>JAACJT020000110.1:7615544-7630443 GCA_009936485.2 Gymnarchus niloticus | reverse complement strand
GGGGTACTGTCTCTGAGCTCCCCCTCGTACGCTAGGGCCTACCAGCTGCGTGCGTCTGTCATTCACACCCACCGGGTGATGTTGCCAGGCACGACAAGGGATTGATACATTGGCAAGGAAATGTGTTAAAAAAATAGAAATAAATTAAAAAACATGTGTATAATTATAATGAGAGATTATACAAACAAGTATATTTAAGGCATGAGTAGATAAAGTCTACCTATAAGCATAAAAATATAGCTGGCATTGCTTTCCTGAGCCATTTTTATACATGTAAAAAGGCAACAATAACTAACTGACAAAAAGCACAGGTCAAGTAAAATAACTTCTAGTGTACCACTATCATGAGAACCTTACCAGGATGCAACTGCTGTGGGCTTCAAGCCCCCAGCTTCAAGCCTGATGTAAGCCTTGTACAAAGTCTCAACACCCCTGGCCCTCTGAGTGTCACCTTCCATGGCTGCCATGTTGGGCCTCTGGTGTACGATCGAGACATGGACATGACGCAGGAGTCAAGTAAAAGAATCATACAGATAAAGCAAACACACACATGCATGCATGCATATACAATTATACACAGAACCACACATCCGTCCGATTCCACATTCAAACTGTACATTGCTTATTAAAATTTTCCCTAATGCAAAAAAAAAAAAAAAAAAAAAAGTGTGCAATTTAAAATAAAAGCTACTACTGGGCAAAAGCCACATTTATATTGTTGGAAAAAAAATAAACATTTCTACAAGGTATATATAAATAAATTGATAAAAAGTTTTGCATACATTAGGATGGCATTATAAGCACTAAGAGGGAAACAATAAAACACTACTTCCCAGTACTTTACAGTTTTCGTCCTAGGAAATAGTATTGTGTCCCGATTTAAAATCTTCCAGTGTATGTCGGGAATGGGTATGGTCTTCAGCAAGGCCGGTGAGAGTTGTTGCCCCCTACTGGACGACGTGTGTAAGGCTCGCCTATAGCAGCTGTAGGTCCAGGAAGGGGCCCCCCATGTGGCTGTGGTTTCGGTTTTGCAAAGGTTGCTTGGCTGGCAGGAGCGCTGGGAGGGTGACCAGGCCATCACTGCTACTGCCAGGCTGTGCATACAAGTTATTCACCAGTGTCACTGTCTCTGGGGGAGTCTGGAGAGAGGAAAGGTGGGTGAGGGAGCTGTGAAGAGACAAGCATTTATAAACCGAGGGCAACACCTCCCAGCACCATAGAACGAGGCTCACACGCCACCTCTACCCATCACCTGTGTGTGGCCTGCAGCTGCCACACCTGCAACCAGCTACAGCACCACCTAGTGGCCAACGCCCCGCCTGTTCATGGCAGCCATAGCTTCAAATGTGCTTTTACTCGAAAAGTTTCTCTTTCCATTTAACGGCAGATCTGGAATTTTGGCTCAAAAGAAGTAAATAAACATGGTAGCTTCTCTGGTCTTAATCTTGTTTTCCAAATAAGAATGTGGAAGCCCATCGTGAGCCACAGCGAACCTGAACAGGACTAACGAGGAGCCACTGTTGCTACTCTGCAAGGCCGACGACACCGAAATCTTAAAAAACAAAAGCTGATGGACCCACACCACTGCAGTACTGGACACGACCAGCAGGAGAGAAGCCCTCGAACCTTGTGAGACAGCTGCAGCAATGCCTTACCTTCCACTTCTCCCCTTTTAAATACAGACCCACTGTTTGGGGTGCGCGAGTAGCGTCCTCGTGTGGTCGTGTGCCTGCACGAATCCGTCTTCGGACGCATACTACGGTGTAAGTTTGAACAGAAATATTGGGACTAAATGACAGGTATCTGTTCTGATCAGCCACTCTCTACAGCTCAAACGTTTCCAGAAAACAAAAGAACAAACGTGCAGTAGGGATAAGACAGAGGAAATAACATATTCCCCTGAATAACCTTTTTACGGTGACTCAGAGGCGTGAAATTTGAGAAATGTACCGAATCTCTACTTTGCGGTGAGACTGGAGGCTAACCCTGGTAAGACCGGCTAAGAGGCGCGGAGCATCCCAGACCAGATGACGGTCCACCTCAGGGCACATGTACGCAAAACGCAATTTAGAGACACCGATTCGCCTAATTGTGTGATTTTGGACTGCAGGATGGAAACTGGAGTACCAGGAAGAACCTCACGCAGACGCAGGGATGAGACTCAACCCGCAACCCTGGAGGTACAGAGCCTGAGTGCCGCCCACATGTCGTATCAGCAGTCACTCCGTCCCCTGGTTATCATGTGCTTCCTCCCTACAGCGCTCATCTCTCTGTGCTGCTGACAAACTCAGCACGCCTTTCTTCGCTCTGGGCTGGGACACCAAAGCTCCTCCTCCACAGGGGCCCGGCAGCACTAGGCACGTTTGGCGTAATGAGCGCTGCGGTGCAGAGCATTGCGACATCATCCTCGGGAAGGAGTGGGGAAGCAAGTCCACACAGGCCAGCGCATGCCAGGCCCTGCCTGGCCACACGTTGGCGAAGAGGAGGGTTGGACGAGCGTTTGGTGCTGCAGTCTACCCAACAGCTTTGGCGATACCACTAATCTGGAACTCACTGCTTTGCTGCCCATTTCATTATTCTCAGAATAATCATCGTTTTGATCGTCGCCTTCTGGTCACTCCACCGAAAGTTCTGCACATTATTCTTTAGCACCGGTACACATACGGGCGTTTAGAAATAGCATTTAAAACCTGCCTACCACCAAGTCGGCAGTATAATCCTCTCCTGATGTAGCTCGAATCTGTGGCCTTCAGATCAAATGGACAATTGTCCCGATCTGTGCAGCATAAGCTCAAAATGGGGACTGCCATACACAGAATTAGCTCTGTACATAGACAGGATTTACACAGAGCTGGTACAACAATTAACTGATGAACAGTGCGCACCAGTGCCAAAAGCCGAGGAAAAAGCCAACAGGAATGACCAACTGCCATCTCAGTTGGGAGAGGAATTTAAATTGAGCGTTCTGATCATTTCCACCCAGCAGAGTGAAGTGACAGAGCAAAGACCAGAATCACGAACAACCTCACAAAGTCAGTTACAGGTTATTAATGCGGAAGAAACCAAGAGGACGGTGTAGGGGGGTTTGGGTTTGTGATCCAGCTTAATACCCTGATTCCCACAAGTGCTTGGGACAAACCTGGTATCCCTGGAAGATGTTGAGGATCTCCTTAACGCCGTTGTTGTAGGCCAGACTTTGCATCCTCACCAGGGCCCCAGGGTGGGCTGCCAGAGCAGGGGCATTGCTGGGGGAGGGGAAATAGTTCAGGCTGGTTGGGGAGCCTGGGGGGCTGCAGGTGGGGTAGAGAGAAGAGAAAGTGTCACCTGATCATGAGGGTGGGATGTACCATCACCTGACTGTGAGGGTGGAATATACCATATACACAGGGGAAGGATGAATAACCAAACAAAAACTGAACAAATTCACATCCATTCTACATGCATTCTTGTCTTTGAAGACATTTCCCAGCTAGCCATTCATAACACAATAAAACATACATGCACAAAAAATAAAAAATCACAATTTTTATTTTTTAATATTAAATAGGGTCTTTTCTGTCATTGTCATGAATGGGACACCCCAGAAAGCAGAGAAACACGGTAAAAACAATGTAGGAATCATGGGGACATGGAGCAGTTGAGGTCATTGTTAAACTGAGCTGTAGAGAGAGGTTAGATCTCCATCTGCATTTCAGGCAGTGTGTCTGTCAACCCCACGCAAATGGCACCGTTGTGCCAGCGGTGGTCATCCTGCCCAATTCCCACACACAAGAACAGGGCCGTTCTGAGGACAGGATGAGAAAAGCAGAGGCATGTCAGCCCGGGTGGAGGCCACGTCTGCTCACGCATGTAGGGCATCAAGCTCATCGCGGCAAGCGGTGCGAGGAGTTGCATGCTCGAGTGTATCGAGTGCCCGGCTGACCTTCAGCGTGACGGTGTTCTCGTAGGGGCGTTCACAGTCACCGTAGAACTGGTAGCGTAGCTCAGTCATTAACTACCCTTCCTCCACGTCCTGACTGAAAAACAGGCAAGCCGCCCACCAATGGGGAACGGTGGCCAGTTCACCTGAACCCACCTTCCCCACGCTATCGTCAAGTCACTGCCGTCTTACCAAGAACAGATCTGTATCAGGTAAGCCTCTGCTCCAAACATGCCATATTGTTTTTTTTTAATAAGTGAACAATTAATACTGAAGAGATGTGGCAAGAATTAAATAGCATTCAGATTGTAATCAGTTGAATTTTTTTCCTTTCATCTTCATAGTTACTCCAGTTTTATCGTCTGCCCGACCGGCTGTGACAGTGACGCCAGCATTACGGTAATTCAAAACATCCCCAGGGTATCTCTGTGTCGCCACGACACGCCGACGGTCTTGCGCAACACAACAACTGGAAGCCAGAGAGAGGCAGCGGCCATGGGTGGCTGTGGTGGGGGCAGCTCTGTTATACCTTTGGGCACGCATGCAGCCGAACGAATCTGAGGAAAATACGAATGTGAAATGCTGGAAAATCGTTTTTCTATACCAAGAGGTGCCGACCACAAACGAGGAGCAGTGAGGAAAAGGTTACCGTGACAACAGAAGCCAGGATGTCAACGGTGCATGATAATGAAAGGTGGGGCTCACCTTGGGTAATAGGCAGTGTAGTTCATGAAGAGCTGGGTGGAGGCGGGGTAAAAGGCTGCTGAGGGCTGAACCGGCCGGGGGGCGAGGAGGACCTGGGGCTGGTACAGGGTGGCCGCTTCCGGGGGCATGATGGCAGCCGGGGGCGGGAAGGTGTAGGAGGGTGGGGAGAGACCTAGGGGGTTGGGGGGGGTGTCGGTTTAAGAACATTTGCTGGTATGACACGTTTGCCTTTCTTGATTTTTGTTTTCGAGCATTTTGATGTTTTGGCCCCAACAGATTTAGCAGGAATCTGCAAGCCTTGGAAATAAAAAAAAATTACATGATCATTTAAAAAATTTTGACGAGGCCCGTTTTCGGGAGGATTTCTGAGTGACGTGTGCCACCACGTCTCCGATTTTTATTTGGAGCAAGAGCCGAGTGTGGTATCAGCAACGCTGCGTGGAGAACAGCTCTGAATTAGAGGATGGGCAGCTGTCCGCACTGGCGTCATTGTGTGTGCGAGGGGCGTGTCAAAATAGGGACAGCTGGGGGACAGGCAATGAGCTGCCATCTTAGCGCAAGGCCAGCTTAAGTAAAAAAAACAAAAAACAAAGACAAAGTCCGAGATTCCTGCAGGACCTGTTCTTGGAGGATTATCCTGAGGTGCACCATCCCACTGAAAGCCCAGAGGCACGCCAGCTTTCCACATGCCCTAATTCCCACCCCCCTCCTTTGCCCCAGGCCCCTCTTAAGAACATAAGTTAGACCCCGCCCTCACCACAACTTGCCAGTGATCCCGCCTCCGTCTCCCTCAGGCATGTGACACCACGATTCAGCTATTACACACGTCAGCTTCACGCTCACCTTTCTGACAAAGGCCAAAAACGAGGCACCCTCCTCTTTGTACATCATACCAGTTGTGATTTAAATTTTTGTTTACTTGCTGAAAGTATTCGGTATCCCTGATCTTCCCCAGAGCTGTTGTGCAGAAGGTGAGCGGTCTGACTTTTCTCCTCTAAAATAAAGTTATTGAAAAATAAAAAATTGAGAATCAGCCAAAAGTTAATCATAAATCGTGCTTTTAGCCAGGCTGAGTTACCAGCTGACCACCACTTTCATATGCAAAACGTATTCAATGTAATGATGACTGTCCCCATCATCATTACATTTAATCATTTATAAAAACCTGTCAACTGCACTTGAGGGAATCTGTAGGTAAGCAGAGTAACCCAGACGTACCACAACCCCTAGAGACGAAAACGTACCCCAAATGCCTAGCGATCTGTTGAGACCATTCCCACCAAGGTTATATTCTGAATCAAAAAAATAAAACAGAGAACCCAGAAGAAAACAAGGAATTTCAAAGGAGCTCCAGCACCTACCAGCATGTAGCTTAGAGAAGCGCCAAGACCCCCAGCAGAACTTACGTCGTAACTTACATGGTGGTGGGGACAAGCCATTCCTGTTCAAGGTGCCCCCCATTAACACAATGTTCATTTCCTCGGCGGAGCACTGGAAGACCTCCACGTAGCGATCTTTCATCGTCTTCTTGTGGCACCTCTGGGCCGTCAGGAATGCCCTCTCGGCCGACTTCATCTGGATGAAGGAGTCTCCGGAAGGGCGCCCCTGCGACACGGACGCGAGAACTTTCGTTTTCCACCACTAATGTGACGTCTACAGAGGGTTTCGCTCTGTTCCACTTTGCTTGGTTGTTCTCATTGATGCCAGAATTCCAAGCACACACCCTTTCCTGGGCCTTTCTTAAAAGGCTGTTTCCAACAACGTTTGAACCCATGCGGAATCCACGAAGAGTTGAGTCCTTGACACGAGAAGCCACTAAAGATACATGAATCAACTCCTGTGCCGACTGCTTAATCATCAGTTAGAAACACAGCGCTGCATTCTCCAGGAGTATCTGCTAAATAATGAACATGTGACCTCAAAGTGTAAACAGAGGATCATTTTATTCCCCAGTTACATTTAGCTAGTTTGTACATCGAGCTGTCAAAGTCATCTTTGATAACGCGTCAAGTTGGGCCCAATCCAGTCTGAAGCTGGTGTATTTATAAGAGGCTTTGCATGTGTTATTAACCTACTTTTTGCTCCCTGGGATGGGTTGGGGGCTTTATTACAGTTCCCCACATAAAGGCCAGCCTCACACATACCTGCAGATTACCGACGGTGTTAATCAACACGTGATTACAGGTACAACATAGGATTCACAAGATCTGGTAAAAAAAAAAAAAACGTGTCACACTCGAGGTAAACAGAACGTCACCTCTGTAACGTGACGGCCATTCCCAGGACTTCACGCAATTAAAATGCCACACACTTATTGACTAAGTGGTACTGACGAAGGCAGGCGAGATCTGACTTTTTCTCCGAGCAGAAGCGTTGTCGCAGCCTCACTGTCACAGCATGGCCCTCAGGATGTTGTGACTTTGTTAGCATTTATGTCGCTGGCTTTCACAGTGTATCAGTCTCAGCGCTTATCTGTTTACCCTCCCCCGTGGAAAAGCAAACAACAGCAGGTTTTTTATTTTGAAAATTGAAATCCGGGATTTCAATAATCGATGTGTCCATATTCTATAACCATCTTGCAGGCTGCATGACTTTTACAGATATTTTTTTTTTCCTTAGTTCACCTGGGGTGCCTAAGATGAGGCAGTCGGCCGTGAGTTTTCACACCAGTGGTCTCGAGTGAGGATGATGGAGGGCGGTCCGTACCTGCTGGTTCAACACCATGTGGACCCCATGGGGACGGATGTCAGCGGTGAACTCCCCCAAAAACTCCAGGATGTCCTCGATGGTGGCCGTGTAGGGCAGCCCCCTCAGCCGGATGCAGTCCCGTACTCCCGGTGGCGGGACGAAGGGCGGCTGCGGCATCACGGGGATGATGGGGGGTGGAGCAATAGAGATCAGGGGCGCGGACGTGTACCTATTCAGCACCTGCAAAGGCACGGCATGTGGTTAACACTTGCAGCCGGGGGGCCCTCCGTCTCAGGCAGGTAACTGCACCATTAAGTCATTCCACGGGGTTTCCATACACGCCCTTGGTCAAAGATCGAATAATCCACCATGTAGGGCCGGTGGTTAAGTACACAAAAAGTCCTGGAAAACACGTAATTAATCAGACCGACATTGAGCCCTGAGACATGGACACCTGCCAACAGGACACCGGAGTGTTTGCTGTCTTGCAAAGAGGCTGTAAATAAGTTTCCATATGGCACATGAGGCTTAAAGGCCTCTGAGGTTAACCGATGCATGCCGCTTCCCAATCCACGATTGCTACATTCATCTTCTGAATGTCTGAAATCCTCCGTATTCAAGTGATTCAAAAACCAGCCGCTCACGGTCGTCTAAACTCATAACATATTATGAGAGAGGCACTGTCGCTTGAAAAAAAGCAAAACCTCCACTTTCTAATCTGCGTAAATGCGCAAACATACATCTCTGAGAATATTAAATTATGCATTTTTCAACGGGTCAGACATTAATCTATTTCCTCATTTTTGTTTCATTTTGTCGTATTCCACAGATTTTCTGCAAAATCAAAATCAAAGAGTAGAGCAAATGAAGAAGTCGATCCATTACCTCTTTCACCCAGTTTTCCACCCTCTTAATGACTGACCGGTACAGTTTAGCTCCACATTTACAGATTTGGCGACTGAGGTGAGATTTTAAAAACGACGTTCCCAATAAAACTCAAGCCATCGCCTTTTGATGAGATGCCGGCTAGCGAGGTCGGCCAACGAGGTCGTGAGAGACTCAGCCAACCCTTGATAGACAATACAGGGTGGAGAGGGTGAGGAGACCTCACTATATGGGGACAGGCAGCAATTTGTTCACACCTGGGGTATGAAGCTAATAAATGAAGCTGCCTGTGATCTGACAGGCTGCCAGTTTAATCTCTTTGAGTCCCGAACAGCTTCCAAAAAACATCCACACGCACACAGCAGCGTCCGCCCATGACAGCAAGGATAAGGAAGGTTCCATGGGGTCTGCACCCACCTGCTGCACCTCGGCCGCTGTGCTCTTGAACAGCTCGATATAGCGTTTCCCCAGGATCTCCTTGTGCTTTTTGAGGGCGTTCTGAGCGTGCTCCTCGCAGGAGAACAGCACAAAGGCGTCTCCCGTCGGCCTGCCGTCCGGGTACTTGACGAAGAGGATGCCGTCCTTGCCGCTGGCAACGGGGCAGGCGGGCGCGAAGAAGTTCAGCACGTCCTCGGCGGTGGCGGTGAACGGGAGCCCTCTCATACGGACGATCACCTGGTTCTCACGGGACAGGAACTGGGCAACCTCATTGGACGTACCTGTGGATGACACGACCGATCATAACGTCTAGATCCCTGCAACCCTCGGGACAGTACAAACATAAATGAATAAACAAACACACAATGCTGTGCACTGCATTTAACATAAATCCCACCTGATTTAGATTGCTCAGAGGAAAAGCTGTTTAATTAAGTCAAGAAATACTGCTTTATATTAGAAAAATAAAAATGCTTTTAAGGGGGTATTTTTACCGCCAGCTATTTTGAGGAAGTCTTCACCAGTTGCCTTGTACACCTTTGAAAGAAAAAAAATACATAGGGAATTATATGAATGTCAAAAGATAAGGGGGAAAACATAATTGAAAGCAATGCATCCTGCAAAAAAATAAATTCAACGGTAATCAAACAGAAATGTGGCACGAATCATGACTGTGCTTGCTCTGAGCCGGTAAATTCAAGTTCCGCGGTTGGGCCGGATTCTGGAGGGCGACGCAGAGGATCAGCCGCACACACCTCGATGTAGCGGCTCCCCATGTGGTGTTTGTGCCTCCGCAGAGCCAGGTCCCGGTGCTCCTCGCTCACAAAGCGCACCAGTGCCTCCCCGTTCCTCCGACCCTGGGCGTTCAAGCACAGAGCCACCCCTCCTCTGGAACAGCAAAGGGGAACGTGGTCATGCCGTGAGGGAGCCACAGGAGAGCACTCAGATGACCATACAGGAAGTTGTTCAGTTTGCTTTGCTTGAAAGGCAGCAGTCATTTCTATAATGGAATGTGATTTGATTTTCATTCCCGCACTTTAAACACCACACCCAGACTTCCACAAGCTGCATATGACAACAAAAACGACAGCAATTATTACTAAGCTGTTTTGCCGACAATGGTATTAAAGGCAATGCATGATTTCACCCGTCTAAAATGTTGCATATTGTCCTGGAGTGTTCAAGGTCGATTACTCCACTCAAATGTACAACAGCGACGCAATTCCTGGGACTCAAACCGACAACCTCCAGGTTACAAATCTGCTGCATATGTGAAGTCACAAGAGAAGGAAACGGAGAGGCAGGACTGACTTGGCGATGTTGAGGCCCCTGAAGAAGCGGCCGATGTCCTGGTCGGAGGATTGCCAGGGGAGGCCACGTGCACGGATCACTGTGCTGTCATCCACCCGCTCCATCTTGCTGCTTTTGGGGAAGGGGGTCAGATCGTGAACAGTCTCAGTGCACATGAACGAGTTACAGTGCAACCTGAACGTGTGACTGTTTGAACACACACAAGAGTGGGAGCAGGTAAACGGGGGGGGGTCAAAGCTTTCGTTTCACTTTAACACAAATGTACGCAACGCCTCTCCCTGGCTGAGCAAGAATCGGGTGGGCGAGTAAACTTACCAGGTACCCGTTTCAAATTTTTCATGTATTCTTTCTGGGTGGGTGAACTTGTAACCTGAAGGAAAAAAAAGCATGAATAAATATACAGTTAAAAAAATAAATTAATTAAATAGCTATAGGGTGAATGAAAACATTTGATATTTAAAGCAAGATGCTATTTAACATCTACTTACACACTGGCTCTGAAATGAGAGCGAGGATGATGTCAACCATAGTCTGGACCTTCATGGAGGCAAATCTATTGACTGACAGATCTGGTTTTATGTTCAGATCTGGAAGGGGTCTTGGTTAAGGAGGACTGAGATATCAAAAAAATATACATGTATTTTTCCACACATTAACATCCACTACTGAAATGTTACTGGACTGGGTTAAAATGTATGTCCACACCCGTTTATCACAGTTTTTACTTTTGCCTGCTTTATTAATACTCATCTGCAGCAATAAATAATCTCCACCTGTTCCTTCAAAAAGACCGCCCCAAAGATTTGACTTCATGTTCTTGAGCTTACAATCTCATTCCCTTGGCCGCCCTGCCCACAGTTCTGTGATGCAATTCATAATTACTGTTCTGTCTAATAACCACAAATGAATTTCGGTGTGTTCGCGTCCCTCCAGTGTCGGTCTGCTCCCACATATCATGCCTCGTATTATAAAAGCTCAATCTAGAATAGGCATGCAGGACACTGTTTAGCCAACAGAAAGGTCCTTTCTTTCAAGAGCCAAATGACCTGCCTGTATTGTTTTTATATTTGCATTTCAAAACCCCCCTTCACTCCCCTTCCCCAGGCTCCTCAAGGCAATACCCTACATGTTTCAGGCTTTGCAAGAAAACACTACAAGCCCCAGAAGCCAAAAAGAGCATGGAACCTCTGGCCAGACAGTGACCTCACCCTGTCATCCTCCTCAAGAGCTAAGAAATTAAGCAATGCCGGGGATCGATGGCCAAATATTTCACAGCTGTTACATGGGATTTCAGCGATGGCGTGACGCAGATGTGCGCCTCTGCAACACGGATCATGAAGCAACGGCTAACGCATCTGACAGCCACATTTATTGAGGATCGAGGATACGATCTGCCATGGCTTGAACGTCCAAGTCCTTCAAATCTGCTGACTCCAGGAAGTTTTTCTTGAATTCCTTTCGCAAGTCGAAAAACGAGTAGAAACATTCTGGAAGCATGATGTTCTGCAACAATACCTCTATTAGCATAAACAACTAAAATATTTATAAGAGCCTCTGACAGGGAAAGCGTTCATAAGAGTTAAAATCACAAATGAAGCATAAAAACTATACGTAAATGATTTTACTTGTCATCGTTTTCCACTGTTGAACAGTTGAAGAATTAATGACTATTGTACGCATCCCAAATTGGATTGGGGTTGTTTATACTCAAATTGAAGAATTTTTTAATCAACCCAATCAGAGCTTCAGCTTCAAAGACAGATCTTACTCTTTCCACTATTCTTAGAATACTTCTGTTTTTGTCCAAAACAAACATAAAACTGACAGCCTGTGGACAAAGTGTCAGGAAGTGATTATGCCTGAAATAAATGGCTGTTATGTATAAAAATGAAAATTCTGCTTCCTTCTACCTTGCTGGAGGCCTCGGGGTGGATAACTTGACGGATGTGAAGCTGACCGTCAGTACATAAACAGAACGAGGTTCCAGTCCCAGCATTGATTCCATTAGTCAGTTGCTGGATAAACTGCACATCACATCAGGCAAATAGTCAATTCAGCACTATAAACACATGGAATTGTATTACCGCATTCATGAAAAATGCAGCAAAAAAGTTATACATCAACTAATTTTAGGATCTGAAATACAGCCATCTGTGGAAGACACTAAATGGTAAAATAATGCTATATAATTTGTACACTAATTGCTATTCAACCATCAGGAATTTATTTTAAAAAATGAGAGGTAGACTTGAATAATTTTGACTTGACACTTTCAATGTGATTAACTGCTTGCTTCCCCAGAGGGATTATAGTTAAAACATTAACTAATATTAGTAAACACTGAAAAGATCATTTTCTAATTCCACAACATACTGGCACACGATCTCAGCAGTAACGTGTACCAACCGTACAGCTTAACTTTCATTGTTCCTAGACTGTAAATATTGGTCAATTCTTGCGCCAAGTTAATTTACGTTTAAAAAAATTATGACATGGAATGCTGGGCAATGTTGGACCATACTACACAGCTGCATTACAAACCACTGGAGAATTTAGGTTAAAAAATTGCAGTCTTCACCTGATTTAAGGCGTACTCCAGAGGCTCTGCCGCAGAAATCATTTCCTCGACTATTCCGCTTTGTTCTTTACATTCTTCGGTCAACTCCAAGTGTTTTGGCTGAATGACAACTTCATTGACTGGCCCAGTCTGTATGAAAACCAATTTAAATAAGCTTTCATCAACAGACAAGAAGGGCAACGTGAAGAATGTGGCCCTTCAACTGAGAAAAGCAGGAAATTATAGCAATTCATATGAAACTGCATCACAGTTTTAAACTGACAGAGTGGATCTTGTATATTATCAGAAATTAGGTGATAATTATCTTTCTATATGGAATGCAGATGATAAATATATAAACCGGGATACAAGAAAACCCGCTTTTGGAAAATCTACCACCCCCCACCATTTCCCGGCCTTAAAATGCTTTGGTTTTCTTACACAGAACAAAGGAAGAGGTGTTTTAAAAGATACCTTCTTGTTCGCCAGGTCCACAACCTGCCACACCAACTGAATGATCTCCTTCTCGTCCGATCCCAACTGAGTCCCACTGGCACCAGATGTGGTACAAAAAAACGGCACCAAATAATCAATATTCGCCGTCATGGTTAGAAAAGAAAGAAAGAAAGAAATACCTAAGCTAAATGTAACTAAATAAAAGAAGGGAAAGAAAAAGAAAAAAACACCCCCCACAAAATCACCGAACCAAGGAAAACCAGCAAGCGCCACCACCACCTACAGACACCTATCGCCAAAGCCAGGTGTGCTTCTCCTGCCGCAAGTATTTGGTGGCTTTTTTGATTGCGTGAGAACCTATGCAAAACAGGGAGCACCCCTCACAGCCTCGTAATGGCTGAACGTCCCCTATGTGTGTGTGTGTGTGTGTGTGTGTGTGTGTTTTTTTTTTTTTTTGTGAGTCTACCTGTCCGCCACCCACGTGACTCAGGTAACCGATACCTGCCCTCTTCTGGGTCTCGTGCCATCGCTCGTTTGAAACGGGGACGTGGCATCGCGGAGAAGACCCGGGCGGCCCCTGCCTTCTAACGACGACGTTGCCCATTTTTAAGTTACTTTTTAATCGTTTGGAGGACGAGGCGCGCTGGTTCATCAGCAGCACAACCTAAACTTGACAGAGTCGGTCCGAGCGCTTCGCGTTCCCCGATCGAGCACGACGACTTATTTTATATTTACCACATGCGCTACGTTTCATTTATAATGTAAAGGTGTATCAGACTAGACTTTTATCCTAAGATTTTTTTTTTATTACAAATACTTGGTATATTTGATGATATATTAAGGGAAATGTTTAATAACTTTTCTGCGGTGTATGACATGGGGTGAGAATATGTGGCGTAATGGGCATTCTGAACAGACAGTTCCTGTTAAAAGAAATAAACAAGTACAGCTGTATGATAAATTATACAATATAGAGAGAAAAGTACAGTATATGAACAATTCCATACAGGGTGCAAAATATAGGAGTCGTTCTGAGCATTACTGGTAGATTAACCAGAACCTGTTGTTCCCACGTTAATATTTTCCGTTATTATAGCAATAATTTGATGTAAAGATTTAGTTTCCGTGCTGACAGAAACTGTCCCCTACAAGACCAGACGACACTGTGGAAGCGCCTCCGCTGCCACGAGAAGTGACGGGATAAATGAGGCTTCCACCCCGTGGTGGGTGGAAGTATCCTGAACTAACCAATACGTGTTGGCTATCGCCAGTATTGATTGGTAGTTCGGGATACTCCCACCCACTAAAGGTTTTGAAGCCTCGTTTGTCCTATCACTAACCATGGCGCTCCGGCGTCCCGCCCTACCGGAAGTTTGTTTGCACGCGATCGGAACAAGATGGCGGCGGACGCCTCTATGGAGCTTCTGTTTCTGGATACTTTTAAACATCAGAGCGCTGAGGTAACCGCTCATGGCGGAGCGCCTGGTATTTTGTCGCGCTGGAGGGTGTAAAATTGTCGTGAAGATGCTTTAAGTGCAGCCGGGATCGGGATCATTTTAGGACGGTGAACCACAAGCTTCTTTCCCCAGACACGAAGCCCGACATTCCCCGTCTCCGCTCCTGCTATGTATCCCATTTACCGAAGTGTTCGTGTCCGTTCGATCTGTCTATCCGGTGTTCTCTGAGATGGGGGGGGTTGGGGTTTACGTTTGTGGCCATCGGGTATGGGGTAGTCTAGAAGGCGCAGTATTGCTAAAGCTAACCTGCTAGCTAGACCTGTTACACTACACGGTGTAGTGTAAAGTGCACGGTGTGCATGTGACTCCCGGCAGGGTGCTGGAGCTCTTGGGGTTTACGCTGTAATACACGGTGTAGTGTAAAGTGCACGGTGTGCATGTGACTCCCGGCAGGGTGCTGGAGCTCTTGGGGTTTACGCTGTA
>JAACJT020000110.1:7564596-7612149 GCA_009936485.2 Gymnarchus niloticus | reverse complement strand
AAATGGAGACCCGGCTACTTGGGGCAGAAATCAGAACATTGGGGGGGGGAGGGATGGGGCCACGATGGCGGTCATCTCACAGTATCCCCGATCGGTTCACACCCCCCCCCCCCCCCCCCCCCCCCCTCCTGATTTCATACCTGCCGTTTGCATGCTTTCACCACTGAGGCAGTGGGAGCCTTGAAAGAGGCCCAACCCCCACTGCGCCAAGAGTGGGGCGGGCTTGCCCGTGGGGTTCAGGGGCAGAGTAAGAGACGGGGCCATACCCACAGTCCTTGTGCCATTAGCCCCGCCCTCTCTCACATTCCATTCTCCCTGGTCCAAATTCTTTTCTGGCGACAGATTTGCTGCCAGCCATACTCAGTACTCTGAGTATTCTGGATCAAACCCGTTGTAGTCTTACTATTTTTATGATTATTACTGAAATTATCATCATCTCCTTGGAGATCAGCCATCACGTGGACCGTTAAGCCTCCTTGACGTTGGTATTATCGATATCATTACAATAACAGATGTCACTCCACCCCCGCCCCCCCCACACATTCACCTACAGCAGTGGGCAAATTTCAGGTACTTTCACCACTCGGAGATGAGCGTAGCAGTCCAGATGTTTTCGTGCGCTGTCCTGTTGCCGCACTTCCAATAAAGCGATGGTATGCTACATCGAGTCCGGCTGAGGAATGGCAGCTTCAACACACGTGATGCTTAGCGACGTGCCTCGGCCCGCTGATTGCTCAGCTGACACTCGATAGCCGTCTGTGCTACCTGACCATTATTCACTCTGAATACCTCGCCTCGCTGTGAATGAAAGCCTTTCTCGTTCCAGTGAGTGTAACATAATTGGTTAGGGCGATATACGATATATTTAAATGCTGCGATTGATGTTAAATGACACTGCAGCGATACGGTGACAGCCAGCCAGCTACTGTTACAGCTGACCTTGCCACAAGAGAGTCATTGTTATTTTCGGGTTCTCGTAATAACGGATGTGTCTGTGACCGGAGCTGGTCGATGTCGTGATGCAGCATGACGTAATAGTGAAATCACGAATCATCTTTTCAGTAGCTTCCGAGTGCTGGCACCGTTCTAGGTAACGGCAGATTGCAGGACAAGGCAGTGCGGTGTTTAAGGACACTGTCTTGTAACCCAAGACAGATTTGTTTGCACCTTTGACCAAGCTGTGAAATCTGAACCACCTTAACGCAGTTAGACATGTAGCACAGCTGAGGAGCCGAACCGAAAATAACCTCTTGGTTTGGGCTGTTTTATTGCGCCTGCTCTGTAACCATTGTGGTTCACAGGTGAACACAGATGGCCTTGTGCTGCGGGGTTGGTATACCACCCTGACCGTGGCAGTCTATGGCACAGCGGAGAGGTCACATGGGCATGACCGCGAGTCCCCGCCCCCACCACCTCCACCTCCCCCGCAGCAGCAGCCTGGCCTGAAGAGAAACGTCAAGCACGGTGGGCCACTTTCTCTCATTTCCTGGTCATAGCTGTGGTGTCAGATGCCCAATGAAGATGCTCCGTCTCGTCACGATTGCAAAACCTATTAGCGTTTTTCCTCTTGCTGTACATTTTTGGCTCAGTATGAGCTTCCAAATTGGTATTTTATTATGAAATTCTCAATAATTTGTTTCATATACAAAATAAACCATAATGGTTAAGCACATGGTCTTTTAACCTGGAGGTTGTTGGTTTGATTCTCCAGCGAGGCTCACTGGGGCCCATTCCAGAAATCAGGTTTAACAAATCCTATAGTTAAACATGAATTCTGATTGGAGAATAACTAAAAGCCCGACTTCAGGGATTTGTCGATTTCCCAAATCTCACCAAATTCCTCTAGTCAGAATTCAGGTTTAACTGTAGGATATGTTAGCCCCATCCCTGATAGTATATCTTTGAGCTAGCTCATGAACTGGATTTGATCAACTAAAACAGTCAATTGTTTGTGTGTAAATGTAGTTACAGTAACGGCTGTAGGTGAAACCATTTTCTAAGCAATTCTTCATATTGTAAATGAGGGTCGATACTCAGTGTATAACCAAGTTGCTGTTTACGTTGAGGTACTTTCAACATCTGCATGCTTCATGTGCTTCAGAGTGGGACAAAGAAGATCAGTACAACGGCAGCCCACCCAGGCCACAGCCCAGAGGCCCCAGGACACCCCCAGGACCACCACCTCCTGACGACGATGAAGAGGAGGCTGTCCCACTTGCGGGTGAGGTCACATGTACTTCATTAAAAGTAGTATCGTCAAAGTGGCTGCGTGACGTCTTTCGCTAACTGCTAATTTTCTTTTTTTCAGCGGGAGCCGAGAAAGACGGAGGTCCAGAGGGAAGGGATGACTATTTGGAGCCCATCTCCCCGGAGCGTGGCTCCCTGCCCCTGGAGGAGCCCTACTCTGATGACCCTGAGGGTGAGGAGGAGGGTGAGGAAGAGGAGGATGAAGAGGCTGGACCAGATGAGGAAGAGGAAGAAGATGAAGAGGAGGACGTGCGGACGGAGGGTAGTGCAGTAGAGGATGAGGAGGAAGATGAGGAAGAAGAGGACGAGGGTGAGGAGGAAGAAGAGGAGGAAGGTGAAGGTAGGCAGCCTGGGATCTCGAACCTTGCTTGCTCGATGCAACCAGGATAACAAAACGGTACCATCCTGCACAGGCAGTACAGCTGAATTTGATGCGGCTAACGGAATTAGCTTGTTGATAAGTCCCCCCCCCCCACTTTGCACCCAGGGGATGATGGGTATGAGCAGATCTCCAGCGACGAGGAGGACCTGGAGAACGGCAGCTTCAAGCTGCCCAGCTTTGACATGGACTACACGCCGGAGGACCTGGCGGCTGTCCCCTCCGTTCAGTACGACCCCTACGAGCGTGAGCTCCGCCCCCTGCAGCACTTCAGTGCCCCCTACAGGACACGCTTTGAGATGGAGGTGAGCAGGCTGACGGCTGCCGGCCCACCGGATGAAAGCACGGCGGCAGAGACGGCGGCCAAGCTGACGGAGCTGCTGGAGGCCCACCAGGATGACCGTGGGGCCCGGTGGGTGACGGCTCTGGAGGAGCTACCGGCCCTCCTGGTTAAGGGGCTCGCCTACCTGCACGTCCGGGAGCCCGGAGAGGAAGGCATCCTGAGGCAGCTGGCGGACTGGACCATCCAGGCTCTGAGCCTGGAGGTGGCGCTGGCGCAGCCGATCGCTCTGAACGTGCGCCAGCTGAAGGCCGGGGCCAAGCTGGCGTCTTCTCTGTCCGAGTGCGGGTCCCGGGCCGTTGCCGTGCTTTTGGAGGGCGGGGTCACCAGCCGCCTCCTGGAGCTCCTGTTTGCTGAGCATGTGTCGTCCTCCCTGAAGCTAAACGCCCTCCGGTCTCTGGATAGCGTGGTCAGTGTTCCCGAGGGCATGGAGACCTTCCTGGGCGGTGTGGCAGAGGAGCGGGATCACAGCGGCTACCAGCGGCTGGTGGAGCTCATCCTGCTGGACCAGACGGTACGCGTGGTGACAGCCGGCACAGCCATCGTGCAGAAGGCCCATTTTTACGAGGTCCTGACGGACCTCCAGCGGACGGCCGGTCAGTGGGCAGACAAGCTGCCGTCTCCGCCACCCCCGCCGTCGGTGACGGGCACCGCCGAGAGCGAGCCGGATGCAGAGGCCGCACAGGAGAAGCCGGTGAAGGAGGATGAAGCAGAGCCCGGGAGTCCCATGGACGAGGAGCACATGTTGGCATCGTCCAGCGTCAGCGAAGCGGACTTAGAGAGGCTCATCGGGGTCCTGGACGAGTTGCTCCACTTGCTGGAGACAGCAGCACACACCATGATCCAGCCCCCAGTGAAGTCCTTCCCTACCACGGCCCGCATCACCGGTCCACCGGAGAGGGATGACCCCTATCCCATCCTCTTCCGGTAAGTGCCGGCATCATGTGGGTCAACAGCTGGAGCTTCGTGACCCCGGAGCGGACGCTGGGTGTTGATTTAGTTGGCCTGCTTCGCTTTCAAAATTCTCTAACTTGCATGGTGTTTAAAAAAGTTTTCTCAGTTATTTGCCACTTCTGGAGTATTCCCTTAAAGTTTCTGAAAATCGGGATCAGTCAGTCATGTCATTATGGTCTCCTGGTTATTAGTAGTGATTTATCACTGTCTTCTCATGGTTGCTTGAATGTCAAGTTGCAAGCTCTCAGGAACGTCTTTTTTTTTTCTCTTTTCTCAAATGAAGGTGTAGTGTCCTTTAGAACGAGGCCCCTTATTGGCTATGAGCCTCGACCCGTCACAGTCTGTTGGCTGAAGACCTTAATGATACTAAATCTGCGGGTTGAAAGCTTTAACTGGCATCGTTTTATCCCTATACCTCCTCACAGCTACATGCACACAGTTCAATTCCTGGAGTCCCTGACGGTGGTGCTATCCACCCCGGCTGCTGGTGTAAACACCGGGCTTTCCCAGGCCGCCAAGGAGCTTCTGCATTTCCTGGCTCAGTCCCAGCAGGGCCTCCTGTTCCTGGCCGCCGAACATGAGGCTACCGGTCTGCTGATGCGGGCCCTGGCGCAGGTCTGTGAGGCGGAGGCGGAGGAGGGGGCGTCGCCCGATGGGCCGGGGGGCGTGGCCGAGGACAGCGGGGGCGGAGCGGTGTGGCTGATGCAGGCGCTGCACGCCCTGCAATGCGTCGCGGAGCTACTGGCACACTGTAGCGCCCCCGGCGGGCTGCCGGAGGAGGGCGACAGCGCGGAGGTCCTGGCCACGTTGCACGCCCTCTACCTGATCACCTTCACCCCTACGGGGCGAGCTGCCGTCGCCCACGTCTTCAGTCTGGAGCACAATTTCTCCTGCCTGGTGGCGTTAATGGAGCACTACTCCAAGGAGGGTCAAGGGTGAGTGTTTGGGGGGGGCCAAGTCACCTGTTTTGTGGGCCCGCATTGCATGCACGGCGCTGGCTAACCTTAAGAAACCGCACCCTCCTTCCTGCCCGTGTAACCCCTCCCATAGGGAGGCTAAGGCGCGGAAGTCGGTGACGTACACCTACGCCTGCATGCTGGTGCTGGTGGTGGTGCAGGCGTCCAACGACCTGCGCATGATGGAGACGTACGCCGGCCCCCTGCTCACCGTGTGCAAGGTTGACGAGAACAATGCGAAACTGCAGGGTGCGTCCCCCCGTCCTCCGGCAAGCTCTGCCCCTTTTGGGTTCACCCAGCTTGACGCGTACCTTGCGTGGTTTAACATCAAATGCAGCCGCATCTCCCGTTGGGCGTCGAATGGTGTGCAAAATGGCATTCCATCGAAAGGCAGACTCGTCTTCTCAGGAATATTTTTAACAAAATGACATTCATGTTAATGATTTCAATTTAACTCGTTTCGATTTTGACGTCGTCATTTCGATTTTGCCTCCATACCAACATCACCTCGTGCCTGTCTCTCACGGCTGTGTGGCCGTATCTTGGTGGCTGGGGTTTCCTGATGCGTCCTTTCAGAGCTCAGTAAGTGGCTGGAACCCCTGGAGAAGCTCCGGTTTGAGATCAGCTCCATCCCGACCTTGATTGAGTACATTAAACAGGTGGGTGGAAATGACAGACCTCAGAAAATGCCGGGGGTCCCTCTTAATTGCAATTAGCCTGTGACACCCGGGGAAGACCCTCCTTCACATTGCCTGCATTTCAGCTCACTGTGGGAATGGTTTGGACCGTAGGTCTGAATCGGGTACATATTATGACGTACGCTTCATTTTGTTAACTGTAATGATCAAATACTCAAAGTCTGCAGTATTCGTGTTAAGTTAAAGCTTTGGGGGGGCATCTTCTCTGAGGTTAAAGACGGTGAAGCCTTGTTCCTTCTCACTAGAACCTGGAGAACCTGCTGACTGCAGAAGGGACTGGCCTCCTGACGGCACTACGTGTCCTGTGTCACATCGCCTGTCCACCACACCCCGTGGAGTGTAAGACCCCCCAGAACCCCCACAGTCTAACCTCTGGCTACTCCTCTGGACAGCCTTTTGTTGTCAGCGTGGAATGTTTACAGGAGGACCTGTGTGTCCTTCAGAAGAAGAGATGGATTCTATTTAGTATACAATTGGGCTGAATGGTCCAATGTGTTCTGCTGACACAGGAAGTGTTTGGTATGTTCTGTGGGCCGTAAGAAGGGTTCTATGTGGTCTGAGAAGGGTTCTGTGTGGTCTGTGGGCCGTGAGAAGGGTTCTGTGTGGTCTGTGGGCCGTGAGAAGGGTTCTGTGTGGTCTGAGAAGGGTTCTGTGTGGTCTGTGGGCCGTGAGAAGGGTTTCACTGTTTTTGAGAAAATGATGGAAAAGTTCTGCATACTCAGACAGATTTTCAGAAGGATCCTGTGATCCTACAGATGAATGGAAGAGTTCTCTGTTCTTTCTCTGATGAATGTTAAGGATCTACATATTTGCCCTTTCACAGGCCAACAGAAGGACCTGAAGTGGAACCTGGCCGTCATCCAGCTCTTCTCAGCCGAGGGGATGGACACCTTCATCAGGGTGCTCCAGAAGCTGACGTCCCTGCTGCTGCAGCCCTGGCGCCTCCACGGCAACATGGGCCCCACGCCACAGCGCTCGGCTGTGCTGTCGGGCGCGTGCGGCGCGCTGCGGCTGCTGAAGCGCATGTTGACAGAGCTACTGCGTGGCGGCTCCTTCCTCTTCCGGGACGCCCGTGTGCCCGGCGCGCTGGTGGCACTGCACATGGTGGTGTGCTCCACGCCCGCGTCGGGCCGCCTGGACGCCGAGGAGCAGCGGGTACAGGCCGACGTGGTGGACATCCTGCTGACCTTCACGCAGGGCGTCAGCGAGCAGGCCACCGACACGGAGGAGACATTAGCCAGCAACACCTGGTCCCTGATGCTCAAGGAGGTCCTGGCCTCTGTGCTGAAGGCCCCTGAAGGGTTCTTCTCAGGTCTGGCCCTACTCTCAGAGTTGCTGCCCCTTCCGCTGCCACTACAGAGCACACAGGTAGGCTTCATAGGGTGGTGTCCTTAAGACTGCTCCTAACCTCTGGATACTGTAGGTCTGCATGGATGGATTTATATACCACCCTGATCCCAGGGGGAAGTCGCTTCACTTTGGGCTCCAAAGCAGCTTAATGTGTGTAAATCCAAGCACGTGATACAGAACTCGCAGCGACGTGTGAAGACAGTATGGGCACCTGGATAGTTCAAGGGTGTAGTATTCAGGTTTCTTTGAGTGGGATTATGTCCGAGGGCTGGCCGGGCTGGCTGGGCTGGGCCGGGCTGGCTGGCTGGGCCCACTGTCTGCTATACTGGCTCCCGTTGGCTGATAGACAGCCATGATTGACATGACACGACGGACACCCCACCCGTGTCGAAGCTCGAACTCGTGCACTCCCCCCATGCTGACTCATCCAGCATGGCGAGAGAGGCTAACGGCGGCTCTGCTCCCAGGCGATCGCGACCCAGGACGTGGCGGTGGCGCTGAACACGCGGAAGCTGTGGAGCATGCACCTACAAGCGCAGGCGCACGCCCTGCAGGACATCCTGCGCTCGATGAGCGGCACCAGCTGCCAGCCGCTTCTGGCCGTGCTGCGACGGGTCTGCGTGCAGCTGAGCGACCTGGCCTCACCCACCGCCCTGCTGGTCATGAGGACCCTGCTGGAGCTGCTACTGGATGACCTGCAGCCGTAAGGAGCGTCCGCACGCACCGTCAGGCTCGCCTGCACACATAGGAGTCCTGCTCTCATTGACCTCTGGTGTAGATCCGCTTTAAATGTTGAAGTGCATTTGCGTGTATGTAAATATGATACATTAATGATATTTTAGCGTTAACATGGGAGTAAGGGTATGAGAGTGAGATCAGCCGACACCCCGTTATGTGTGTGACGTGGACCCGATTCCCGCATGCCCAACAGCCCAGCGGAAGGCAAGGAGCGGACCTGCACAGCCCAAACGACACGGTACCTGGCGCTGCTCGACTCCCTGGCCTCGCACCGGGCCTGCAAGGCGGCGGTGCTGCACCTGCTGAGCGGCGCCAGCCGCGGCGACGAGCGGCTGGCGGAGCTCTTCCCCTGCCTGGTGGCCTTGCTGGCACCTCCTGCGGGCGGGGAGCTGCACCAGCAGCACTGCGCTGAGCTGGTGGCCTCCTTCTTCCAGTCCCTGTGTGACCAGGTGGGCCTACTGCGTCGCTCTGGGGCCAGTCTGGACTGCCGCTTTGCTCTGGGGCCGGTCTAAACCTGTACACAGTCTGTCTTTCGTCTCCCGCTGTTAGTTAGCATTGTTACAATAATAATCGCAGCTGTACTAGCAGCTTTTCTTTGTTGAAAAGGGCCACCATTATGAATGTTGTATATCAGCATCTCCATGCATGTCAGGGTAAGACTCTTCTTGAGATTTGCAAAGATGTTCCTCTGAGGAAGGGTCCTAAAAACACGCTTCCAGGCCATTCTCTGCCGGGGGGGAGACGGCCCTGTGCTACACGGTGGGTTTGTAAGTGACTGGCTCTGATTCACGGGCTGCAGTATGCGGGGTCTGAACAGCTCACCCTGGGCTCCAGCTGTGAATAAAGCCTTTTAGACACCGTTTACTGTAAAGAGAGAGTGGGAAGTTACCTGTATTTGCACGCCCAAGATGAGAACTGCATTCGGATGGATGGGGAGGGGAATCGGCGAAAGTGGACAATCCTGGCCTTCAGCGGGATTTACGTTTACGCGTGTCAAATGATGAAAGCTGGTTCACATTAGTGGGCTGTTTCAGGAAGGCCATTAGTGAGGGTTTGTCACCTGTGGAGCTGCATGGAGGAAGTTGTCACAGGTTTTGGCCCACATGGGTACCGAGATGAAAATGTTTTTTTTTTTTTTTTTTTTTTTTTTTCCTCTCCCCTTTTATAAACTGCCTGATTAATGGGCTTGACCTTTAAACTTTTTTTGTTGTCATTCTCTTCTCTCAGCTCCTTGGCAGAGCTGGAAAAGCTGGTTGGATATTTTTCAAGGGAGGGGGTTTTATGAGAAGGGCCGGTTGACAGTGAACAAAGCATCCACTCAAGGGTGGGGAGGGACAAGAAAGCTTAAATTATAAACTGACAGACGTATAGTGTTGGCAAATGAAATCAGCATGCGTGAGAGTTTAACATTAGTCTTGTATTATGAGGTACAATAGCTTCGAAATGGTAATTATTCACACACCATGTTTGGGTTCTTCATATTTTTTCAATATAAGTTTACAGCTCAGGTTTTCAGTGTTTTTTCAGGTTGGATCTGTTAAATGTGTGTTTGAAGAATCATTTATTTCTTCAAATAGAAGATATCTACTTGATTATAATATTGAAATTTCAATAATGACTCAGTGCAAACAATACTGCTGGCTGAAGATGTATTACACTGAGTGGTGATGGATAGCAGCCTCCTCGGGAGGTGTGTGGCTCTGCGGGTTTGGAGCCTGAGTTGGTGTCTGGAAGGTTGTTGGTTTGAATCCCATGGCTGAAAGAGTGATCATATCAATGTTGGAACCTTGAACAAAGCCCTTAGCCCCAAAAAGTATTCCCCAAACACTGGGTAAATGGCTAACCTTGTGCTCTGACTGTAAGCTTTGCCCTTACCTGTGTGTGTGTGACTGACATGGAGAGTGATGGGATAAATGATGATCTGTACTCTCACCTAGTAAAGTATAATTAAATTCAGTTTCTCTACAATGATCTGAGCATGAGAGAGAACCAGACAGGGGCCACCACCTTGTTTGCTGAGGTGCTCTGTTCTCCTTCCCAGTGCATCCTATGGTGCTGATGAGATGGCTACCCTAGTCCCTTCTCCAATTCCTATGTGTTCCACAGGAGATTTGAGGGTCCCTCCTTGCTTGTGCTACAGTCACTCAACAGTCTCGTTCCTGTGTTTTCCAGGACATTTCCCTAGCTGTGAGCACTAGCCCAGACGGGCCCCTTTCTGAGGCCGAGCAGCTGGCCAACGCACTTCCGTCGCGGGAGATGCTGTCGGTGGTATGTGACGCCATGCTGGAGGCACTGGGCAACCAGGATGGCAGCTACGCCCTGGTGCTCACCTGCATTCGTACCATGACCTTCCTGGCTGAGCACGAGTACGGCCTCTTTCACCTCAAGAGGTAAGGGGTGCGCCTTAAGAGGGCCGCTCTTTCTGGTGTCTTTGGCCTTCCGCTCTCGCTAGCATCTTTGGAGCGTCTCCCTCTTTAGCACATTTAGCAATATGAATCATTTGACCAAAGTAAAATATGTTCTGCTGTAGTTCTTTAATTTTCCGCTGGTCTGCTTTTTGGATCGAGACGTACTCTGGTGGAGTGTTTATCTGCCTGTGGCTTTGCCGGCTCCCTGCTCCGGACCCAGGTTAATAAGCTCATCGTGAGTGACACCTGCCTGGGTCTAACTCCTCGCTTTGGACCCACAGCTCTGCTGGCATGGCCGCGCTGCCGGGTACAGCAATGCTAACTTTGTTAGCAGGAGTGTGGTTGACGTTTTTTGCTGGCTCTTTTTTCCATTAAGGATGATATTTTTTGTATTAATCATTTTAGAGGTGGGTTTATCATTCTGTGTAGGCAGCATGGATAATCTTTTCGGAACAGACTAGCATTACAGTGTACAGCTTAAGCGAATCCCCCATCGTATATGAATTAGGTTACTGGGTTTGTGGTTCTTCTCCCACTGTTCTGATGTGGCTTGTTCCTGCTGAAAGCTCCACCCCTCCCCGCTCAGCAAAGCGTCCTCCCCCCAGGCTGGCTGGACCGGCTTGTAATTACAGCTGGTGTTTACCGAAGTGAGTTGGGTTACATTCCTTTATCAAGGGCACATCAGCAGGGATGCCCTCCAAGGGAATTAGAGCCCCGTAACGTTCGTGACGACATCGGCACCACTGCGGTAATGAACTTGTCACCAAAAGGTCAAAGGTACCAATGACAGGCAGGGAAAGTGCATTCCTTATGAAGCTACTTCAGATAAGAGTCATACCCGTAGCACTAATGCTTGAAATATTCCGTACAACATTTCTCTTTGTATCAATTAGCTTGTGGTTTCTGTTAATCTATGGAGTGTAAAAATGTCCAGTTGGGTTTTTTCCTGTATCTGAATTGTAGCCCGTAATACTTTACCATTGTTTGGAGAATCAAATGGTAACGGCCTCAAACCCGTTGTGTTTCCTGCACTGTTGATTGTCCACCTCCCAAGTTACTCCTGTTTTTGTGCTGTGCCTGGTTTTCTGCGGGAAGGCAGTCTGTTTGCATGAGAGGGGATTACTGAGACGTGACTGCCTGCCCATCCTCCCCCCTCCGCAGCGCTCTGAAGAAGCATGGCACGTCCGTCTGCACCCTGGTCAAGCGGCTCATCCTAGCCTTTAACAAGGAGTCCGCCGAGCTCGTGTCCGCGCTTTTGGACTTCCTACGGCAGATCCTCAACACTGACTCCATGGTATGTGCTCTGTCTTCCGTCCTTCTGTAAGCCATTTCCTCCGCTTTTCCGGAGCTTTCCGCCGTCATCGGGTAATGATCCCAGGAGAATGTTTGGTCCTGAGTGTAGCCTGTGTGTAAATTGAAGGATGGTGATGTGGGTATGTCTTCATAACCGCTCAGTCTGGACCTGCAATAGCAGAACTGTAGAGCTTCCCTTTTAAGCCTAAGGTCACCTTACTAGCTAGTCTAAGGTTAGACTTCTCAGCCTGTTTCTGAACTTCTTTAATGTTCCTTTGTCTGTGCAGGAGAGCAATTGAGTGCAAGTCATTGTAATTCAGAATTTAAGACCCTGTGACACCAACCAGTCGTCATGTTTGCTGTGATGGCCGCCTGCCTTAGCTACAATGATTTAGGGAGTATGACGTTTCAAGCCCGTTTTCTTTGTATACCTACAAACCAAGGAGGCTTTTAATGGTTAAAGTGCTAGAGTGGATCCTCTTGGCCTATTTAGTCTTCATTCTCTTTGGGCAGACTGTTACGGCCGAGAGAGGGCTACAATGGAAGACCACAGAACTTCAGAGCATCTGTGGTAGATGGCAGGGCCTTGCAGATTCCATCTTCTGCAGAATGAAGCTGGTTTCTTTGTAGTTTCATAAAGACAGAGCAGCTGGAAGAGAACTTCCTGTCTACGCTGGGATCCCACTTCGATTCACTCGGGTAATAAGTGCCTATTGGTTTGTGCGTGGCAGGCCTGCTGTGGCGATGAAGGCCCCACCCCCATGGAGACGGACGGCGGTGGCGGTGGCCCCCTCCCGCGGTCCCTGGCCTTCAGTGTGGCCGACATGAAGCAGCTGCTGCAGTGGAAAGACGACTCGTCGGAGCACCCCCTGCCAGAGCTGGAGAAGCAGATTATGGTAAACCATCGTAGTCTGTAGTCCTGTGGCGTGCTCTACCGTATTACATTTCGTAAGGTACTATATTCCATAACATGTCCTACACGGTACTATACTCTGTACTATAGCACAGTGAGTACTACATGATAATATCCATCACGAAATTCACCCTGCTCTATAGAACCACAACGAATGGTATTTGGTACTACCTCACTGTACTGTGCTAGTACCCACAGCACCTACTGGATTGTGTACTAAAACTGTATAGTACCACAGGATATAAAGCTGCGATATGTGCTGCGTACTATTGTACGGTACTAAAACGTGTGCAGGAGGACTGCCGTCACCTGAAGTCAACACTGAGTTGATGGTAGATTATTATTATAAACTCTAATTACTATGAAACAGATATGGAGCACACAGGAAACCCTTCCCTCTGTTGTAGGGCAGCTGCAGTAAATATTCCATATTTCGGAGGCCGTGATTCCCATAAGTGTCAGAGAGCGACGTTGTGAGGGGAGGACTCAGTCAGGACGGGCTTTTGGTTGGCCAGCCTGTGACAGGACGTCTTGTGTGCATACGGGCCTGTGGACGTGGTGCCTTTCTGAGACGTGTTTTGGCTGAATGTCTCTTCATTCGGTTAAGCCGTGTGAAGACTCTCTATAATCGGCATTTCTTACCTCGAGTTCCTCGCTGACGTGTGTCTCTCGTGAGCAGGAGTTCAGCAAGGAGGATGACGCGCTGGATACGCTTTTGGAGAACGTGGTGGGCCTGAGACAGATGCTAGAGGGCGCCAGCGAAACTCCCCCTGCCCCCGAGCCGGAGTCAGAGCCTACACTGCCGCCACCGGACAGCCTGCAGGCTCAGTTCAACCACAGGTCCCGTCCCGTCCCGTCCCGTCCCATCCCCCGGGCCAGCGGCTCTCTGTGGTTAAGGAGCTAGAGCAGCAATCGAAACGTCAGCAGCTCTGCTCTTAGCTTAGGGGGCGTTTGCAGATTGTGTTTACCTGCTGAATGATGTACGAGTCTTCAAACCAAAATGTAACAATGACCAGACTGCGTAAAGTGGTATCGAAACACGGCTGTGGACCAGCTGTCGGCATGGAGCTGACCCATGCCCCCACCCCATGTCCACCCACAGGACCGTGTACATCCTCTCAGATGTGTTGGACGACCAGCTGAAGGCCCTGTGGTTCTCTCCCTTCCAGACTGAAGATATGGACACTGAACTGGACATGGTAGGGTGGTGCGCGTGTGTGCGTGCGCGTGTGTGCGTGCGCGTGTGTGCGTGCGCGCGCGCATGTGTGTGCGTGTATAACTGGAGCCCTCGCGTCTCCTGATCGGGCGCTCGCCCACCCAGGTGAAGGTGGACCTGGTGGGGTTGGCCGAGGAGTGCTGTCCTGATCTGGACCTGAAGGCAGAGCTGGAGCGCTCCTTCCTGACGGAGCCCACCTCTCCAGGACACGCCAAGGCACCCAAGGGCTTCAAACTGGGCAAGCACAAGCATGACACCTTCATTACTTCCAGGTACTGCTGGCCTCCTGGAGCCACTTTCAGCTCAAAGTGTGTTTCCCCCCCCACCCACCCACCCACTTATCCTGGTCAGTCTGCAGCCTGTCCCAAGCAGCAGTACAAGGTTGGGGTACACTCCGGACAGGATGTCAGTCTGTCACAAGGCAGATACTCAGTCAAGTTATTTAGGTAGTTACTCAAAGGTAAAACAGCAGAGCCCACTTCCTTAACCACTATGCTGCCCACTGCCTTAGGATAATGACACATAAAACGTTTTAGGGCAGCTTTGGTTTCTGATACAGCAGGTTGTTGGATCATTCATGCCAAGTGCCTTTGTATTGAATCAGTCACAGAAATGTGGATCGCCTTACATCACGGGATTAACAGAGGGCCTCCCTCCCTCGGTGTTGTAATCGCCTTCAAAATCTGAGCGATTCGTCACAAGAAAGACCAGAATTGCCTGTTTTCTGTAATTATTTTTATTATTCATCTATAATAGTGGATTGATGGCAGAATGGCCTTTGTGGTTGTGTGCCCTCCACACCCATCAGATTGTTCTGCTCACTGTAGCTACACCACATTCTTCATGGCTTTTTTTAATACTTCTGAATAACGTGGATGAGCCCGTTGATGTCACAGGGCTGGGTGCGAGGAGACCTTCCCGATTCCCTGACCAACGATTGTTCTGTCCCCCGGGCATCGCAGCGGGAAGTCAGAGTACATCGAGCCGGCCAAGCGGGCACACGTCATGGCGCTGCCGCGAGGGCGCGGGCGTGGCGCATTCGGCCAGCTCTGCCGCCCGCACGACATCTTCCGGCAGAGGAAGCAGAACACCAGCCGGCCGCCCTCCATGCACGTTGATGACTTTGTGGCGGCCGAGTTCAAGGACATCGGGCTGCCCGTGGGGCCCCTGCAGGCCAAGCGCGTGCCCAAGGGGTCCCCCAAGGTGCCCGCACGGGGTCTCTTCGCCGGGACGCGGGGCGGTGGCCGCGGCGCCTTCCATAGCCAGACGCGCTTCTTCACCCCGCCCACACCCAAGGGCGTACTCTTGTCAGGTGCGTCTCCCATGCTCACACACTCGCACTTTTCACATAAACACGTTACTGACGGGTGGAAGTGTAAGCGTCTCCTGACCCCCAGGACGTTTCTGAGGTAATTAAGCCCCCCTTTCTCTAATGAGAATGTCACCATAGGGCGTTTTCATCTCTAAAATTGGCTGTCCATACATTTGAGGGACTTGCATGTATGTTTATGGCAACATTTTCCCAGCGTTTGTTCCCAAGCCTGTCTGAAGGTGGATGGGTCTTCAGTTCCATTCGGTGTCATGGTCCGGTCGTCACCGACCAACTTGTCTGTCCGTCCATCTGTCTGTCCCTGTGCAGCAAACTACACCAGGCGGGAGGGCGGACGGGGGTCCAGCTGGAGTGCCCAGGTCACGCCTGTGACACACCGGGGGACGTACAGCGAAGCCCGCGGTGGACAGAGCAACTTCGCCAGGGGGCCCCTCCCTTCTAGGCAGCCTCCTGCAGGTATGTAAGCTGGCAGTAGGTGGCGCAGTGGTTTGGGACCTGAGGAGCAGCTGTGTCTTCAACAAACCATTGAAACCCTACCTGCTCCAGTAAGGTGTATTTTTTCAAAAAGTGACTCAGTGTGATCCAGATTCTGGAAATTTTCTTTTTTAAAATGAGCATGAGAGCAGGGAGCAGGCTCTCCACCCTGTTCTTTAAATTGTACTCAAATGCAGTGGGAGCTTCCGCAAATCAGATAAAGGAACCACGTCGGATTCACAGATCGCCTCGACCCATTTAAGAACGGGACCGCAAACATTCAATTCCCCCTCACCAAGGTGTGGTCCACTTGTGACTGAATACTTTTATAGGTTCCTGCAAGAAAGTCGACTTCAGCTGCGTGGCTTCCTGCCATTGCATGAAACGCCGGCTTGGGTGGTTCAGCTAGAGGCTGGTGGCTCTGTCACGCTAGTCGTTGATGGGAAAAACAAACCACGCAATACAGTCGACGGTGCCTCCCACCTCTTTGTCACTGGGGTGACTCGTCACCACTGCCACGTGTGAGTGCAAAAAAAAAAAAATAAAAAATAAATTCTCCCAGAGGTCTGCAGGAGGATGTTGCTGTGAATTCATTTGTTGCTCAAGTTTCTTTCTGAAACGTTCCTCATAGAAACAGCACCGCACAATCAATCCATACTCAAGGACCAGTTGACATCTCGTCAGAGCCTTGGGAGTCACACCAGAGAAACGGCCAACAATTTTCCACTCTGCTATTTTGGGGGGGAAAAACAACCAGGGGCGTTACCTAAGGATCATCAGATTTCTTTTTGCCTCCCTCTTAATGCTTTTCACATCACATATTTCAAGGCCTTTTGTGCGGGTTGGTTGAGGTGTACTCCTCCTGTCCTAACGATGCTTATCTTGGCAGCTCTTTTTGTTTCCACAAACGCTCGGGGACTAGTTCAGGCGTTTGTGCAGAGAAACCCCCAAAACAAGAAAAACCTGAAGGGGTGTGGGTTTTTGGTAGAAGCGGGGGGCCGGCCAAGAGGCGGGTCTTGGTACTCCTGACCACTGAATTTGGGCGCTGGCCTTGGATAAAGTGGTCCCGTCTGTTGGTTGGCTGCCTCCCAGTAAGCAGCAGGGTTGTTTGGGACTTTTTTTCCCCTCTCTTCCTTTCCTGGATCAGCAGATTGTTATTGTGGACAGGTGGGTTCACTTTAGCGAGGAGGCCAAATATCCTCATCTTAACTCCTATTGCTTTTGTGTTCCTGCACCTGGAGGTGTTCATGCGCTCATGCGCTTTTTAACAAAGTCCCCCCCCCTCTGTGAATAACACTTCAGCAAACAGTTCTGTTGATCACCTCCAAAAACAAGGTGGTTTGATCCTTTCTACCTTTGGTTGGCAGTGCCACCAACTGGACGTTTTTGGTTCTGCATGAGGAAATGAAAGTGAAATACTGCAGTAGTGTGATTTATATAGTGCAGAGTTTCACATCGCCCTTGGTGGCTCTGTAGTTTTCCCGCCGTGCCTCCAGGGCCAACAGGTGTCTTATTGTTATTCCCCTCAAATGTAAAATTTCCCACTGTTGCCCCTGTGAGTGCAGTTTGGGAACCTCTGATATGGGGGCTAATGACTCTGTCATATTTGATGTGTAGGAATCTGGTGAGATAGGATCTCTTCTGTACATGATTCTTGGTTGTGAGACTGAGAGACTTGTGTCTTCTCCATAGCCTTGTAACCCAGAAGTGTTTCACCCGTCTCTCCCCACCCCTGCAGGAGGGTACAGGCTGGCTCCACGGGACAGGGCCCCACGTGGACGAGGAACGGGACTGTCGTGGCTGAGCGGTGGAGGGGCCGGTGCTGGAGGAGGAGGAGGAGGAGGGGGCGGGGGCAGTGGTGGAGGGGGCGGGGCTAGCAGCTCCCGAGGGAAGTTCAGCAGTGGGGGCAGCAGTGGGGGCGGCCGAGGGAGGCACGTGCGCTCCTTTACCAGGTGAGCCCACATGGGCTGACGGACATCGGACTGAGTCACCTGACTGCCCGGCCCACGGCACTAGGACACCAGTGACGACTTTAATGGAGACTCCAATAACCAGTGGCGCTTTCTGTTGTGTTTGTGTGCATAGGTTACTGTTTTTTTTTTTTTTTTTATTATTAATACTGAAAGTTCAATAAAAAGTGTACCCGGGTCTACTTTTTCTCTAGATGACCTTGCTATGTCTGGTTCTTTGAATTTAAAGTTTTTTTTTTTTTTGGTGACTTAAGTCAGCCAAGGCCTTTATTGGTGATGTTCACAGTAACTGTAGAACAGTATTAATGCATGTCAGGGTTACATTTAATGTACAAAGTGCTAAACGCTCACAGAGATGTGTTTCAAGCTGTGTACCAGTACGTTTATTCAGCAGAAGCCTTTGCCTGAAATGCCATAGCGGTGAGTCACAGGATACCTGACAAGGACCTGCAGTAGAGTCTGTCAGAACCTGGGATCAAACCAGCAACCTTTAGGTCTTCAGTCTAGTGCTTTTCTGGCTTGACACTCAGGCTTTTGTTACAAAGGTGACAGTATCAGGAAGATGACGTCTGGGGTTGTCAGCTTAGGGGGTTTATCTTGGACCTGTCTAACCCAGAAACCTCCAAAGACACTCCAAATATTTTTAGTTCAGCCATATTTCTGTGCTCTTCCGAAATGGAAGGAAAAAAATGTGACAAGAATTCAGCATGGTTAATACATTTGATTGCATAACTGCTGTTTGTTTATTGTGTGGAGACCACGTCCATCATAGAGAAGAACACAGGGTGGCACAGAACAACAGGCAGACCTTGGAGGGTTCAGATCCTGGCCACAGTAACCTTGGGGCTTTAAAGTGGACTTTACAGATGAGACTGAAGTGAGGGTACAAAGAAGGTACCGATTAATGAATTTAGTGAGATAAAAAAATCCACTTTAGACTGACTTTTTTTTTTTAATGTACTATTTTTTAAAAAAAGCAGGTGCAAATACCACAATACAAACATCTGACAGTAAATATTTCTCAAAATGTTTGTCACGGTCTGTGATATTATGACATTCTTGATGAGAGGCGCAGCAGGAATGTGAACTCTGCTTTATTTTCCAAAAACTCCCTGCTACCCTTGGGGCTCCACCTTCATTAACATAGTGGAAGACCTTTCAGCCTCTATCCAATGCAAACATGAAAAACATCCAAACTTGTTAGTATTTGACAGAGCCAAGAGTTTTAATTCCATACAATTACAGCGATGTAAGGCATTAAAGCAAAAGATACAAAGGAAACTATCTATTAATGGAGATTTGTCTCCAGCTGTGTTTGGACCCTTTAATGAATAGAAACTTCTGAAGGTGAACAGAAACAGATTTTCCACACTAAACGGCACAGTTTTTAGATTTAAGCCTGATTTATCAACAGGAAGCCATCGGTTGAAAACGGTGAAGACAAGAGGCTCTCCTAACCCCCACCCTACCTAGATGAATTTCAGGTTTAATGGCAGCGATGGCTGGTGTGTGTATGCGTGTTTTTTTTTCCAGACTGAGCGAAATAGCTTTTCCTCAGTGAGCCTCCGGCACCTAAGAACGCTGGCTCCTTGTGCTTTTTGAAGGGAAAAAAAAAGAATATGAGGATCCACCCACTGCCCTCTTCAAGAAAAAACAAAACTACTGTGATTTGGATATGAAAAAAAAATAGTGCCTACAGAAAGATGTATAATAAACAGTGCTAAGGAGAGTAAACTGTACTAAACTCCTAACTAGTGTTTTTCAAAAGCCAGGAGTGGTAGATAGTCCAGGCCATCGGGGAGAAGTCGCAAGTCCCCGAGGTGTGAGTCGTAACATGACCGTCACCGTGCTGCGAGTGCTCTGAATGTCTCAGATGACCGTGACCTCACGCGACTTCCTCTTGATGCAGTCAAGCGTGAGCCCGCGGGTTCCACCGCCGGTCTTGCGCATGCCCTCTGTGGTGGGGGGCAGAGCTTGTGCAGGGGTGGGGCCAGGAGCTCGACCCTCCCTCTGCAGGCTTTTCAGCAGCTCTAACAGCTCCCTCTTCTCCAGCTCAGCCTGCTCCAGCTCCTGGCGGTGTAGCCGCTCCGCCCCCAGCAGGGCACGCACATCTGACATCACCCTTGACAGCTGGCCCTGAGAAAATGCGTCACATGCTGTGCCCCCACCCATGTCTTTCTCCTACCTCGTACAGTGCATCCACAGTGCTTCACATTACTTTTTTATCAACAGACATTTTTAGCTATGGCACTTCACATAAAAACCATTTAACTGTCATGCCACCTGCTGGCCCTCAGCAAGGAGTGCAGCCATCCTACCTTCAGTTCTTCAACCTCGCTCTTCAGCAGGCTCTCCTTCTGCACCATGTGCCTCCTCTGGGAGTCGAGCCGAGACTCCATCTCGTGCCTGATCTCCTCCACCTTGCAGATCATCTCCGACCTACCAGACAGCCCCGGCCCACAATGCCCTGGTCACAGGCGTCCTGCCTCCACTATGCCTACTGTCCACCAAACGGGGGATTACTGAGCCCCGTTAAATAACCGACAACATGCACCTGACGTATCATCTCTTCTGACAAGAAGACTCAAGAGCGCTTCCTGTTGGGATATGTGAGGTATAGTTGTCCCTTAGAGTAAAATGGATTGAGACAGAAGCTTAGGAACACTCAAATTAGAGCTTCAACACAGCCTATAACACTAAAATATATTGTCTAAAATACAAGCCTTGGAAATTATATCCTAACACTTGAACCTGCTGTTCATTGCAGTGCCCCCTAAAGGCAGAGGTGAGCACGCCCACCTGAGCAGCTCCAGTTCCGTTCGCAGCTCTGCCACACAGCTGTGCTGGGCATCCTCGCAGCTGAGGATGGTGTAGCCACAACCATGCGGACACTCCCTATTGCGGAACTCGCAGGCAGTCAGGTGGACCTGCAGGTAGCGACGTTCCACCTGCAGGGGGCAGCCTGGGACACAGGAACAGGCCAAAACAATGACCCTCAAGTCACATAAACTGCATGCACTCACACACGAACCCACACCACCAACAGAAAGTCAAAGTCAAGATAAATGTGTTTGCATCACAGAATTTGTATTTTTTTTATCCTTCTCTCAAATCCCCTCCATATTCAAGATCTCTCTGAATATCCCTCCTGCCCCCCCATGTCCTTCCAAAATATAGGCATGAAACACTGGCCTCCAACTTTAAGACTGAATACCACAACGCTGGGGAACCCTGGTGACATGCGTGTTACACCCCCCCCAAGCACACACATCACGCGGCACACAGAACCACGTCACCCCCAAAGTTCCGAACATTCTGGAGCTCACAGGCGTCGGCCTGAACACGATACGTACCACAGCGGAAACATGAGTGCCCTCCACCTGATGACAAGTAGCAGAGAAACACAGAGAAGGCGGTTGTTTTGATGCTCGTTAAAAGACATCACGGTTACAGCGCCAATTAAACACAGGTCATCGAGCAGAAACACGCGTAAGGAAAGAACAGGCTACTTATTAATTAAAACTAACCCTGTTTAAGGTTCACTGTAGAGCATCACGTAATGTATACCAGTCTACTTATCTGATGACCCGTTACTGTGAGGGCGTGTCTACTGACCCCCACACCACACAATTAGCTCTGATCTCACTGGCCAGAGGTTTTCTGAAGAACGGTGATAGTCAGAAACAACAGGCAGCCAACCAGGTGTCCCGTGAGCCCACACAAGCAGAATTGTATTGTGGGAACAGTCATTTGGTACCTTGCTTTTTCAGACCGTGAAAGGCTCCCCTAGGTCTGCTTTCCTTTAGCTTTTAATAACATTACTAATCAGACTGGCAACCAGGCCCAGGTCCAGACTAAACTGGACCAGGACCAGGACCAGGACCAGGACCAGGACCGTGTGGGTGTGGGTGTGGGTGTGGGTGTGGGTGTGGGTGTGGGTGTGGGTCAATGGGGACGCACCTGTGTTCATGCAGGCCACCAAGCCGTACTCGCACTCCCGCTCGTGCCGCTCCACAGACTCCAGCAAGCACACCATCTCACAGCCCTGCTCCCGGTTCCGGCAGCGGATCTGCAGCCGCCCCAGATCATTCCGCATGTACCTGAGGGTGGGAGGATGTCCATTAAACATGAGAGGGACAAACCTCTGCTTCTACACACTCCACCAAATCACAATGCCATGCACTGTCACAGCAAAAAAAAGAATCATGGAAGTTCACAATGTTCAGTATTTAAAGTGAAAAATGCATACTAAAAAATCTGAACTGAAATCCAACATACATGTGCTTCAGAATATACATATGCTTTAGACAGCTTCTTACAGCTGAAATTGGGTATCAAGGAAAAGGTGGAATCAGGAAAAAAAAAGAAAAAAAAAAAAAAAAAATCAAGATTATAACCAAACAAGACCCTGTTCCACTCTTAAAAATTGTCATGCTGCACCATTCAACACACAAACATAAAAATGATTTTATACACAGATCTGTTCACTACACTCATAATACCATTGCAAAAACCGAAAGTGGCCCTACTCTGGTCACATGATCGACAGGTTACCTGAAGAGAGGTCTGAGCAGGGTGCCCTCCAGTGGCTGGCGGTCCTCAGGGCAGCTGTGATGGTGCACGAGCCAGGTGCTTATGCAGGAGCTGCAGAAAGCATGCTCACAGGGAGCCTGCAGCGGGTCCTCCAGCACATCCCGGCACACACAGCATAGCAAGCCCTCGTTCACGTAGCCCACAAAGCGGTCAAGGTCATAGCCCATCCTGTACCGTCGGTGCACCTGCACACTCTGACCAGCAGGCGTCAGTAAGGAGTCAAGCACAAAAGTATACCAACCATTTGTTGCATGAGTTCTGAGAGACACTACCTCACAGCTGTTTTACATAAATGCATTTGCGTAAACAGACAAAAGCAGGCTATTCAGCAGTAGAGCAGGGACAAAACTAACTCTGAATCAGCATTTGCTAGTAATATTTTTCCTCCCTGCTAGGACAGAATAAGTTATGGAACATGACTCATTACAAATCGCTTTAAAAGTATGCACATGAAAGCAGACATGAGCGAACCTTAGTGGAGAATCCGAGTCAGGACAGTTAGTCTGTCATCAGCTGGCCGCGGTGTGTTTTTTTTTCCCCCCCAGGTGTGGAGTCACCTTTTTGCATCCATCAGCTCAGCTCTGCCCTGTTGCACCGAGCCCCTGGGGACTGTCGCTGAATACGCAGAGACAATCAGTCGAGCCCCATGCGGCTCGGAGTCTCCTGAGAGACAGCCAGCTTGGCAACCCTGGCAGCCAGCTGTTGGATGAAGACGACAATGAGCTAGTGTTCACATGGGAACGGCTTAAAGAGCGATCCGTCCTCGACGCCCACCCCGGACCCCCCCTCAGGTGGCTTAAGTGTCCCACACCTGCTGATGTTTGACACAACACTCGCACCATGCGGGTGCATGTTCTGTCAACAGCATGGAGTTACAATGAAAACCATCAAGGGTTAAAACAGTCAAAAAAAAAAAGCAGCTTTCTCCTCATTTGCTGCCATAAAAACATTGCAGTGTTCTTTGAAACCCAATAAAAAAGTTCTTTTAGCCACAAGGAATGCTCCTTTTAATTGTTTCTAAGGGCTTTGGCTCTGTGGGGAAAAACAATGAAAACCGCACCAACCAAAAGCAGGGAGATGTTTATTGGCCCGAGTTTTCTGTAAGAGCCAAATCAAAAGAATGCGAGCAGTAAGGGCCGACTGAAATGATGCCCCTCCCACTGACAGGAAACATGGAAGGAAGGGCAGGATAGACCCCAGTCTTTTGTTTAAAACCCACCATGTGCCAACAAACAAGTGTCATTTCTGATGAGAAATTCAGCCACAGACAGAATCTGTCACTGGGGAGATGCTCAACACAGTAAACAAAACTCCTCATTCAGAGTAAATTCCTGTACGTTGAACCACATCATAATTACCTGACATTTACTGAAGTGTATCCATCAATCTGTTTTTTTTTCCCCCTCATTACAGACATTTAGGTTTGCTGATGATTATTATTCAGTGCCATGAAATAGATGTTAGCTGGAATTAACCCCGCAGAGTGTCTTTGGGTTGGGTCTTCAGGCTTCCCAAAGGCCTGCTCATGGCTGCAGGATATCCTCCTTTATCTCCAACTTTTCCATGCCTTATGTTCACTGAATCATCTTCATATGCCCAAAAATAAGACCGCTTAAGTGCAGTCGTTTGTGTTTTGAGCGAAAGCTGGTTAATCATCTTGTAATTATATATATATAGACTTTGTATATATATATATAGCAAGTTGAAAAAATATTATCCCTGTAACCCTGAGCAGGATAAGCAGCTGGAAAACAGATGAATAAATTCCCTTTACTAATCTAAATGCAAACATCATTTGGAGCCAAAGGTACAAGTCATGCTCAGTGAGGCAGAACAACAGTAAACGTCCCTTTTGGGAAATGCCACTCAGTGGAATATGATGACAACATGCAAGTCACATGACCACACTCACCTAACGTGGACACGGAGTAACAAACTCCTCAGGGCGGTTAAAGTATTAGCACAGTCACCCTTCCATCCAACGGCAAACTAGGAGGAACCTTACCACCTCAATTCTTTCACCAGAGCATAGTAAAGGTGTAGGAACCCTATGGTCACGTTTATGCTGTTAACCTATTCTATCTTTTGTGGTTAAGTGCTGCAGTAGCTAAAGTCTCTCGGAGAATCCTGTAACGTGCACACAAACCCACGGTTTGTTTTTAAAAATATAAATAAGGAAAGCATTACGCAAACAACAACCACAAACTATAAAGGGACTAATGTAAAAAGTATGTTTTAAATGGTACATTTTTAAAAGCTGAATATTTCTTCCCCAATTTTCATAATCATCTGTCACACATGGATTTAAAGTGCAAGTCAAACCTGTGCTTTATTTAGATGCATAGCAAGCCATTCGATTAGAAGAGCAATGACATTTTTAGAGGAAGTTCCCCTGTGACAGCCATTGGCAGGGACATTATTTAGAGATCCCTGTGTCACCTGGAGGCCCCCGTGACTCGCATGAACATCGAAGAATAGCAAAGCCATAGCGTTTCATTATTGACGTACAACTTCAAAATACACCTCGGAAAGTTTCTTGAAGGGCAGCTATCACTAGAGGACCATCTTATGCATATCTTAGTATAATATAACCTAAATATGGAAGACATATAACCGGAATACAGGACTGTAAGTCTTAAACCAGACTTCCAAAATGTCACATAAGGACAACTGGAAAGCAGAAAAAAAATGGTCCACTTTTAATGTTTGGCCCTGTGAAGCTGTGGGTGGGGCTAGGGTGGAGGGCTACGCCTTCTCAGGCGGTGATTGGATGCATTCTGGTGGGCAGCACTTCAGCTGACCAATCGGACGAGAGACAATGACAGCTCGTGGTAATCATAGCAATGAGTCACAGTGAAATCTAAGTTAAACTTAGACGCATGTATAAGTCTGAATTCTGGTCAAAGAAAACCTGAAATCAGCTCTGGTCGAAATAACACTTTACCTTGGAGATGCAAATGCCTATTTATAGGTTGCAACTGCATCGTTTTTAGAAAACGACTATATCTAAAGTAAATAAATATTAAACATAAAAAACGTTTCAAATCCCAATAACATATCTAAGAAAAATAAGCGTCCTTAACGTCTAAACAGAAGAACAGAAAAGCTCGTTTATAATAGCATTTGTGCATGAAGGCGTTTAAAGGCATTACTTCTAACCAGATGCTTGATCGAGCGAAAAACGACCTCTCAAATACGAGCTGGTGAGATGACCCCGTTAAACAGCACTCTGTGTCGGATGCAATCTGACGCCTTCATATTTCGCAGAAGGTAGTTTCTCAAACGGCAGCTTTCTGATCATACTCACTAGCAATCTGACGATCCCCAGCAGTTTTACTGCCAGCTCTATCTCCCCGGGACCCTCGGGTGCCTCTGGGCACGGAATCTCGGCTTACTGCTGCGCTGCTGCCATCGCAGACAGCTGCCAAAGCAAAAGAGTCGAACGCTCAACCGGAACTTCAGCGGACAAAGCAGCGCAATTTCGCTACCACAGGAGCGGAGAACTCCGGTACGGAGTCATTACGATGGGGCGTGGCGTGCGCGGTGACGTACGAGAAAGCAGCCAATCAGGAGCCGCGTCCGCTCGCTCGCGGGAGAATGAAGTTTCTATAACGACGACGTTGAAAGAGAAGGCGCAGGTCTGTTGAAGGGCTGCGCTAAATGTAATAAAATTATTGTCTGCTTCTATGACTGGCGGTTTTCACATTAAAAACCAACGTCGTTAATATATGGCGTAATCCCGCTGTTCATATTCCGAGTAAGCGACTTTCACTACAGCTCCGTATCGAGCAGTGAGTTGGCTAGCCGGCCGGCTAACTCGTTAGCCGAACGTCAGAATCGAACGACGAGGTCCATGAAATTCGCGGTAAAGCGTCTCATAGGCGAGCGTTCTGTAAAACGACACCTTTATAAAGTCCGCATGTACGATCTGGATCGATATCCCTTATCGGCAGAAACGCCTAATCGATGTGCTGTGTGAGAGTAAGATGTCTTGATGCCGCTTGACGTCCTGTTGCAGATTTAATGCACACTCATGAGAATGCGGCGTTCCGGTGCACCGAGCCAGCTCTATGGAAGTACAGCCAAGAAGCCCAGATTCGTGCCCCCTGGGCCGACCCATATCAACCAGCCCCGGGGACTCCAAAAAACGTCACAGCCTCCCCATCTTGTACAGTGTAACACGCTCAATGAGGTAACTAGACAGGACTTTCTTTACTTTTTTTGAGATGATGGTAAAAAAAAAAAGCATGTCTTGGCATTTTTAAATCATTTGAATTCTTATTACTCGTTTTGTCTTCATTGTGGTAGGTAGAGAAGGTTCTGTCTGAAAATAAAAGTGAAGGCCCCAGTTTGTCCAAAGCTCTGGCAAGGATCCTAAATGCTGTTCCAAAACAAGATGTGAAGGAGAACCACACAGGAGTACAGGAGGTCTCACAGATCTATTCTGAGGATGTCAAGACCACGGTGGACAGAACTGCCACTGGTGAGTGTCGCCGGTGTTTTCTTCTCTGGATGTATGAAGATGTTGATGGACCAGACAAGGGAAGCTTACAGGTCTGTCGCTCTAGTGTTTAAGACACAGATGGTGGTTGGGGGACTCCAAGTTCAAATGCCTTGCAGGAGCTGCAATTGATGGAGAGGTGTGAGATAATGACATCAGGTGGTGTATTGATTCAGAGACTGGCCTTCATGTCCAAGAAAAGTAAATCTAGCAGTACCTTTGAGAAAGGCATCACATGAACATTGCCTTAGATTATTTGGCAGACACCTCTGTCCAAACTGGCGTACAAGTGAGGAAACGACAAATCCGAGCCCAGGGTCAGCCTGCATCCCTGGTGCACTTAGGGTTAAGAGCCTCGCTCAAGGAACCAACAGCAAAATAATTACTCTGCCATCCAGGGGATTCAAACCAACAACTTACTAGTCATGGACAAAGATCTCTGACCTCTTGAATTAGGCCTACTGAAGTGTATAACCATCAGTTTAAATTGATGTGTTTTCTTTTAGTGATCAGAGATCATTGCCATTATACTTGAGTCAAACTATATGAATGCAGGCTAATTTATTAAATGCCTGCAAGGCAAATGTATATCATTATTAAATGATATTAACATATTAAGAATGCTACATTCTTGAGGACAGAGCCTGTTGTAACCCCTGCATATGTCTGCTTGTGTGTGTCTTGTACAAATCTGCATTGATTGCCTATTCATCAGGTGTGTATATCTTATCCAGTACCAGTTTGGTTGTAGTTTCTGTGCAACTCATCTAACCATAGGTTATCAGAAAATTCAAGCAGGCCTGCAGAGATCTGGAGCCTGTTCCAGGTTCAGTAATGATTGGACATTGGTTACTGCTTAATTGATCTGGAAAACTTTGATTTTTTTTGTAGTTATTTTAATAATTACAATCCATACATAAATGGCCTGAGGCAAAATGGTCACACCTAGTGCCACTGTTGTCTTCTGTATGGCTTTTAGTGTTTATAAATCAGTGTCTAAGTGCTATCTGAACTATTCACTTTTTTTATTACAGTAATTTTTACTGGGACAGAAACACTTGTGATTGTGTGGTATTGTTATCAGATCTGTCTGTGATGAGGTGGCTTTGGCTGGGATTAAACTACATGATTTTTACCCAGACTGTAGCTCTGATTTATAATCGTGCGGAGTCTGCATCAGTTGGTCATAGTCTGCCGATGTTGGGACAGTCGTAGTTGTTAGTTGATACAGACGTGCGTTCTGCATGACAGGCACAGATTCTAGTCTCTGGCCGCCTGACTGTGGTTCAGACGAGTCATAGTATTTCAAATGTTTGAATTTCACAACTGGAGTCAGGAGCAAATCTGCTAGAGTCGTGTAACGTGTGAGCTCCAACACATTAAAAATCTGCGCGGATCAGTTAAGTGTAAACCACTTAGTATTTTCAAAATCTTATAGGAATGAAAAATCTTGTAGTGGAGAGGCATCCTTGATGGAAATCAGTTTGACGTCTTTGGGCTGGATCCTGGGTCCTAGTAGGCTGGTTACACCAGTACAGGCAATTTAGAGGTACAAATTAACACAACTGTATATCTTTGGACTGCAGGGGGAAACCTGTATAATATGAGGAGAACATGTAAAATTAATGATTTGAACCTTTAACCCTGGAGGTATGAGCCAACAATACCAGCTCCAGAGCCAATGTGCCCCCCACCCCACCAAAACGTACTACGCTTACATTTTGTACTACTTGAATCAGCTGTTGGCTAGGGCTGTGTTGTTGTGTTCATGAGCTAGGTAATTCACAACGTCCATCTATCTATCTGAATATGCTTTGCACAAATCCTGTATTGGACTGAGGTTGAGTCTAGGTGACGTGAGGTCCACTTTTGGTACGACTCAGTCAAATGTGGGCGCTATCACGACAAGGACACCTATATGAATAGACCGTCGTTTCTTATTTGGTATAAATGTAATGTTAATAGGTTACTAGGTAACGACAATCTGACGGATCTGTAAAAGGCTGCAGGAAAAACAACATTAGGTTTTCATTTGCACCTTGTCTACATGTGCTCGTGAGGTCGGCAGAAACAAAGAAAGGCGAAAAATGCCGGAGAGGAGGATCACAGCCGTCTGAAGTCGTCTAAGTGTCCGCCTACACGGCTAAACGGGCGTGAAGCGAGCGGCGAATCAGCCGGGCTGCTGTACCAGATGAACTTAACTGAGAAACACAAGCGGCGAGCCGGCGGGAGGGGGCTGGGTTCGGCTCGACTCGACTCGACTCGGCTCGGCTCGACTCGGCTCTGAACCAGACAGTACATGTCCCGCCGCTTCCTCCGGTGCTTCAAATTAAAAGCAACTAGTGTCGCTTAGCTGTACCGGCCAGCGCGCCGAGCGAGTATCTAAGTGGTTGATCTCGTTTTTTAAAATGCATGCATTGCCATTTAAATGTGTGAGGAACGCTCGCATGCCTCTTCCCTTTGTCCCGAGAGAAGCGTCTCAGCGCAGCGGTGGGCTGCACGTCCTCAGCGCTTTTTTAAAATGTCATGTGATTAAGGTTTGCGTTTTAGTGGAGAGAGAAAGAGGAAAAAGTCCCCGGCCCTTCTCCTGCAACAGCTGAAATTTAGCGCCTGCCGTGGAAAATGTCTGCTCCGTCCATAACGTAACAGAGTCTAGCTTTCTATGTAGGTCAGGCTGGGTCTAAGCAGCTTTGCTGAATCTGCGTCAGCTTAAGCTGAAAGGAATTTCAATAAAGCCCTCCCTGGTAGGCGTGGGCCTAAATGAGGCTGGCCTAGTTAAGCCTGATTTCTTTTTGTGTGCATGTTGTGTAACGGAAGGGGAAGCGGGGACTGTTTGTGTGTGCATGCATGGGAGTGTGTATGTTTGAGGAAAAGAAGGGGACCAGGAGGAATTTTAGAGGTATAATTGAGAAGGAAACAGAAATCCAGGGAGGATAAAAAAAGAACAAAGCAGAAAGGCCAGCACAGCATGAACAAGCATGGCTGCTGTGTTCATGGCAACCAGCATGGTGGGGAAATCCCGCTCGTCCAACTTCACACTCTCTGAGAAGCTGGACCTGCTGAGGCTGGTTAAGCCTCACATCCGCATCTTGGAGGAGCACACCAACAAGCACGCGGTGATCGTGGACAAGAACAAGTGCTGGGACAGCATTGCCGAGCAGTACAACGCGCTGGGGGGGGACCGGCCCCCTCGCACGCCGCAGGGCCTGCGCACGCTCTACAAACGCTTGAAGGAGAACGCCAAGCAGGAGATGGTCCAGAGGAAGCATGCCCAGCCTGAATACCGGGGCAGCATCTCAGAGCCCACCAAGAGGGTCATCGAGATGATCCCACACCTGTTCCATCCACTGCATGAGAAGGACCCCCACACCCTGCACAGGTGAGACAGCCCAGCACTCACCTGACTCTACCTGCGTGTGCCAGCACCCGCTGACCTCCCCGTTCTCCACAGTTCTCACCCATCTATGGGGGTCGATGGCAGTCCAGGGGTGCGGGGGGGGCGGCGTGGCCATGTTGTGAGGCAGCCTGATGTGCCATGTGACGTGCTCCAGCACGGCTCGCGTGTTTCCTTGGCCGCTTCACGAAGCAGCTTGCAGCACCGCGCTTAGTTCCACTGCAAACCCTCCTCCTGGCTGTAACGCCCTGTTAAGGACACAAGGGTGTCATTGTGACCGTCCAGCAGCTGGGGATTGGAACAGGGGAGGTGAGGGACATTTAGGGTCAGAGCTGAGAGCAGCTGTTGCTGGAGCTCAATTTCATTTATTATATATTTTTTTTTTAGTTCTGTGTCGGAGGGAGGTGGGGTGTGTTTGGGTTTACAGTGATCAGGACAAGTTGCTGCTTTCAAATCAATTTTTTTTTTTTTTTTTTTTTTTTTTGTTTGCCTTGTCAGGATAATTAAGTTAATGCCTCGGCTGTTTGTTTTGTTTGGTTTGGCTGAGGTGAAGACAAAAGCAGACGGCTGATAGCAGCCATGCAAAGGGGGAGGTGGATTTTCCTGTTTTCTCCTGTTTTATTGAGCTGTTTTTTTCCATGCCTGGAATAACATGTTAATTTTTAAAGGGGGCATGAGTCACGGTTAAAATATGATGACAGCGTGACTCCAACTGTCAGTCTGTGATACTTCCAAAGTGGTCCTGACTAAAATCCAAGAGCATTTGTGGAGGAACCCCTTCATACCTTAAATATAACTCAGTCATTAATCCAAGAGCTACATTTCACAAAGTAAACAAGTAGAGGCCACAGTAAGGTGGATGGGGGACAGTGGGGATGGAGGTGGGCTATCAGATTCCTAGGAGTTATGAGTGACTCTCACCACATCAGCAGTAAATGTTACAAATCTGTTCAGACTTGAATTTCACCTCTTCTGCATTCAGTTTTAATCACATCAGGTTAGTTTCCTGTAGCCCTCTCTATATATTTTCCCTTAAGTCCAAGGAAAATACAGTTTAGACCTGTCATGCTTGCCATAATTTACCATATAATTGTAAGTGAAACCTTTCTCCATTACAATATGCAGCTATGAATTGTGGGTTAGACCTTCTATGGGATGGGAAAGGGGGTTGGGGAATTTTATGATAGCAAGAGTATGTACTTACTGATATCTTTGTTCAGTCGGCATTTTTATGGAAGCCAAGGTAGTTTGCCATCTATGTTTCTGATTTAATTTTATTTTAAAAAGGTTCGGGCTGGAGCCTTTGCAGTGATAAGGAGTCGTGACCTGGCCCAGGTCTTAAACTTGATCATAAAAGCACCTGCTTCCATGCTTGAACTCCCCCCATTGTGAATGAGACGGGTTCCTCTCCCCTTTCTCAGTAATAAGTTTGGATTTGCAGCTTTGGTCTGCACGTGACATGCTGCACAGGGGACCCAGCAGTTTGAGCGAGCCTGACGGCTTTCACGCCCAGCGCGGCGTGCTGACTTGCTCAAAGTGCAGTGCTTGCTCTTTGCGCAGGCAAACTTGGTAGCTGACAGGCACATGGGTTTGAACCCCAGTTGAACTCAAGTTATGTGTAGATATACTCTTAGGCAACCTCACGTTTACACAGAGAATGATTGGTGTATGAAGTACATGCAGATTACAGATGCGTGCTATGGAAGTCTATATAGTTACCGGAATTTCTAGTTCTTTTAACTGATATGATTTTGGCTGGTAAAATTTTATATGGTGAAAGATTAGGAAGTGTGTGGAAGGTGGATGTGTGGAAGGTTATCTCAGCCTTTATCCTACTCAACAGACAAATTATCCTGGTTTAAAGTTCTACAAATCTGATATCTGGCTAAGATTTCCACTAAGCTGAATCTCTGGGTCTGCCAGGTTAGGGTTAGGTTAGACCTGAGATCCCCCTTTGTATAAGTCTACAAAGACACTGGCATCTGTTGCCCATGAGGCTTTCCTCCTTTCTCAGTGGTTATGGGGCCCTATACTGTATGTTCGTGTGTTTGTTGCAAAGCCTATCACTCATTGGATATGGCTTCTGCCAGAGATACACCTTACAGGGAAATTATCCACTTTGGTTGGCTGATGGAGCTGTCCCTCTTCTCTTTTGGATTTTTTCTTGGTACCTTTGGTCCTCTCAATAAGCTATCTTAGACTGGCACTAGTGATGCGAGTTCTCCACATTGTGTGATGTTTGGCTTATTTCTGCAGGTTGTATGTTAATGTTTCCTTTCACACAATGACTCGCGGTTCTTATGTCCCCAGCATTCACCCAGTAGTTTCTGTAAGGGCTCCTCAGGATTTCAGGCTCACATCTTGATCTTCTCCCTGCCTTCCTCCAGGATGCCCTACAAGCACGACTCGCCAGTCGAGCAACCCGGAAGCAGCTCTTCTGTGCCAACCTTGCTGGAGTACCAGCCCGTCACTGCCGTTCCCATCAGGCTGGAGCAGGAGGTGGACGTCAAGCCCCCACCAGACTTGACGATCCTGTCCACCCGCGTGGAGAGCATCGAGGAGGACGCCACCTCTGCGCAAGGTTTCGACGGCTCCATCTCGCCCTGCCCGTCCTCCGTGAACCTGGCCATGTCGCCGTCCCCCATGGCCCCGGGGCAGGACCCGTACATCCGGCCAGAGGGCCTGCGTCGCCTTGTGGGCCTGGAGCAGGAGAGCCTGCAGCTGTCCAAGGAGGAGCACGAGCTGCTCATGGACAACCAGCGCAAGCTGGGCCTGTACATCGAGGAGAAGAGGGAGGGGCTAAAGAGGAAGCAGCAGCTGGAGGAGGAGCTTCTCAGGGCTCGCATCAAGGTGGAGAAGCTGAAGGCCGCCAGGCTCCGTCACGGCCTACCCATCCCCCACATCTGAGCCCAGGGGGCGTGGCCGAGTCCCACAAGCCTCCAGTTCACTGTCTTTTAGACTACTTGTGTCTGGGATGTAAGATCATCTGGACCAGCAGAAGCAGGAGACCATATTTGGGAAGTTCTGCTCTCCTGTGGAGTGACACTTTTGGGCGGCTTATGGAGGAAGTCGGGTCTGAAGTGTGTCATGTCTTGAGTAGTGTTTTTTCTCTCCTCAGATCAGCTCTAGAATAAAGTGTTAATCTGACCTCAGTTCTTAAAATTTCAGATTTTATGTATGAATATTAAATAAAAAAAAAAAATCTTTTTAGAATGTGTGGTTTTGTCTTGCGGTTTCTAAACATCTGATTCCCTTTTAGTTTTGGTAATCGGTGTGTGGCCAGTATAGTAGTATAGTCTCGGGCTTCAGTGTAACACACGGGTCTGTAAAGTGCACATATTCAAATGTAGACAGGCTTTTGCTCCCCTCCCACATTACTGCCGGTTGTAATTATCGGCTCATTTGTGTTCACTTTTATGGAGGCCCTGTAGGTGGCCCTGTTGCCTCACACTTCCAGGGTAGGGAATTCCTGCCTGCTACATTTTGTGTGTGTTCCCCCCATGTTTTGTGCTGGTGTCATCCGTGTGCTCTTATGTACTGCTAAGCCAAAGCATGCAGTTAAGTTAACCGGTGTCACTTAATAGTCTACAGTGTGTGACGCTGGACCGGCTGCTCATCCAATATGTCCCTCTGCTTTGTGGAATAGGCTCCATGCTCACCGTGACTCTAGTCAAGCCTTGGCATTCGGGTTCTGCTTAGGATCAGACCAGCTTAGGCCTGATCTATCTTTACTGATTTGGTCACTGGTTGACTGCGTAGAGCTGTCCAGTCTTAGTGGGTAAGCTGACAAAAAGGAGGAACTTTGCATGATGCATCCTTGATCTGTGTGATATTTGGTGTACTACAGATTAAATCCAGGAGTGAGCTGCTTTCCACTGGAGATTAGTGACGAAAGGTGACATCAGCTGTGGACTTATTGGCGTATTACTTGTTTGGGAGACTTTAGGGAAATAATGCAAGAAGCAGCTTCAGACTGGGCTCAAAATGGGCAAAACCCTAGAGCCCTCTGCTGGCTAACAGTGGATGAGCACCCATATCACAGCAGAAGATGGTATGGTAATTTTTTTTAAAAAGTGGACCTAATGGTAAGGCAGTTTTGACTGAAGTGTATTTGTGGTATTTTTCTTATTGAATTTTTGCATGAGACTCTGGCTGACTAATTTCCCTGACAGGCTACTGGAGTATCAGATAAAATAAAGATGTCATTCATTTTTGAGATTAGTTTTGAATATGTCCTTAATAAAGATTGGTACCCGACACATTCATTTTGTCTGCTAGAAATAAAAGCTTATATGCATTAATAGATTCAGGGAGTTGGTTTAGTGCAGTGGTTTCTGAAACTGGGGGGTGACAGATAAAGTTTAGCGACCATTGGTGTGATGGTTTTGTAGTCAGAATGAAGTAAACATAAGAAAATCATATGTATATCATCATGTTGAATGACTGGTCCCTCCATCCTCGTTGCCTACTAGGTTTGGCTGAATATGATACAGTGGGTGGGGGTGTTCTGCTCTTGCCATCCAGGTGCTCCTCCAGTCTCGATGCCCCCTGTTGTCCAGGCTCTGCCTCTGTCCCGTGGGCTGGAGGAGACGGCCCCCAACGCCCGATACTTCAGCGTGATGTGGTGCAAGGCGTCCAAGAAGAAGCACAAACGCTGGGAAGGCGATGCCGTGCTGGTGGCCCGCGGGCGCACCGTGCTACTGAAGGACATGGAGGGCAGGGACATCGGCCGAGGTGAAGGCACGCCCCGCGCTGCCACGGCCCATGGTGGCCGCCTCAGTCGAGGCTCACGCCCTGATCCCTCTCTCCCTACAGGCTCTGGCTACAAGTGCTCTGAGCTGGAAAGCCTGGCCGAGGGTCAGTCCCTCATGGTGGGGGGCAAGGAGGTGGAGGTGATGGCTGTTATCTCCGAGGAGGAGTTCTGCAGTGGCCGCTGCTTCCAGGAGGCCCGGGCAGATGCCCACATGCCGGCATCGCCTGCTCCGGCTGCCCCGAAGCCCCTGTCCAGACCCTTCACCAAACCCGGATCGAAAGGCATGGCATTGAGTGCAGAGGGGCCAGTTTGCCACCCGCGACATGACCCTCAGGCTCCAGGTATTCAGCCAACGGGACACCCCAGCTTCGGTCGAGTGGAGGAAAGTACTGTTGGTGTGTGGCCTTAACCAAAAGTTGCGCAATTCATGGCAGAACTTTGAGCATACGTTTGACATCTGAGCGGCTACACACTGTACTGAGGCCGCAGCATCATCAAAAGAGGGTTTGGGGTGGTAATGGAATGGTGCACACTTCACATCCACCATGAGTCAGTCGTTTCCTTTTTCTTATTTACATGTGTGACTGTTTTATTAGAGATGCTGAGCAGATCTGTGCCCTGTGAAAAGTATCTGAAAGCTAGACAATCAGTCCTGGGGCAGTCTTACCAGTTTGCCCATCTGACATCTGATTCCAGGAGCTCTGGTAATGCCACGGCCCACAGAGAACCACCAGTGGGAGTTCAACAGAGCTGGGCTGCCCATGGTGGACGTCGTGGTAGACCCCTACCTCACCACCCATCTCAGGCCGCATCAGAGGGAGGGCGTGCTCTTCCTGTATGAGTGCATCATGGGAATGAGGTATTGAATTATAGCTGTGAGGTAACGTCGGTCTGGGTCAGCCCGGACCAGATGTTTGCAGTCAGTGACAACAGAATAAACTGCTGGTTGGTCCTCCTGAGCTCATAATTTTGTTTATTTAAGATAAGAATTGTGTTGTATGATAGGAATTGTTATAATATGCTTTAATTGCAGATTTGATATAAATTTGAATTGCATTGACTAAACTTATACCATGTACAGTTCCCAGACTCACTGTGACCTCTGGCCAGATAAGTGGTGTGGAAAATGAATATTTAACATTTTCACGATTATTGTTATTCCATAAATTTATTTTAATGTGGTTACAAATTTCAAGTGATTGAGTTAGCAGATCTCGTTTAACGTCATTTTAATCGTGAGTTAATTGGGTCAGGAGCTGAAGCCTAATTAAGAACGCACCTTGGCGTGAAGTGGCTCCCGTGACGTGGGCCACACTGCAGTGACCGGAAAACCTGTGTCGGTGTGGGTGACATCCAGCTCCTGCCCGCAGGGGACCCGGCCGGTACGGGGCCATCCTGGCGGACGAGATGGGCCTGGGGAAGACGCTGCAGTGCATCGCGCTGGTGTGGACTTTGCTACGCCAGGGACCCTACGGGGGGCGCCCCGTGGCTCGGCGTGTCCTGGTCGTCACCCCCGGCAGCCTGGTCAAGAACTGGGTGGCCGAGTTCGACAAGTGGCTGGGAAGGGAGAGGATGACGGTTTTTGCTGTGGATCAGGTGACCGGGGCAGGGGTGGAGTGTAAGACCACAGTGTGGTGAAACTGACTATACAGCTGCTGTCACATGCTGTTCTCTGGCTGACGGTTGTCACCCCGTGTAGTGAAAGGGTCAGTCAAGCCACCACTTAGCTATTACAGGTGTTAAGATTCATCAGAGTCTGAATGATTCATGACGGGCCCGCTGCCTCGATTTCCATGAAATAAAAAGCTAAATATAACTCAGAATTAGGGAAACGGTCTTTCCTTCAGCTGGGGCTGGGGGCTATAAAGTCGTGAAAGTGCCTTAAGAGCCCCCTCTCGGTGACGGATCGCACCTGACGGCTGGCGTCTCATCCCAGGACCACAGGGTGGAGGAGTTCGCTGCCTCACCGCGGTCTGCTGTACTGGTCATCAGCTATGAGATGCTGCTGCGCACAGTGGAGCAGGTGGTGCAGCTGGAGTTTGGGCTCATCATCTGCGATGAGGGCCACCGGCTAAAGAACAGCAGCATCAAGACGTCGGCTGCGCTCAGTGGCCTCAGCTGCGTCAGGAGAGTCATCCTCACAGGTGTTTGGTCGAGGATGTCTGGGTGTGCCCTGAGTGAGTCAGAGATCAGAAAAGAATCACACAGGCCCTGCTAGGCTAATCCCCGGGGATCTTTTAACGATCCAGGCACTCCAGTGCAGAACGACCTGCAGGAATTCTATGCGATCATTGAGTTTGTGAACCCTGGCATCCTGGGCTCGTCCTCAGCCTACCGGAAGGTGTATGAAGAGCCCATCGTCAGGTCCCGCCAACCCGGCTCTAACGAGGTGGGTCGTCCTCTCTCATAGGCGGCTGGTTTGTCGTCCTCTGTGAGTCGGGATGCGGATGGTGGACTGGCCTGCCCTGCTAACACGGGCAGAGGCGTTTGCTGGCAGCATGTGGCCAGAGGGGTGAAGAGAAGTGACTGGCTTTTTCATACGAAGGACAAACGTTTGCTAGTGCCATTGCTGACCTTCAGTGACTGAAAACTTTACTGAATCAATCCATAAAACTATCTTGCAGAATGGCTAACTCGGCTATTAAACAATGGGAGTTATGATCCAAAGATGGCTATGAGTCAACAGCGTTTCAGTTAAGTTGGCTTGGTAATGTTCTATACTAAAGGTGGGCCCCTGCAGTCATGTGACCTGTACGCCTCCCTGCAGGAGGAACGGCGTCTGGGTGAGGAACGGGCAGCCGACCTGAGCCGCCTCACGGGCCTCTTTGTCCTGCGCCGCACCCAGGAGATCATCGACCGCTACCTGCCCCCCAAGCTGGAGTGGACTGTCTTCTGCAGGCCGGCGCCCCTGCAGCTGGAGGTCTACCGCAGGCTGCTGGCACACCATGTGGTACGTGCCTGCCTCCAGGGGGTGCTGGAGAACAGCCCTCACCTCGTCTGCATTGGAGCCCTGAAGAAACTGTGTAACCACCCGGGGTTGCTCTACACCACCATTCAGGTGAGCACTGGTGGAATGAAAGGAACTGGAAAACATAAAGCAATGCTTTGAAACTAAACAACAAATAGAAATGCCTTGTTTACAAGGCATCTGGTTCTCTCCAGCTTTCTCTTTCAAAAGTACACTCATTCTCTCTTTCAGCATAGTTTGCCCAAGTTAAGTACTTATTAAGCCCAGCTGGGCTTTAGTGCCAGATTGGCTGGGTTTAGCTGGTTCTGTTACCCTGCTGAAGCCCAGCCCATCCAGCCCTGTGTTCTGGTAACCCTACTCGTTGGCTCATGAACTGCACACTGATTCTGTTGTTATTATGGGTGTGATGATAAAGCAAGTGGAGGTTAAATACCGTGTGTAACCCTGTCAACTTGGCGTTTGGGGCCTCAGATGAATCTTAAGTCAGTATTTACAGGAGTTTTGGTATTAGTCAAGAGTCGTAGCAGTTTATGTGAAATGATTTGACATATCCTTCTATGGTGGTCCTGTGTTTAGATGCTGTGTTATTTCAGACCCCTGGCCAGATATCCAGTAGCCGCTTTCCATCAGCAAATGTGTGTTGGCGCTGATTTTAATGTGCTTTCAGTGCTGATGCCAGAAACCCAAGTGGGAAAACCACTCGGTATATAAGCCAGCCCACGAGTCACGGTCCTGGAAGCTCATAAGTCCGATGACACGTGAAGGACCGCAAACCACTTCAGGTGGATTGTGCCAAAAGCATGGTCATGTGACACGTAGTGTTGTGCTGATCGCAGCCCCTCCTCCCCACTGTGTATGTGTTCCGTCTGAGCTTTGACTTGTTTTGGTGTGTGATGGTCTATCACAACGGTGCTTCGAGATGACATCACTGTCTGGTCATGCTGTTTGTGAGCTCGCTTGACCCAGAGGGTGCAGGGAGAGCAGTGTTGCTGAGTAGTGACTAACGGGTCAGTGACAAACAAAGGCATTACGTAAGATAACGTGTTTATTATTATGGTCGCTGTGGAAAACGTACCCCAGAGGATGGTAAACTATGAACAGCAGACATTGGGAAGTTCAGACTGGAATTAAAGAAAGACTTTATCAGATGGCATGTTCCTCAAGTTTGGTTGATGGAGCTAGGAATCATTCCCCTTAGCCTGTCCGTCTGGATGTGCTCGACAGGAAAAGGGAGCCCTCTGTGCTGAGGACTGCAGCCTAGCGGAGACATCGCTGTACCAGGACCTAGCCAAGCTCTTCCCTGAGGCCTACTCCTCCGGGGCGTTCAGCACCACCGACTCGGGCAAGCTGCTGGTTCTCGTTGACCTGCTGGCAGCCGTGCGGCAGCTAGGTCCCTCCGACAGGTATCCACAGCGCCCTCTGTCCCCTTGGGGACTCTCTGTCAGAGTTTTCTGTATCAAAGTGTAAACTAGCAACCTACCAACCTCCAAATTCACGCAGTCATATTAGAGATTTAGCATGTTTTTTGTTTTACTTTTATAGTAAAGTAGCCTCTTCTCTGGCCCAATGTCCAGCATCCTAGGTTGAGATACCATCTGTATTCTATTCAATTTATTTTATAGTGCCTTTCATAACACGGCTGCTCAAAGGCACTAAACCGGAGTGTGAGGTGATTACAATGTGCATTGATGAGAGAGGAAAAGACGTCAGAGGAGAGGAACCAGAAACTCCTCAGCGAGGAAAGAAAACCTCTGATTGTCCGAGGTCTACTGGCTGCCCTCTGTGTTGTTTAGTAAGGTGTTATAAACAGTTGGCTGCAGCACAGGTTAACCCTAAGCCCTGTGTCAGTTCTACAGCTGGTGCAGGTAGCTCTTATTTTGAAAGCTTTTACCGTCATGTAATTATGAAATGTTCCTTCACTGGTTTTCATTAGTTTTATATACAACAGAATTGCTTATGTATTTCAGACTCATCTTTCCTTTGTTCTCCACACTGAGCAAATCGTTCTAGTCTCAAGTTTCAGTTGTGATTTGCCTCCCCTCACATGCTCTGTCCACAGGGTGGTGCTAGTGTCCAACTACACCCAAACCCTGGACCTTCTGCAGGACTTGTGCGTTCACCTGGGCTATAGCTGCTGCAGGCTGGATGGAAAGACGCCCGTTTCACAGCGGCAGAAGCTGGTGGACCGCTTCAACAGCAGGTTCTCCACAGACTTCATATTTTTGCTCAGCTCTAAGGCCGGGGGTGTAGGCCTCAACCTGGTAGGGGCCTCACATCTCATCCTCTACGACATCGACTGGAACCCAGCCAATGACATTCAGGTGGGCTAAGTTTATCATGTGGCTGTTTTGAACGTTTAAATGCGTTGGCAGATCAGTTTAGCATTTGTAAAGACTACTTGGCTGTTTACCCTTTCACCACTAAGCTTTGTAAGCTTCCAGCCTGATGGGGTTGTCGTGCACATTTCAGGCCCACCAGCAGGGGGCAGTGTTTCTTAGCCAAACACAGTGCATCTCACACTTGCTGTTTAGTCAGCCTTGGGCGTCTTTGTTTAAAACACTCCAGGCTGTGTGTGATCTCTCCAGCCTATGGGTGCTTTGGGAGTGGATCCTTCTGATCCACTCTAAGTGCTGAGGATGCTGGCAGTATGACCATCGGACGTTTGGGGATGACTTGCAGTGATGGGACCTGACTGACCGCTGAGCTCCCCTTGGACCCTGTGGCCTGTGGGAGGGCCTGGTCAGACCTCAGCCCCCCTGTCCCCCTGACTGGCGTGAGGTCCCAGTGAGGGCTCTGCTCTTGCATTACTGAGTGAAGCTCAGGTCCAGAAATGTCGCTCTTGTGATTCTGTGTCAGAGATGGTGGTTCTGTGAATTACCGTGTATGACTTGACTTAGCACAGTCTGGTGTCTGATGCTCCTAAGCTGTGTGTGGCCTTTCTGGAACATACTGGTGCTTACTGGGCAGTTGCTCGTCGTGCAGTGGGCTAACTGTGCTCTCATTCCTACTCAGGCAATGGCGAGGGTCTGGAGAGATGGGCAGAGGAAGACCGTCCACATTTACCGCTTCCTCACCGCAGGTCAGATGCCTAGTGCTTGACAACCAATGTGGCTCCAGTTGCCTGAGGGCCATTTAGCACAGCAGCTTTCACCAGAAATCTGTTACCAGCTATTAACATTTAAATAAGGATAAAATGCAGCCTCTGTTAGGAATTTGACACGACCCTCTATAAGGCTCAGGTCCACCATCCGCAGGTGCTGCAGTCGTAGTACCTCCCCCATCCTCTGGGGGCAGTGTGTTTGGTATTGCTGAGAGCGCCAGGCCCTTTTGCTTTAAAAGCCACTGTAGCTCTGGCTGGGATTTAATTGCTGAATCCTGGCTGGGGGACATCTTACTTTGCAGTGAAAAGCAGTGGTTGGATTAGGTGCCTCATAGCAAGCAATCCAAGGGTGCTGAGATTTGGCCGTTAGAGAGAGGAGACAGTGGCTGTACCACCAAATAAAAGCCTGAGCCTCTGTGCTTTACTGCAGCGCTGTAGCAAAACACGATGGGTGATGTCAGTGAGTAACGGGAAATTGAGAGGGTAGACATGCAGTATGGTACATGGGGTGGGGCGTGAAATGTCCAAAAAAAACACTTTAAGACACCAGTTCACTTGGGTTTACTGGCATTCAGATGACCTTTTATGCTCTGTGGTACTAACATGCTAGAAACACTCAAGGCATCAGGATAATGTCTGAGTGAGTGTTTCCAGCTGGTTCTGCTGGTCCCAATAGCCTCTCTCCTCTGAGTGCGTCTGTATTTTAGAGTAGCCATGCTGAATGTTTGTTCTCTCCACTCAGTCTATCTGTATTTTAAAGCTGGTAGCCCAGAGGGTTTCGCAGTACGATACACTAGCTGAGTGTTGCCTGTCTGTCACTCAGGGACCATAGAGGAGAAAATCTTCCAGCGGCAGGTGAGCAAGCAGGGCTTGTCTGGTGCCGTGGTGGACGCCTCCAGGCGAGCCGACCACACCAGCTTCTCCACGGAGGAGCTCCGGGATCTGTTCACACTCCATGAGGACTCACGCTGCGTGACACACGAGTTGCTGGGGTGTGGCTGCACCGGAGATGGCAGTGTGCCAGGTAACTTCACCGTGCTTAGGGCTCCTCTGGGTGCCATTAACTGGACTGTGATCTGACGAGTCTCGGGTTTGGGTAGATGAAGTTAAAGGAAGACCAGTTAATGATATGGATTTAATGGGAAGATTATCTGTTCAAGTCCCAGGAGGGACTTGCTGTTGTACCCTTGAATGAGGCTCAAACAGCAATAAATAATCATTTGGGGTAGTTTGGGATCGTTAGGTGCCTGTGACATCCAGCTGAGGGTCTCCTCACTTTTTGCAGGTGTGGTCAACGAAGAGAGCCCTGCTGAGGAGAGGCCGTGCCAGCTGGGCCAGCACAGTTACCGGGCCAGTGCTACCAAATGCCTCACCATGTCGGAACTGATGCACTGGGGGCATTACTCGGGGGAGCACCCCTCCTTCTCAGACCCCTACTTGGACCAGGCGCGAGAGCATGTGACATTTGCCTTCCTGAGCACCACCTCGAACCTGCCGCCCCAGCTTGTCTGAGAGGGGCCAGTAAAACTGTCTCCTTTCTTCCCTCAGCTGTTTCAGTAAAAAAAAGAAACTGTGTAAAATTAATCCTCCTTTTAAACTAATTTTAATTCTCTATGTATATATTATAAACACATTTATACAGAAGAATACTGTTGTTGGGTGTGGGTTGATATTTTTGTGATAATTTGGCCAGAAATGTGGAGGTTGTGTGAATGTGTAGTTTCTCTAAATAAACGCTTGTGCTCCAAACTCGTTAAGAGCAACGTTCATGAGATTCTCTGGGAAGCAAGCTGGGTCACATGGCACTTCAATCCTCGAACCGTGGTCCCAAAGCAGAGGCCCTACCAGAGCATCTCGCTGCCTGCGTCAGAGGACCTGGGACCGAAGACAAGGCCGCACATCCTGACGGGCAGTCTACACGTGCTCAGGAACACCAAAGACAACCTTCTTTTCTTTGTCCCCAAGACTCTAAACTACACATTTTCACGGGAGGGGTTTGTAATTATAGAACCCTGCAGTTTGAATCCAGTTTCTCTCCTTACAGAAGGACGAGTGTAGCTCTTTGAAGAGGTTATGCACATCTTTTTATTCAATGTACCCCTGAGTATGTGTGGTTCTGTTTGCTTTCTTCTGACAGGAAATTCAAAAAAAAAAAATTGTCATGTAATATGAATGTTTAAACCACTGCGTTTTAATAATCAACCATATTAACAGGTTCAGTAGTGTGACCTGAGCAGGAAGCATCAAGCCACCAAAAAAGAGGTGTTTATGTTTAGGGGGCTGTTGTTACTTCCATTTAAATTGTCAATGGTTGACAGTAATGGGTACCAAAGAGCATTTGCCTATTAAATTGTTCTGAAATAATGTTTTCAGACAAGCAGAAATCTGCTTTAACGGTACAGTAGTCACTGAACAAACTAACCAGCAGAGGAGCATTTGAAGGATTAGACACAGCTCCTCCTGAATAAGGTTTTGGTAATCTGTGAGCAGCATGAATGTGACCCTGCACCTTAAAGTCTACCTTATTTTATATCTGCACTTATCTGGTTTAAATTGACTCGACGCGAACCAGCGGTGCTTCAGGCAATCACGACCGTTGAGTTATGACGTCACACTGATCAATCCTAATCCATGCTTAATCCATGCGGGCAGTACGGGTACATTCGCAGTCGGCGGGGATGATATTCCACCAGACCAGCACAGGACACATGTTCTCGTCGCGGAATGAATGGATCTTTAAGAAAAAAACGCAAGCTTTTTAATACACCGTAATGCGTCCTTGTGTTCCTTCAAAGTCGAGTCGTGAATGTGCGGATAGCTCCGCACCTCTTCACCTAGCAGCTCGTCGAAGGTGTCCATGATTAGAATACTCTTTATCTACTGCTTCGTCATCGATATACGACCTTTTAAATTCGCCGCCATCTACTGTAAATTCAACGCACTGATTTATTCCTGGCACGGGCGCAGTCGACGTAGACCGATGTGCAAAATACCAGCGCACAGTGCGCGCGGACACCGCTGATGACGAAATTTGCGTCACTCACACTGTCCGTGGTCCGAGACAGAATGAGCCTCCTTGTTTGCACGTGAAAGCTCGACTTTAGACATTGAGGGTAAAGTTGGCTGAGCGGGGAAACTCAAATGGCACGTGAACGTCTGGTAAATCAGTACCACGTGACTCCACTGACTCGTATTTCCTTAGGTTGATAACTTGACAGAACAATATTGAGTTGTGTGTGCCTGTTTGCCCTCTGTACAGATGTACACATTTTATGTATAGGTGCCTTTCATTTAAAGAGTGTTTCCTTTATCCTACTGCTCTGTTTCTTTTTAAACATTCCAAAGCTGTACTGGATTCAGAGATATGGTACTTTTGTTTGTGCATAAGAATGCAGCTTTTCCCCACATATCCCATTTTGCTCTACATGAGCCACATACCCAGGTGAAAGCAAAGCTCAAAGACAGCCACTTCTTTGGTAAGCCAGAACTGTTGCAGGGTTAATGGCCTTGATCAAGGGTCCAAGGGCTGTTGGACATGGGATTCAAACCAGTGAGTTTTAGATACTAACACCAACCTCACAGAGCCACATGCCACCACAGAAAGCTGCCAAGGCCTGTTGCATGATAGTGCAGAACCTGCCCTCAGCCATTACGGGGTAACTGCAGGGTAAGGAGAAAATGAGAAGCCATTTTATTGATTTGTTGGACAGCTCAGAGGTGTTTTCTGCATGTTCATTTTAAACAGACACTGTAGTGCTTCCTACGCTGACAGAAGTGTGAATAATGTAGTATTCCAACCAGATCAGACATGAGTTACTAGGGCAAGGGCTGGTGGTCAGGCTGCTGGTACAATCCAGTCAGAAAAAGGTATACAGGGTGAAAGTACCTTTAATCGAGTGAGAGGTGTCATTTTTAGGGTCTAGCAACAGATTTCCATATTGGTTATAGTTGGATTGTCGAGAGTCATTTAAGTCCACTGTACATGTTGCCTTTAATTCCTCATGATTAGGCTTACATGACTTGTTAATCAATACTTATGAAAGGAAGACCTTGAAAATATAAAGTTATAATGCAAAGTGCTACTTGGTTTTTTTATCCAGATTGATAGATATTATATAAGCTTTCAGTGGATTAGGAACTGTTCAGAAACTGAACTGTTCAGATCAGAAAATGTAATATTTTTAGATGGTGTCCAATCAATGTTGCTTCTTGGTGACCATATAGACGGAATTTCTGCAGAATCTTTGGTTTTCTGTCATGAGTCTTCAGGGTTCCCAATGGCATGTTTACTACATTGATAAATTTAATGAGGTGTTAAATCATTTTATTACCAGGAGCCCTGCCTCTTCATTCCTAGCTCTTCTCCTGGTGAAGGTCACAGGTCAGATTAGAACATCTCTTTCCAAGACCAAACTAAGATCTTCAAATGGGATTACATGGAATCCCCCGACCAAAAATTTTACCCAGAGTATAGATCTGTAAAGACTGACTGAGTTCCATCAGCAGCAGTTAAGAGCTCTGACAGAGGAAAAAAAAAAAAATAAAATACGAGTATAGAACCAAAGAGAGATGTCCTGAGCTGCTGTTTCATGCAGCCGGACACATTAGAAACGCAGTCCTTTGCTATGGAGCTAGACAACTGGGGTGACAAAATGCTTTAAAATTCGTTCCCCTCATCTCTAGACAATGAGTGATTGTACACTGATGGGAAGGCCAGCAGGACTTCAAAAGAGGGATGAGAAGCTCAAGACACCGGGAGTCCAAGGGTATGAGCAAGATGTGCCACACGACGCTGTCCAGAGACTGTGTACATGGTAGCCGTCACCATGTTGGCACGTGGCCCGGAGACATCACGGCAGTCACGTGTTTCTGAGGTGAAGAGCCTGTTTATTCCCGTTATAAGGGCCTTGGAGGCTGAGAGGGACTGAATCTTCCATCTGGGTACAACAGACACGTGGCACACATGGCAAAATTTTGTTTGCCTGAATTTCATAGACCAAAAAACCTTCTCTACAACATGCTGTGTACATCCCATCTCCGGCATGCGTTTACACGTCCCCTCCCGACAATGCGGACCACACGTCTGATTTAAAATCCGAATACAAACTTTCAAGCAGAAATATCCCAGTGAGGTCAATTCAGAGGCATTATGCCACGCAAAAACGGTCCACGTGGCATGAAGACAGAACAGAAATATGACTGAAAGGAGGAACAGCAGATCATAGATGACTAAGTACACGAGGATAAAAATAACACAGATCGGGGCCGTGAGGACGACGAACCACGTGGTGTCCAAATCAGAGCAGAAATCCAAATACAGATTGGACAGAGACTAAATAAACCACTCTGCAGCCACATCGAGATTAAATGCCACATCTGGCCTGAAAGTAGGTAAACAGCACTCCTTTCAAACATTAAGCAGTAACCATTAACTGGGTGGCCCACTCATCTCGTCTTCGTGGCTATGGTGATGCTCAAAGAATCCTGTGCAGGTACTGATCAGACTTACTGATTCGTTCACCAGAGAGCTGCACCTCTTCTTCTCCGAGTGCAGGAATTGATGTTAAAAGACAACATGGAGAGGCACCTGTGAAACCCAATCTGGAATCTGGACTGAATCTCAATCCCAGGTCTGCATTACTGCTGTCAGCTACAGGGGGACCTCCAGGCTTTTCATTTAACTACCTGTAGCACCTCGTTTTCTGCTATTGGTCTTCAATAGTCAAGTGTTGGCACAGCAGGATGTCACCAGTAGTCAGTTTAGCTGTACTTAAACTAGCTTGTGGGATTTTTGTATTTCAGTTTATTGTATTAATTATAACGTATGGTATATATGGCAATCAGTGGCATCTCTGTAAACAAGTTCGTCAGCCTTTGTGATGCCAGGAATACTAACATTTCTAAAGCCATTCCGCTAATGTCAGAAGACAGATGCTTCCATAAAACCCATAACTCTTCCAACCACTTATTCAGCATAGGCTTGTGTTGAGCATACAGCCTGTCCCAGAAAGAACCAGGCATGTGGCAGGGGCATCCTGGATGGGATTCCAGCCCATCAAAAGGCACGCAATCACATTATTGGAGGCACCAGTTCACCTAACTGCATATTTTTTGGACCCGTTTGAGGAAAGCCACACAACAGACTCCACACACAAATAAGGTAGGGTTCAAACCCCAAACCCTGAAGGTTGTAGCATTCAAACCCTGGAAGTGGTGTGCTGCTTTGTTACATGCTAACCCCCTCCTTACCTTGCTGCCATCCAATGAAATCCCTGTTTTAAAAATATATTACATATATTACATGCATGTATGACCACTCTCCTCCAGCATCCGGTGCCTTGGTACCCAGCAAGCCCAGCAGTATTTCCGGTCTGCAGGGCTGAAGTGTTAACAGCACACGCAGACTCCTCCATGTTAGCCTCTGTGTCCTGTTGTTCCCATGGCTTCCAGTCATATCCAAGTTCCAAGCTGAGCTCTTTTAATCTCCTTTCCCCCAGTCATCATCACAAAGTGGGGGGGGGGCATTTAAGGAGTCGGTCTGTGTTTTCTCCCCATGTCCGCAATCATCCATTCAAACTGTTTACCGCTGCCTTTGCTGTCATCGCCATCATTTAATGTATTTTTTTTTTTACTGAAACAACAAAACAGGTGTTACATAAATCTGGCTGTTACATAAATCCCCTTTGTTACAGTCAGTGTGAAATGCTGAAGCAATTTTTTTTATTTTATTTTAAACTGCAGGTGTCAGGGTGGGGGGGAGGTAACTACCCCTATTCTGCTCAGGAGCAGTGCTGTTCATGTCCTAACTGCTGGCCAGGTCCTTCGGCACCCTTGTTGGTAAAATGGCCGTGCTTTTCATGGCATCTTCACTATGACTTTTTCTATCATGCCATCTTCACTGGTGACTTTTTCTTTCACACCATCTTCACTGGTGACTTTTTCTATCACACCATCTTCACTGGTGACTTTTTCTATCAC
>JAACJT020000110.1:7550028-7564496 GCA_009936485.2 Gymnarchus niloticus | reverse complement strand
GTGACTTTTTCTTTCACACCATCTTCACTGGTGACTTTTTCTATCACACCATCTTCACTGGTGACTTTTTCTATCACACCATCTTCACTGGTGACTTTTTCTATCACGCCATCTTCACTGGTGACTTTTTCTACTGCTTTGTGTTAGTCATTGCACCAAGACCTTAAAACGGCCTTAAAAGATAATCCTGCCTAGAGTACAATACTTTCTATATTTATGTGTGGCCTTAAAATGAATTCAGCTCTAATTACGCCTCATTGAATTTATACAAGTGCTGAAGATGATTTTATCTGGCATTTTTATTAATATACCTATTGACATTTCATGCATCTTACCTTTTAAAATCATCTCTAAATAGGACAAACTTTTTATCGTCAATTACATGTTCTCACTGTAAAAAAAATTAGTGTCATTAAATAATATTCCAGCATGAGTTGGCACTGGACATGAAATGCAAAGACATGGTTAAATCAGGTATCGTCCTTCACTTCAAGCCACCTTTTGGAACCTGCGGTGCCCTTGAATGAGGTACATAACCTGGTAGCACATGGTTTCACACGGGTATTTGGATGGGATCCTGCATGTAATGTTATATCAGCATTATGGGTGGAATTACTTCTTGGGTTCTCCCAGGTTTACACCTGTGACTTAGGTACATAAACACATTTAACATGAAACACATGTTTTGTGTAATAGAAGTGGTGTTTCACAGTCTGGTATGAGCTCCCTAGCATTCATGGGATGGATCAGTGTCCAATCAGTAAGGTCTAACCTGGAGTTACATACATTTAGTCAGCGGGGTCTGTGTGATGGATGTTTAGGACATCTGAGTATTTATGTGTGTAGTATTGTGTTTGTCGGTAGTGTGGTAGGGTAGTACTCAAACTGGACTTGGAAATAAAAGAATCCGTAGGTTGATGTCTTTGGGGGAATCCTACCGTCAGTAAGATACCAAACAGAGGCGTCTTCTGAAATCGTTACATCAGGAATCTAAGTGTGTGAACTGGCAGTTGAGTGAATTCTGCCAAGCAGCCATATTATGTAGATAACGTGACGTGTCTCCGCTGTTTGCGTATGTTCGCCTCCAGTGTCCTTAAAGTCATCCCCGCAGCTGCCTCCTAGATTGATTGATGCTTCTGGTGAATAACAATTAAATGCAAATCAAAGAATCATGGCTGAGATTCAACATAATAAAATTTCATATCTGGAGGAATTTTCCCATCAAGCACATGCGATTAAATTACATACAACTAAAAGTGAGTCATTCATTGCTGGGGGAGAGTGGGGGTGAAATTGCATTGTTTTATTCCTCATCCATCTTGACAAGCTTCACCGAGGCAGGTGCAGTTTGGGGGGCGGAAGAGTAGGCGACCACCCAGCCCTCCCCAACTGGGCTTGAAGAAAGCTCATCTGGCTGTCTGCTCGCCGGGTGGGATGGCAAAGTGACGTCAGGGAAAGCCCTGCTTTTTCCTACCGAGCCTCCTTTATATAAAGCAGGCGATCCGCAGGCGCATCAGACGGACGTAGCGGTTTATGTGGGATTGTTATACAGTAAGGAGAGCCGCTGAATTCCCCACGCCTGCACTAGGAAACGTGAGGACTCCTCTGTAATAAAAGTTATAAAGATCTTATCGTTCGCTAACACGCCGGGAAACGAGTCTTAAGGGGGGAAGCCACAGTTCTGGGCAGTTAATAATAGGCAACATTTGTGACAGAAGGGTGGCTTTCAAAGAGTCATGGCGAGTTTTTTTGTAATAGCAAAAAAGGTCACATTTTCTGATATTAATAATGAACGCAATAAAAATGAATGCTTGAATTCTTGTAACATTCACCTTGTGCTTGTCCCCTCGCAGCGACAGATGACCCTTCTCATTACCATGCGACGCCGCAGCCTGCTGCACCGCTGGAGCATCTGCACGGACGCCCACCACCTTCTGGGGGGCAGCCTGGCACCGGGGTCTCACATGCTGCGGTCCCGCTCCTGCACCAGCTCCGCCAGCGTGGCGTGCAGGGAGAGCTGGTCGTCGGCTTCCTGCGACTCCGTGGTCTCCACGGACTCGGGCAGCAGCCTTTATAACGTGGTGCTGATGGGGGACGCCGGCGTTGGCAAGTCGGCGCTGGCCAGCATTTTCGCGGGGGCGGCCGACGGCATGGACAGCGACTGCGAGTTATACGGAGGTGGGCCTCGACGTTGCAGTTTTGTCGTTGTGGTAACGAAACTAAACGCTGAGCTGTCGTCTGTTTGCAGCCTCTTGACTGACAAACTCGGAATTTTCTCGCCACAGGACAAATCTGTGAACAAGCGGTCGTGGTTGACGGGGAAAGTGCCACAATAACTTTACTGGACACTTGGGACTCCGAGGTAAAAGTCGTATAGAGCTCTGTTGTTTATGAAACACACGTTTTTTGTCAGAGTCAGATTTATTCCAAACAGGTTTTTAAACCTGGAGGTACAAAGTTACTTTCCATCCATCTTCTCACTCTTTATCCTGGTTGGGATGAGTTGCCAGGCACGAGGCTGGGGTGCCCATCATTAGTTTTTTGCCGTTCTCATTTTTATCGTAGCCATTTAATCAGCTTTTTTACACTGTGGCTAAATATCTTGGTATGTAAACATTTTGACGCCATGCCATTTACCACTGCTCCCCCTGCTGGCCATCTTCCAGGATCAAGGCAACTGGAGTCAGGAGCAGTGCATGCAGGCAGGGGATGCCTACCTGATTGTTTACTCGATAACTGACCGCGATAGCTTTGAGAAGGCGTCTGAGCTGCGCATTCAGCTACGCAGGGCCAGGCAGTCCGAGGACATCCCCATCATCCTGGTGGGCAACAAGTGTGATCTCGTCAGATGCAGAGAAGTGTCAGTCAGTGGTAAGTCAGCGGTCTTTATTCCTATCAGAGTGAATGAAACACATATGTTGAACTCCATTTTTAGAATTGCTATTTAAACATGCTCATTTCTTAAGTAATTATCTCTTCCCACAGAAGTTTCCAAGAACATTTAGAACCATTTGTGGTTTGCAGCTACAACGTGTACTTTCTTATTCACACCCCCCCCCCCCCCATGTTACATTCTGTGGCAAATGGATATTTTAATACTTTTTCACCTTAACAAAACAAGGATATTCTTGGATTTTAAGCACTTTTGGATTACAGAGATTTGATTTGTTTACTTATGAAATTCTGGGAGTTAAATAAGTTATAGTTGTCCATGTTCGTGTTTCGATTTGAAAGATTGACGCCCCCCCATCCTCGGTTTGTCCCGCAGAAGGAAGAGCGTGCGCAGTGGTGTTCGACTGCAAGTTCATCGAGACGTCGGCGGCGATGCAGCACAACGTGCGGGAGATGTTTGAAGGTGTCGTGCGACAGCTGCGCCTCAGACGGGACAGCAAGGAGGCCAACGACAGACGGAAGGGCTTGAGCCGGCGCCGGGAAAGCCTGCCTAAAAAAGCCAAACGCTTCCTGGACAAGCTGGTGGCCAGAAACAATAAGAACGCAGCATTCCGCCTCAAGTCGAAGTCATGTCATGACCTCACTGTGTTGTAGATGCTCCTCAGACGAGACGCTCAGGCCAGCCCTGTCGATCTACATTAGATTGCACTGTAAAGTACAAGAGTGTGCCGTCATCCTGCCTGTGACAGGCTGGCGAGCCACGTGGGAATATTTTGGCCCAGTTTTCATACATTCAGGTTTATATTGCTGGCATATTTACAAACGAAGGGAATGAACAAAAATGAGCATTGAGGTTTTGTTGGTTCATAGGTTGTCTACTGAGAAGTTCTCCTCTGTTATTGATTCATTAACCTATCAGACATCCTTGATTCATTAAAGTAGCGAAAGTGACTGTAGTTACTATGTAATCCTGGACTCACAATTGAAGTATCTTTAATGTGGTTACCTTGGCAACCAAAGAAGCATGTAAAATAAATATATTTGTGTATTTATCTGTATGATCAAAATCTTGAAGTTCCTAGAAAGGTTTATGTGTTTTTTTTTTACTTCAATATACTTTGTTGTTATTTATAATGAATATTTGTCTCAGAGTAAAATCAACATTTAATAGTTATTGTGGCATTTAACATTCGTGACTGTGAGGTTTTTTTTAAAGAATTTTACTAGTTTTTTGGATTTCAAGTTTATTGTGTGGTATAAAGTTTACATGTATAATATTTAAATGACTACCTTGCAAAACCATTACTAGAATAAAACATTTTGAAAATACATCTGATTGCCTTTTGTAGATTCACTGCATGAATTTGAATAAATGCCTGAGCTACTGTTCATACTAAATCAATTCATAATAATTAATGGCAGAGTCCACAATTGTGCAAAGTTTAGATTGTATCCTCTCAGTTTATGGGACGTTTATTTATTTGGCATCGTTCAGGTGCCGTCTATCTATCTATCTATCTATCTATCTATCTATCTATCTATCTATCTATCTATCTCTAATCTAATTTAGCTCACCAACTACACCGTGCCCCTAGTGGTTGAACAGTATATCTTCCTCTGTGCATTCTACACGGATGCTGCAGCACACTGTCCCAAATGTTCATTTTGGACCAGAGCCCAGGGAGCACAGGAAAGGAAACTCTCCGAAAGACCACTGGTTATTTTAAGGCTGAAAAGTGACGTCATTTTCCCATCTTCTTTGGCTGGCTTTGCTCAGTGACCAGGAAAGTACCCAGCAGATAAGTATAACAAACTCCCTATGAGTTCTGGAAGGCTTCTTGACAATAGGAAGTCCATTCCCCCTTCTCTTTTCATGTGCCAACTTAGGAGATTAGTCACCATTCTAATGGACTCTAATGGCTCTTCAGGCATACTTGTAAAAACATATAAAAACAAAAGTGTCAGGCTGGCTCACTTAAGCTTTCATTTATTAAGAGCAATCTGAACTGTAGAAAGTTCGTTGATTATGGTACTTCTTTAACAGCTGATTTAGGGTCAGTACGTCTTGCTAACAGCCATTAACAACTAGGAAGTGTCACTGATCCAGAGTCATTTCCGAAGGATCTAATAACTAGTTCAGATCAAAATCCACACTTGTTATCTTAAACCAGCACTGATACCAGTGGAAACTGGAATAGGGTTTGCTTTGTCTTAATATGATCAACAGGCACGGTTAAATAAAAATGTGTGTTTACATTTTTATAGTTTTATAGTCTGTTTCGCTGGACTGTACAAATGATCACACTAGTCCTACTTACTGAGACAAATAGGAAATGTGTAACCCATTTGTTACAATCTACACACATCAGTAAGGACACTGTACCATTCCAGGAAAGTTCACTAGATTTTTTCTTTGGCACAATTGTCTCGAGGGCACAGTCCTGTACGATCATAGCGGAAATGCCCAAACGGGGAGCGTTTCAAAGTTTAAAGTTTAGATGTGACCGGTTCTCAACTAACTTCTCTTCTCTTTCATCATCGTCTAGCAGCCAAGCCTGTAATAGCTGTTTGACCTTCAGCTCTGCAATCTCATAGTGCCGTAGCGTATCCTCTGTTCTCCATAGAGCATGTTACAGGTGTTCTCTGGACTTAACTCGCTGTACTCCTGGGTCAGAAAAACCCCAAGATGTGATATGGAGCAAAACGCAAAGAACCTCTAAAGACTGATACGGGCCTAATTAAGACATCCTCAATGGGGAACAGATGTCCTAGATGACCATCGCACATTAATGCTGCAATAAACCATGAAAGTACCTTTAAAGTTATTCCTACCTAGGCGGGGCCTTCTTCCTGTAAAATCATTAGCAAATCATTAGGTTCAATAAAATGTTGGTGAGTTAACGTTTGACTAGCGTTAGGAAAGAGGTGCTTCAGACTGTTCATAGGACAGTCTCAGGAGTGCCAGCCAATCTCTCCCAACAGTAAGGTAAGCTTAGCTATTTTTACTTTTACCTTAGGGGCCACCAAGTTTGTTCGCCTTTTTGATATTTTGGTAGAGGAATTGTTGAGGTCAGTCGTTACTTGATGGTAGCCATTGTTCACATAACACTGGAGGAAGGTCACTGGGTAGATGTTACATGTAAAGCATCAAATTGGGTGTTGATTCTAACCAGTCAGAGAAAAGATCAGAACTCTTTTCATGTAATCTTTCTCAATTTGCACCAAGTATCTGATAATACATCTAATAGACTTCAAGAAGACAGTTTATTTATCTCTACTGGAAAGATATTTATGGATGCCAATAGAGTCTGAAAGCAGCAGAGGTCACCGAACCCTTTCTGAACAAGACAACAGCTTGCTGGTTTCAGTAGGCCTTCATTAGTAGGTTCTGAATTTGTTCATGTAAATGTTTAGGGTGCCAGGCTAGACTGAGGTAAGCATATTCCACGATTCTCTATTTCATTATTAAATGTGTCACAGTGGTGTCAGTCTCGAAAAGTCAAATTGAACTTGAAGTCTTAGTAGAACGGCCATGTAAATTCTGTCATTGCAGTAACTAATGGAAATTCATATAGTTTAAGAAATTCTCTCCTCTCTAAATTATATGTCTGTTTAATCCCAAAAAGAACGGTCTTTTGCAATTGTTATGTAAGCTTTCCTAGTCTACCTGAACATTTGATGATCCACTAATGGAAAAGAGAATCAGTGAAAGAAAAGGATAGCTGGATTAAGTTAATTGGCATGACATTACCCACAAGCAAAGTTAGCGATTTAAAAGTAGACAGGGAGTCGTCAAGGTTACTCAGCACCGCTCAGTGTCACCTTGTACTGACCAACCATGTAGCTCCAGTCCAAGATTTCGTCAATGAATGTCAGATGCCATTAGTGGAGTACATTGAACTCACATTGCATTTTAAACCGGCGCACCTCTGCACAAAGTGAAATTAACACAGACGTCAGATGGCCCTTTGCCAGTTCGTCGTGTAAAGGTAAACCAGCTGTCTCTGTAGCACTGTCAGATTCTAGGGGGGGGGGGGGTGTTTTCCAGTTAAGGTTTTTTTTTCAGTTTTGGTACAATACAGTCCAAACAGCCGTATCTATGTTTTTTTATCCACTGTAAGGGTGAGATCTGTGGGTAATTGGACTCTTGAAGGACAGCTAAACTCTAAGACCAAATATGGGAGTAGATTACTCAGCCTTTACACAAACAGTGTACCTCACCATCAGCTTCTCTTCTTGTAAAAAATTCCCTCTTACAGGAAACAATCACCTGGGAGACGTTACAGCAGCAATTCCTTGCCAATTACTGTGTTTTAGTTGATTTCAGTGTAGGAAACAACGTTTTTCACTCTCAGACTATTTAATTCCTCAGTCATCGGTAACTCTCAGATCCAGTCACCCCAATGGCTAAAAGTCACTCCCACAGCCACACCTGGAAATGACCGCATCCCGGAGACTTAGTGTCACCAATGTCACACGGTGACTTTAGGGAAAGTCACCTTCACTGAGAGGGATACCCCGAATTACAAATATGTGGTACGTTTGCCCACTAGAAGCAACTTTAAAAACATCCCGGTGTTATATTATGGGTTAGGGTTGCATTTTTGGCAACAGGTAGAGTCTTATCTCAGTTCAGAAAACTCCCACCAAAGGCATGGCTATGACACGTGTGTGGGGTGACTTTGAAAACAGGCAGATTGGCACAAAACTCCACCCTTGGGTGCATTTGCAAAAGGTACCAGAAAAAATCGGCGATAGAAGGTCTCAGGAAAAGAATCGCAGCCAGTAAATAAGTAACCAAGCTCCAGGGAGAGCAGGAGTGGGGAACAGGGAACTTATCACCAGGGTCTCCCTGGCCTCATGGGTGCCTTGGTCACTTGCTGGTTGGGTGGCTTGTTGCATCCTGGTTACTGAACAGTTGTAGCGTCACCTTGGTTTTCCAATGACCCGTGGCAGCCGACAGCTGGTGGATCGAAGGTGAATCAGTCTTGTGGTTCTCCGTGACTAGCAAGGAGCAGTCCCTTTGCTCTACACACCTCACACACCGCACGGGGACTCGAGATGGCTTCCACTGCACGCTTACTGGGCCTGACTCTCCTCATTGGTGCGGTAAGTATCCCGTTTTAATCTTGTCCACTTTGTTTAACGTCTCGCTCGTGATTATTCCCCAGAGAAAAGAGGGCTACAAAATGTTAGAAATGGTCACTTGATGATTTGTCAGTGTAATCAGGTGTGGTAACTTTTAAATATTATTTAATGGGAACTGTAACAAGGATAGGGAGGCACACTCAGTTGCTCAATGCGAAGCAGTGTAACACAGTACCTCTAGAGTTAAAGTTTGCATGTGCTCCCTGTGTTGTGTGGGATTCCTCTAGGTTCTGCAGTTCACAAATGCAATACAAAAGTGTGTGTCTGTGTGTGTGTCCGTGTGTGTGTGTCTATGTACCATAGACCTATAATAGACTGGCATCCCATCCAGGGTGTGTCATATGCCTTGTGTGTCCTAAGGTAGCCTCCAGGGTCTGTGACCTTGCACTGAAAAAGTAGTCAGAATGTGGATGAATATAATCTCTGGGGATAAGCCTGGCATCAAAACTGTTTGTCTTAGAGAATTGTTTACCAAAGGAAAGAAAGGTACACACATCTCCGTCTTTGCGCTCTTAGAAACAACCTAGGGAGAGACCAGAATTCCAGATTCAATTTAACGGAATATATGAAAAAGAAAATAACCGAGGAGTAACTTCCCCCAAAGTCGATGGCCAGTGTCCACATACCCATTAATTCAATTTTATCCATGCTAGCCTCACACCTTCGTGTCTTTCAGAGGTGGTTATCTCAGTATCTAATGGTGAATTGGTCAAATAGAGTTGTTCAGTATTTCATTACATACTGAACATCGTGAATGTCAAAAGCATTTCAAAATATCACAAAGCTATATGCGAAGTGCAAAAAATGACCTCCAAAATGTCTTCACTGATACCTGGATGTATGCACACTTCCAAATGTACTCACTATGATTATTACTAACCTCAGCACAGGTATTTTCCATTTCATGGAAGGATCGGTTTGCTGCAATACTGGCCATGGCGAAGTCACAGTGTTGTTCTAACCCCATTGTTCACCTGACACTCAAGGTCACTGGGCTTGGATGGGAAGACAAAACTGGACCACTGGAGGACAAGATTTTTGAGGTCCCAGAAGAAACTGTGGAACCATATCCAATATATCAGGTGGGCACTGGAATGTTGAGTGTTGACTGAGAGCAAATGTTCCTCCGCAAACCTTGGGCTCCTCTTTTGCTAGATATTGTCTTGAGACTTGAAAGATGCCTCAGAAACGGATCTCTTTGTACTGTGTGAATGCCATATACATGTTTCATTCTTGAAAATGACAGTGTGGCGTGATGACTGACCAATCAAATGGGTGGTTCAGCTTCACTTTGAACACAACCCAGCCTTCAAACTCTGAAAGCATTTGTCCTGCTGTCAATAACGGCATTCACATTTCTGTTGACAGTTCAAATCGGCCCAGCCTGGGGTGACATCGTACAGGTTGACGGGGGACACTGATGGCAAGATCCTGGTGTCCAACGAGGGCTGGCTTTATCTGCAGAGGGCGCTGTCCTGGACAGAACGGTGTCACTACAGTTTACAGGCACGGTGGTTCCAATGATGACAAACCTCTTTCTCTGTTGAACAATATCTGCAAAGTCTTGGTCGTTAATGATTGACAATACTTTCAATTTTGGCGACAGATTATATCAAAACAAACATGGAAAAGGCATGGGAGTGTAGCCCATAAATGCTTAAACAAACATGTTTGAAAACATGTTTATATAGACACGCTTTCATGATAACTTCTTTAGTGCGAACAGTGGCAGTGGAATGCGATAGCGATGGCTGAATTCTAATTTAATTCTTATAAACTGAGGTTTAATTTACTTTGGTATGCTGATATTTAAAGATTGAAGCTCTGGCTGACTCACAAACAGTGGACGGGCCGTATTCGGTGACCATAAATGTAACAGACATCAATAACCATCGACCGGCCTTCAACCAGACAGACTATAGCGGCACAGTCAGAGAGCACACAGCAGCTGGTGAGTATCTCACTGCTTGGTTGCTGGCACTCCAATCCTTCTGCAAAGGCAGATCGTGGTTTATTTGTCTGTTTGTAGACTTACGGCCAAAGTAAATATATATAGCCAGACAGAGCTTGTCCAAGAAATATACTAAAAACATCAGTTAACCTGTGGCTTTTTGCCTCAGGATTGTTATGTCCTCTGTGTGATTTCGATTTTAATTTAGCATGTTTAACAGGTTTATGTAGCAGGTGGATTGTGGGAATGTTAGCTCTCCCTACACTGGCTGAAGTTGTCCAGGAAATGAGTTTATGAAGAGAGCCAGGAAAAATGAAGGTTCTGACAGTTCCTGAATCTCTCATTCCAGGGTTGGCTTTCATGAGGGTTTTTGCCACCGACCTGGATAACCCTGAGACACCAAATGCCAAGCTGAGCTACAGCATTCTGAGCCAGATCCCAGATTCCATCAAGAAGCCTCTCTTCCAGATTGACAGTGTCACCGGAGAAATCTCCACCACTCAGGAGGGTATGCCATAACTCCAGCCCAAGACCTCCCCCTTGAAACGAAATCGTTCAAAAAGCTAAGGCAGCAGTTATGGAATTCGCCCCAATGTGAGCATGACAGTCTTTGTTGACCTGTTGGGGCCATCTTAGGTGTGATTATAATGCAAATCCACTCTGGTCCATTAATGCACGGTTCATTAAATGCATTAATGCACAATTCATTAAACAATTCATTCTTTTTAACAAAACTTTATTATTTATAGAAATGTTTAAGAAGCATCCATTGTAACATACATCCATACGTATCAAGAAATAGTCTTTTTTATGTGTTTCAGGAGAGGAGACTCTAAAAGCCAGAGATGGTATCACGTTCATGGACATAGAAGATTTAAGCTACCAGGACAGCTTGAAGGGGAAATTCAATGAGTATTGCTCTCCAAAGACAGACATTCCCTACGAGTTTAACCCTTTCTACACCTGTGTTGAGAGATCAGGTCAGGATGAACTTGCATGTTATATCAGATGGATGAAAAATTGAATCATTGGTGAACATACTTATAACTAATTAACAAGGATAATCTGTAAAACTGCATGAAAATGTTTCTAGGCACATGAAAATCAAGAAGCCATACTTGACATACATGCAGAATGTCATGTAGAGTCCAAATGTGGTGTAACATGCTACAGAAACTGAAGGACTAAATGGCTTGACTGCAGGATCAGGACTCACACATGGCCCTGAGATACACAAAGGAAACACTTTGTTAAATGTCATTGTCAAATTCTCTATCTGCTTCAACATTTTATGTCATTTCCTTCTGCTGCATGGTTGAGTGGCTCAGTGGGTAGTGTGGTGCCCAGTTAGGCAACTATTTCCAGCAAATAAAAATAACAAATTCACTGTTTATTTATAAAAATAAAAGTAACTGAAAAGCACTGTATGTCTCCAACCACGATCCTCCTTGTGTGTGCCATTGGCCTGTCTCGGTTGTGTTCATTGGTGGGTTTTCTTTGTCTTTTACGGCAATTCTTCTAGTATCCAGAAGGATGAATCCATCGGACAATCCAGACTACACGCTGATCATCAAGGTCGAGGATTTGGAGGGAAAATCGGAGAATGCTCTCAGCGACCACGCACACGTCAGGATCGTGGTGAAGCAAAACCTCTGGTTCGGCCCAAAATCCATCAGGATAACGGAGAACCACGAGGGACCGTACCCCATGGAAATTGCTAAGGTAACACCCAGTCTGAGGAGCTTGTGGAAGGGGGTGTCACATTCAACAGAAGTTTTTAGGCAGTGTAGACACCTGGTCACCTCTGATGACATTTTGATAATCTTTACTTTTACTCTTTTACTAAAATACTGGTTTTTTGCATCTGCTTTATCATGCAGGTCCAATCAAATGAAATTGGAGCCCAGTACTCTCTCAGCCAAAAGGAACGATATCCTCGTTTCCCATTTGAAATAGATGAAGAAGGTCGCATATTTGTCACAGGTGCTTTGGACAGAGAAGAGAAAGCTACGGTAATACATTGTCTTTGTTGTCCTTATTCTGTGGACAATACAGTTTTACACGCAACTTAACATCTTGGTTTTGGAAATATGCAGTATATAACATTACAGTAAAGTACACAGCAGAAGTCAAATCAGGGCATCTCCCTGTGTTTTTAGTACATTCTGGTAGTGTTTGCCAGAGATGATCTAGGTGCTGACTTAGAGAAACCCATGGAGATACAAGTCATTGTGGAAGACGTTAACGACAACAAGCCTGTTTGTGAGCCACCGGTGAGCGAATTTGAGGTACAAGAAAACGAGGACATTGGTAAGATCAACATTATTCTCCATGGGCTGAATTTGAAATCTAGGACTCTGTGTTGTCAGAGTATATATGAATCCTGGCTCAGTGGGGTGTGCAAAACAAGCTCATCTTTTTGGTCTTCAGGAAACCTGATTGGAGTTCTGCAGGTCTACGACCTTGATGAGGAGAAATCACCAAACAGCCTGCTCTACTACAACATGGTAGACCAGGAGCCCAAGACACCCTCAGCAGCTATGTTCATAATTGACAGCTTCACGGGGAAGATTCAGCTGGCTAACTCTCAGCTGAGGAGGAAAGAGGTGCCAGAATACCACCTGACTATCAAGGTTTCTGACAAAGCTGGAGATTCCACAGGTACACGGTCCAGCCAGTACACCTCACCTCTCCATAAGATGCCAATAAGCACAGTTCTGCATGATGGCAAATAGCTAAATGTTAAGACATCTTTCATTTGAATGGTGATGAATGGAGACTGACTTACATATTTGGGCATCCTACAATCTACAGAAGAACACCATTAGAAAGTGTAGGCTAAAATTTGCTTGTGCTTGACTGTTAATTAACCCCACATTGAGTGAAGCTGCCAAAATGTTGTATGTGTTGAAATGAAGTCATGTGAGCTTTTGTTCTTAGGCTACAGCACGGAATGCAAGGTGGTGATCAAGGTCATTGATATCAACAATGAAATTCCAGAGTTTGAAAAGAATGATGTAAGCATACCCACCTGAATTTTGTCAAGGATACCATACCGCCAATGTCCAGGTCCTACTCGTATTTATACTTCTGTTTTGGAACCTACTTTTAGTATGGCGAGGTGACCACAGCTGAGGACAGAGAGGTGGGCACCACCTTGCTCACGGTCTTAGCCACAGATGCAGATGATCCTGGAACCGGCAGTTCCAGGGTGGTGTACCACATCCAAGATGGGGACCCTGAGGAGACCTTTGCAATTGAAAGTGATGAATCCAGCAATGAAGGAAGGCTGTACATAGCCAAGGTAAAGCAGCTACATCCAAACATGCTGGCAGGTGCATTCAGCAGGCTTTATGACACTCTGGGACCTTGGTTTCTAAATATCTTGTCTTTTTTACAGCCACTTGATTTTGAAACCACGTCAGTCTATACCCTCCTCATTGCCGCCAGAAACCCCGAACCTCTGGTGAAGGGTGTCGAATATGACAATCGCTCCATGACAGTCGTTCACATCCAAATCACTGACGTTAACGAGCCCCCAGAGTTCACTGACGACATTTATGAAGTAAGCGTCAAAGAAAACGTCACCGTTGGAACAACCATCATTGAAATGAAGGCTAAAGACCCTGAAGGCAAAGATATCAGGTAACGCCAATGATTTGATGAGTGGATTTTACCTCCCAACCCCTGTTGGTTTCAGATATCCATTTCTGTCTCTGCACCGTTTGGTAAATCAGGTATAGTGACATGAAAGTATCAGCAGGTGAAACAGTTAAGAGCCACCATAGAGATAAACTTATACTGAAATTCAGTTAACTCTTAGGTTAGTGGTTATGATGCCATGTAAACCTGTAGCGACTTTTCTCAGAGGGTCACCCAATTTACCTGATGATCACACAAACGTTTCTTCCTTGTAACTGAGATTCAAAATGGAGGGCAATGAAAGGAACTGGCTGGCCATCGATCCTCAAAGTGGAAAAATTAAAACGAAGGCTAATCTGGATCGGGAGGAAGTAGCCGAGTACAAAGTGCGCCTGTTTGTTTATGAGAAGGGTAGGTGGCCTTTGATTTGCCTTCATTTGCTGGTGGTACCAAATCAGTGTCAATGAAGTACTGATGCACGTTCCAGGCTTATTAATACAACTGATTCATTTAGGGTGAAATTAAAGTCTGTAATCAAGAACACAGAAATGACAAAGAGCCCTGGCCTTCCACTCACCAAGGCTGGTCTTCTGATTCTAAAGCATAAAACTGCATTAAGAAACAAGATAGAATTGATAAAAATGATGGGACAAATGAGGCTTTAAAATCAGTGGGGGGTAGGAGTATCCCAAACTAACCAATCAATGCTGGCACTAAATGAGGCTTCAAAAACGGCTATGGTGGGTAGGAGTAATCCCAAACTAACCAATCAATGCCAGTGATAGTTTTGAAGCCTCATTTGTCCTATCGCTAATTGAAGATACCACATGGGTTA
>JAACJT020000110.1:7526806-7549087 GCA_009936485.2 Gymnarchus niloticus | reverse complement strand
TAATGAGGGCATTGCTGAGGACTCTGGGAATGGCACCCAATCAGAGGAGGGCTGTTCCTTTGAAACTTCGACCAATAAGAAGGCTTCACAGTATTCAGGAAGCAGATGCAGACATGGGAACTTGGTTCAATTAAATGTTCGCATGCAGGGTCGAGGACTGATGGCACATGCTACAGAAAAATAAGGTTACAATAAGAAATACACAGCAACAGCAATAAAAAGTTTTCATGATATTTCTTGAATTCCATGATGTTAAGTCGCATTGAGGGCTCTGCAGTCCAGGGTGAACTCAGAACTCCCTTACATTGTTTTTCTGATCTGTTATAGGAAGCCCAAACAGTTGGAATATAGAAGGTGGCCTCTGTGTTAAGAACATCCAGGCCATATCCACCCAGGACGACATCCAATCAGTCTGACAGCCGCTATTATTGAATTACGCGCCTTAGAAACTTGACCTCACTCCAAACAAATTATAAAATGGAGCATTAATTTGGTGGCATTCTTTGTTTTTTTTCCGCTGAAAGGATTACTATAAACTGTTCTAAAAACAGAGTGCAGCTGTGTAGATTTGCTCAGCATACCCCCCCCGATCCCAGGCCTGAAAGATTAGGGATTAGACAAGAGTCGTCATAATTTTCCTTCCTCACATTTCAAAAGGATTCCAGCATCACCTGTGCCAGGTGTGACAATGGCATGACAAACATGATTGGTAGTACCAAAATGACAGGGATATTGGAAATGTTGATAATCCATCCATCCATCCATCCATCCATTTTCCCAGCCACTCATCCTAAGCAGGGTCACTGGGCGGGGGAGGGGGACAGCCTGTCCCAGACCTGTATTTCACATGGCTGTGGTTCACCCTGATGGGATGCGGAATATTGATAATAAAAATGAAAACACATGCTGTTCGATGTACAAAAAAAGGATATTTAACCCTCTCTGAACTGGACAATTGTTTTAGATTTATTTTCAAAATTTGTACCATTAGCATAATTTACATCTCAGATCAGTGTGTGTATGGCTTGCATGCACTCCCCGTGCGTGTGTGTGTGTGTGTGTGTTTCCTCTGGTTACACTGCAGTAGTTGCATTACTTTAAATGCTCCAAAAATATATAGTTAGCCAAGCTGAAATCACCCATATGAAACCTGTAATGGACTGGCATCACGTCCATGGTGGTCCTTGACTCTCCATGACCCTGTACTGTCTGAGCAGTTATGAAAGGTGGAACCATGGATGGGTGGATGGATGGCAGATTTATAGCTCCTTGACAAATCCATAATGATCACTCCAAAGCTGACCTTGAGAGGAAACGTTTTCAAAAGCCTCCCTTTGCCACACGGTGTGTGCCCTGACAACACGTCAGGCGGCTGTCTTAAAGCTGGCCTTAGACAGCTTTCCAAAGAAGAGCATTCCTAACTTTTCTGATAAACGCATCTAATATCTGGCTATTTCTGTCTTTTCATCAACGCCGAGCTGGCCTGATATCTAATGCCCATCCTTCATGCGTTCCCCTCTCCATTGTTCATAAGGGATGTTCTCCTCTCTGGTAAAATCTCAGGAAAGTGAACGATTTTTACACTTTGATGCCTGCCAAATAATGGGAGATTGCCAAAAATAGGTGTTGTGCTACTGTAAAAATCACTTTTAATTTTTAAAAGATTTATGTTCATTTTGAAATAACATACAGTACGTATATTTAATCATGATTAACCCAAATATGCATAACTTCTAAAAGGATAAATTAGATTGGCATTTTGTTTTAAATTAAAACTGAAAGGGTTGGCATATTTGCTCACTCACAGTATGTTGTTGATTATAAGTTACAGCTTTAACGAACTCCTAACTCGTAAATAATTTGCCAGGAGCAGTGATGAAATGCAGAGATTCCAGAATTGTGTGGAGATTTTTAAAAGTTAACAAACGCCACCTTCCTCTAAAAGAGCAAGGAAACACTCAGATAGGTCATAGTGGACCTGCAGCCTGTGGGTATATGAAGGTAAACATTATGTAATGGTGACGAAACATTACTTGGATTAGCAGGTCATCAGAGAGTTCTCACTTTTACTCACACACTTGTTGTAAAGATTGATTAAATTTGAATCGGACAATCTCTTAATCAAGGCTCCCCTGTCTCACTGAGTTCCACCCCAACCAAGGGGTGCCTTGTCACCAGGGTCTCCTGGAATGGGCTCCCGGTCTCCCTGTGCCTTATATCCATCTATTCTATCCATCCATCCTCTAACTGCTTATTCTGCTCAATTTTGCAGAGGGGCCCTGGAGCCCATCCCAGGCAGCATAGGGCTGGGGCTCATCCTGGACAGAATGCCAGGCCATTGCATTGCAGCCACACAAACAGTCATACACTATGGGCAATTTAGTGGCAAGCACTATGGCACCTTTGGTTAGCAGGAGAAAACCATAGAACTAGGAGGCATCGGGAGAACAGGATTCAAATCATCAACCCTGGCAGTGAGATGCAGCAGGGCTAACTCCCAAGCCCCCTTGATAGACAGCTTCATTTTGAACCAATTAAAAAAACTACACCAATTGGCAAACTGGGAAGCTGCTCCTAAGTAACAACTAGAATATTACATTAATTTGCAATCGATATATTACTGTAGAGTAAATCGTATGCATGTACATTTGCATGTATATTTTTTAGTGGACAGTCTCGATAAAACAATTCAACAATGTGAAATATTGGTGGTGTTTAGGGTTTATCTCCATATTATTATTTGTAGAATCTGTCCATTACCCGTGTGTGTGAGGTCTAGAGTGAGGCAGCTGGTAAGCCCTGAGTTTGAGGTATCCTGTGAGCATGCTGATATGCTGTATGCCAGTGTGTGACATCCACTGGTACTTTCCTCGTGTGAAATGGTGAGGTGAAAAGAGCTGTGCACATAATCACCGGTGAATCGCTCACTTCATTTTTTCATTTTCTTTTAGAACAGCTCCAAGAAAAAAAAAAAATTAAACCAGAAGATAAGCAGCTGCCACAGAAACCGCCTTTTCTTTTGCGAGGAGAGCGTTTGAAAATGAAGAACGTGGCATGAATCATTTGAGAAGCGGGTCTTTGACTCATTTGAAGTCACGGTCTTGTGTGTTGTTTACATTTCAGTCTTCCAGCCTCTGGTATCTAGGCAACCGGTTCCAAAACAATCAGACTATACAGATGATGTTAGAGTGTTAAAATGTGACGAGCGGTACAGCCTTACAACATCCTTACAGCTCCTCTTTCCTTTGTTTATCATTGCCTCACACACATAAAGGCACACCTTTGCTTGTCTAAGAGTAATCTGTGGAGCAAACTGGATAAGTTTCCTCGATAAGCCGCACAATAAACGTTAGATCTGCTTGTTACGTAAAACTTTTGGACAAATGCATGCCAAGAAAACGGACCGTTCCTGCTGTCTGTAGCCTAAATGTTTGCTGGGTGTACTGTTCAGTAAACATGCGACAAAATACTGGAAATGTTTGACACACGTATTTTTTTTAAACATTCTGCATCATTTTAAGATTGAAATATTTAGCCGATATCAAACTAGATTCAAGATTCTTTACTGCCACACAACCAGGTTGGGTTGGGTTGGTTGATCCAGTCAAAAGGCAGGAGATGTGAAACGTTTGGCCTTCATTGAGCAAACCTTTATTGAAAATGGGTGAACAACTTACTGTTCACACAGATTCCACCGCATCCGAGTTCTATAAAGGGCAGGACCATAGTGTGGATGAGGACGGTGCATCACTGTAGCAGAGAATCATGGGTGAACAGAATAGCCTTGCCAGCAATGGCAGTCTCACTGTGACACCCAACTTGAACGTCAAAAAAAGTACCCTTACTTCAGATGAGACTGGACACTGTCAGATTTTATGTTGCAGTCTGCCTGTGTGTAAGAACGACTGATTGATGGCTCAGTGTACTTCTTATCCTATTTCTGTGGAAACAACATGGCGTGTTTCTGCAGGCAGCCTCGTTGCCTCGTGTTTCCATGGCTGCAGCCACGCACCTGACCACAGCTCTGTGCTCAAAAATAAGCTGACGGGTGAATCAATGACTTATAATCAACTTGAATGCATGTCTCCTATTCAAAGAATAGCTAAGTTGAAGGTCTGCTCAAAGCGATCCTGATTGGCTAAGTTTAAAATATCTTCCGCTGAAAACCATGCACTAGCTTCATCTCCAGCATGACACATTTCAGCACATGTGATCTCAGTGAGCGAGTTATGTTTTTTATTGAAGACAATGTAACTGAGTAACACAAATGTCAGTGGTGAAGCTGACTGACCCGTCTGTTGTTTTTCATGTCCAAGATGACAATATTCTTCTATTTTTAGCCCCAGCCTCTATTTAAATTGCCAGCAGATGTTACCACAGCTTTTCAGTCCACCAGGATTTCCATCGATCTATCTATTTTCCAAAACACTTTATCTAATTCAGGGTCCGGGGGTGGGGAATCTGGAGCCTATCCCAGGCAGCCTTAGGGCACAGGGCGGGGGATACCTTGGATGGTGTGCCAACCCATTGCAGGGCACGACCAAGATTTAGACTTAAAATACATTTAGTTTTCAACTGTTCCATGACTTTTTCAAGGAATTTTATATTTGAGGAGTAGCTGTTTGATTATACGACAATAAATCCTGGTTATTTTTATCCAGAAAACACAGCAAGCCCTGAGAAAGAGGTGCAACCATGCCAGACCATTATGTCTCAAAAGCACTCAACAAGGGATATGGATACAGTGGGAAAAAAAAAGACAAATAATTAATTCCTCTGAAAAATCGAGCACGCTATGGGAATAGTTAAAAAATTAAAAAGTCCAAACTCACTGCCCGAAGGATGACGCGGGATGGATAGAAGCAATGGAAACATCGACGTCATTCAGAGAAGAGTCAAGTACTGACTGGGTCATAAAATTTCCCAGCACCACCAGCTTTTGAAACCAGAAGTGCATGTGAATTACGGAGCGGAACTGCAGTGATACGCAAAGCCAGGCAGAGCAGAAGGATGTGGGGAGGGGGTGGTCATTAACCCAACTCACCTGCACACAATGTCCAGGAAACGGAGGACAGCACTGTAAACTTCCAAGGGAAGCCTAAAATTTACCTTATTAGACGTCCTGTTCCTTTTTACAAAGTGTGAGTCTATATTGAGGAAAGCCTGTCAACATTTCAGCCACAGACAGGCAGTTCACCAGCAACAAAATACAGATTCATGCAAAGATAGCCATGCCTTGCGTGATCTCAGACAGTTATACTGACATCACAAGATGCCAGAGAAAAAAATGTGGAAAGGAAAGGTTTTCGGGTTCTTCTTGGTTTATTTCATTTTTGATTGGTCCATCTGAGGGCAAGGTCAATATCATCCCTTTAAGAAGTTAAAAAATCAGCATATAAAATGTTTTTTATAAAATCTAGGAACCCAAGTGGACTGACCCTGGCTTAGTGGTTAAGGTTAAAAGGTCCAAGCAATCACGACGGAACTAAAGTTAAATTTGCGATAGAAAAACCTCCACTACATTAATTATATACTATTAATTTCTACTACTGCAATTACTCCTAATAACAGTAATAGATAACAGCAAATAGTAAATATGTTATACCACAAACACCAAATATACTGAATACTACCCTCCTGTTTGAGACTGGAGGATAAGTTAAGTTTAATGCTAGTAACCTTAGCAAGCTTGCCTTCTGAAGTTCTGATGCACAAGGACTGTTTCAACTATCGTGAGTTACTGAAGGGTTTAATTTGTCTAAAATGGAGCGATGAGAGGATATGTTTTTAGACTTGCATGGAAAAATAACACAGATAGAATTGTGTAAGGTCTGGTGTTTAACAAGGCTGTCGCAAAAGTTTGGATTTGATCTGTTACAGTTTGTGCCCAGAAGAGGGATCTGCGAAGAATTGCTTTGTTTGGACTTTATTCGAGCCTTGCAGATAAACTTAAGTCTTTTTCCTGCTGTGTGACGGTATTCCAACTATAGCAACACTATAAGAACTTCTCTCCCATCCTGATATTCGAGGGGGCGTCGTGACCCAGGAGTCAGCGTGGCTGCTTCACAGCTCCAGAGACGTGGGTTCAGGCCTAGTGGTTCTGTCATCTGTGCTGTTTATACTCTTCCTGTTTAGGTGACGAGGTGCCTGTTTTCTTCAGATTTCTGAATATTCCGGTTACCTTTAATAAGGACGGGCCTCCCACAGCGATTATACCCGCACTATATTCCAACACCACAAACACATTTATGTCAATGACTTGGATATTATAAATCAGATGATGATCTAATAAACAGATGAAATATTTTATTATTGTCGTGAATGTAAGGTTCCACCTCATTAGTCAGACTGCAGAGGTGACGATTGTTTAACCTGGCTAATGTCAAGGTTGCTAAATGTAAATAAATATAACCCAATAAGCATGTAACACACTCGGGAAACATGAAAATGACACCAGTAATGTTTTAGCCAAGCCTGAGTCACTGGCTCAGTTTTTGCCATCCTTATGATCATGTTTGAAAGCAGAAGTTTCTGAGGTGCTTCGAATGAGAGATACACCCATGGCTAAAGGCTAATCTGCTCAGAGAAAACTGGAGCAACCAGTGAAGACACAAATCCTGAACCGAAAGTAACGACCGAACCTCCATTACACAGCTGGGTGGCGTAATCAGAAAACATGAAGCTTAGTAGTAGAACACCAGAGCAGCTGCCTTGTGCCTAGCACGTTTTTCAAAACGCAGCTCAGAAACAAACTTAACAAACTGAGTCATTGTTATTTAATGTGACGTTTGTTGTGAAATAGAATCTTCAGCATAAGTCCATCATGCTGTGAACTCAAGATGCTCTCCGTGTTAAGAATGGTCATTCGTGCCCCTAAACAAACCCTCATTACAGGATCTTACTGCCATTAAAGTGTTTCAAAATCAAACGCTTATAGGTGAACAGCGAACTGACACTCTGTGCCGGTTCTCAGCATTGACAAATCAATCTTCTGTAGTATAAGACAGCCACATCTGGTTGCATTACTTCATCAGAAACAATAGGTGGCAGTATTCACAAGACGACCATGAGGAGGTACCAGATTTGTCATAGTGTGTCATTTCCTGCTGGCTCATTCCAGCGTGGCAATGTTGCAAAAAATACTGATCCTGTTTTTGGAAGCCCTACTGGCTGGGGGCAGGTGTAAAATCTGTGGCTCTGGAAGCAGGCAGCAGGGAGAGACTTTGCAAGGAATCTGATGGGAAATAGGAGAGAATTCAGCCAGATAGCACTTGGCTGTCAGCGCCGATGTGTGATGTGCACTGCTTCTAGCGGCAACCTCCCATACTACTAGCCTGTAATGTTCAAGCCAATAGACTGGAAGGAGTGTCATGGAAACAGGCATTTTCAGTAACAGTGATAATGGTAGTGACGGATTACATTTTTATTGCGGTTTCTGTAACTCATCTTAACATAATCCTCTATTTAACACCCTCCTACCAGCAGCTTTCATCAGAAAGTTGACCAAATGTTAACTTTTTGGTCCATGTGGGAAGGAATTATCTAGCTTACTTGTGGATGAGTTGATGGCCACTGGCATCCCATGCAGCGTGCACAACTGCCCTTCATTTCAATTCAGTTTTATTTATATAGTGTCTTTAACAAAGAGCATTGTCACAAACCACTTTACATAGTCCCAGGCCCAATGTCCCCAGAGAGTAAGCCATAGGTGACAGTGGCAAGGAAAAACTCCCTCGGGAGGAAGAAACCTTGGGAGAAACCAGACTCAAGGAGGAGGCCCATCCTTCTCAGGCCGGCACCGGGCGGAACAAGTTCATTAACACAATATGAAACAAGGAGATATAACAGTCAGATGGACAGCAGTGTATTGGGGGAGGCAGTCAGGAGATCAGGTTGAAGAGTAGGTTCAGTGGCTCATATGATGGGAAACCGCTCAGGGTGGACAGGTGACTGGGAGGGAGGGCACGGTAAGCCAGCAAACAAATAATGGGACCTCTTGAGTCCGGACCTCCGAAAAGAACACCCTAGTAAGGGGGGCGGGGGGAGGTGAGCGTATGAGAAGAGCAGCATTTTATGACAGCAGAATAAATGTAAAAAACAGCAACAGCTCCGGCATAACACCCTGGATGTGATGACAGGATTAAATTAACATCCATCTTCCAGATGCCCACCCTGGTCAGGGTCACAGCCTATCCTTGCACAGGGCTGGAGTACACCCTGCACATAGTGTCAGTATTATGGAAACATTGTAGTTAAACAAATGATTTTGCTCCGTACCCCGTCTGATGCTGATAGATGTTTGTTCACGACTGGGATTAACACTGTAAATTTACTTAAAGGTGCACTACATTACCAAGTAGTTGTGTGGCTGAGTCATGATGCAAAAACTAAACTTGTAATTACGTTCTAAACTATTTAAATATGGCGCAGAAGTCCTACGTGTAGCTCTCACAATGGGCTGAAAGCAGCAAAATTACTTCAATAATCACGTTTTGCTGCCATTTGCTTGCAAGGTCTGTTAGGCTATGGCACCTCCTTTATTTTCATACGTTCGACTGGAGAAATATAAATGAAATAGGCTCCATCTGGTGGTTAGTGAAAGAAAAGATGAATTAAGGTAAGCTAAACACATGAGGTTACAAAAACGGGAAACTGGAATTGAAGTAAGGAGACGGGTATGGTGACGCTCAGTTGGAAGATCTCCACCATGACTGAGGTAATGAAAAGTAAGTACTGACACCCATCCTTTCTACCTATATTTCAAAGGACAGCTTTGTGCAGATTCACTGATTTGGTGATCACACGACGCTATAAGACCTTCGGAGTTTCTATGTAGTTATACTCAATGAAATGTGGTCAGGGCTACGTGAGAACAGAACTAAATTCTTTGGATTTTTTTTCTGAGACATACTGACCTCGTAAAGGTAGCTGTAAAATCCATACGGTTTGTCTGAAGAGTTAAAAAATAACAGAAGGAAGTCGATACTGTTGGCTTCTCACCACATGCCAGAGCTGAACCCTCGTATGAACCATGGAGTGGGGGGGTGTGGGGTGTGGCACTGATCGTGTCATAAACTATTGGCACAAAAGGCCATTAAGGGCAAGCGGAGAACCCACTTTAGAGCTACAAGTATACGGTATGTTTGTGACTACAGAGACAGATTATATTATGTTTATTTCTCAAGTCGTGTAGAGGTTTCCTCACCCATCTTAATGAATCACTTCAAGCAGTCGAATCACAAGAAATATGTCATAACAGGACAAAGGGCTCCATCCAATGTACTTGACTAGATACGTTTACTAACATTTTCAGGAAGTTTAACCGGACTTAAAGCCCTTGGTGTGTGTTTAACAGCGAGCGATATGTTTGAGACTTTTTAATATGCGTGACTGCTAGGCTGTTACACCATGGTTTTCCGATTATCGCTAATTACATTAGTGCAGGACAAATACGAATTAATTCAGTTCTCCACAGCAAGGTCTGCTTTGGGATTTTTTATTTCCTGTAAAGTGAAACACAGCTGACCTCTTTGTGCGCAACTCAGCAAAATTCCTTTCAAACTGCCAGAAAACGCCTCTTTCACTGCTGTGTTTACTCATTGTGATACCCACCTTAATTTCCTTAATTAACACCTTGTTTCACTTATGTTAAACCATTGGCATTGTAAGTAACCAGAGTTACTGACGCATTCACACCACACCTACATACAGGTGACCATCCGAATAGCGTTAGTTTAGGTAGGCTGGGCAGGGCAGGCAGTACTTGGTATGTAGTTCTGCTGTTCTCCCCCTCAAGGGAAATAAAGCATTCAGCTAAAAACGCATTTGTTAACATTTTAAGTCTTTTAACAATTACAAAGTTATGAAAAGCACAGGTGTTAACTCTGCTGTATTGTCATTTAGCTCTTCAACTGTATGGTTACAGACGACTCATTTGACCTGCCACAAAGACAACTCCAAGTTAAACCCAGTTTTACTTTTATCCCGGCAAATTCCTCAAGTTTAACTACCGTGAAACGACTTAACGCCTCAAGTTGGACATGCTGACCCCATGCAATGCAGAGCCTTCTGGTAACCCGAGCACAGGCTGCAGGTGGTACATGGGGTCGATCTGGAGTCTGTCTATCAGGTGTTTAAAAATAGGACCGCATAATGGCGAGAAACGCAGCTGTGTGCTGGGAACGATCTGTCTTGTCATGACCATTGGCGTAGCTAAGGTGTGTGTAGAGGGGAGCAAGTTTATTGCCTAGATTTGCAACAGGCATGGTTTGCCAATGCAATGTAATCTTCATAATGCACAATGCTGCACGACGATTATGTATATTCCACAAATTCTTACTTACACAAATTGCACATCGAGCACAGGAATTATCAGAAGCAACGAGTTTTGTTTCCAAACCGGCTTACCCTGCATAAATAAAATCTCACTTATGCCAGGGATTTTGCACTGTACCACTAATACCTGCATTAAATTCAAGTATTGAAATCTGAAATGAATGCAGGTATTAGTGGCACACGGCAGATCACGACATAATCAGTCGCAGTGTTTTCACTAATAAGTTGGGACTGGTTTGAGTCATGACTTCTGAACATACTTACGATAGGCAACCTGTAAGTCATTGCTTTCTGATTCTTTAATAAGGGTACATAGTCAAGACTGTATAAACCATCACGATAACAGCTAGGTTTTTAACCTTGTGCCACTCGGACTTGTTACAGCAAATACATCAGAGCCGTATCTTCTTTTGAGAACGGACTGAAAGACTGATACTATAAGATCCGGATTACTATTTTGTGATGAGTGGGCATCTTACATCAGCAGATTTAACAAGACTGTGATGGAGCTCCTGCAATGGAAATCAAAAGCACCCATGTAGTTAATATTTTATTAAAGCAGTCTGCAAACAAAATGCCACAGAAAAATTCTTTTTAAAACATACAGACCAGTTATATAATGTGAATACAATTGTGCTGTTAAATCATGGAGCCTTGAGTAGAAGCTGCATAAATTACTTTCAAGTAGTCAGCAAGCACTCTAGAGAACAGCATTCATTAACACCAACCCCTCTCCTGGACTCTAATGGTCAGTCGCCATGGTTACAGTTACGTTTCAATGCTATGGACAACATCCAGCATCGGTGCAACAATTCGCTGCACTCTATTAGTCGAAAAAGTTATACTCAGCATACATTATCATCCAAAACGTGTCAAGTTTTCCCATTTCAAAAACTTCAAAAACACAATGTACATAACAAAGGCAAAAACTTCAGAAGACCCACATTTAGGATTAGTCTTGCCTATGTTATGTAGCTTTATATAGATTAACAAGAAAGTGGACAGTTAAATAAACACTTCTTTCGTGCCTATAACACCAACAACAAAAAAATTCTATCTTGCTCTTCTTACAAGTGGTGAGTCATGACTTATTTTTACTGCACGTCCATCAAAGCGTTCAGAGAGTAATGTGATCTGAATCTGAGCTGGGGTGAATTGTCCTGTAGAGCACACATCTGACCTTACACTGAACAAGGCTAACCACACAAAACTGATGTTTGATACAGTCTGCTGCTACACATACAGAAAGAATACAAATGCATTTAAGAACATCTTTCTAAAGTTTTTTTTTTGAAAAAAAAAAAAAAGTACAAAGATCCTATGTTGCAAATTGCCCATTCTTTGATTTGGAGTAAATATACTGAATAACAATCTGTTTACATGAGTGACCCAGGATGCAGGAAAACTATCCTGCACTCTAAAATAAGTATGTTATTCCAGGGAAGAGATGGTGGGTAACTGGTGAACAGAACATCAGGTGCTACAAGTAATCTAAAATTACACTTTAGAAAGCAGGCAGGTCCATCTTAAATCCAGACCATCTCTACATGACATGTTACTGAAGGATATGTACAGTGACTACAAAAAGACTCAAAGGGAGGGCTGGCATCCATTGCAACGGCTAGAAAATATATACATATAAACCAGACCAAGACTATTGTGGATAGAAGTGTAACAAATCAGCTGCATTTGAACTAGCAGCACCACCGACCATACGCAGCTTCATGGAGCAGCTTATAATACAGTCACAAAGAGTGGTGCAGGGAAAATATGCCAGGCACGACCCCGCCTCCAACCCAAAAAAAAAAGAAGACTGAATAGTAAGGCTACTTTTGTAACATGAACAACAGACAACCCAGAGAAAATTCACTTTTGCACTCCGGGAAGAGACTAAGATGGTAAGATGCTTTGCTAAACCTCACTTCCATAGGCAAAAACCTGCGGTGTAGTGCATTTTACTGCAGCCCCAGGACATCGCTCCCAACACAAAGTGAGCACTCAGAAAATACTGATACACAAAATGACCCCACAAGGATCAGTTGACCCCCAGAAGTGAAAAAGGGGATCTGTGGTTTTGAAGATGTTGCTTCCGGTGCAAAGGCACACGGCAAGTCGTCTAAGGCTGCACCAACCCAGTTCACAGCACAAGGGAAAGAGCTTGGCACCTCATTAGCACAAATAAAACACTGGAACATACAAGACAGTGGGGAAATCTGCCATGTACAAATGGGCTTTTCAGATTACATACAGCACACTGCCTTCATTTTTTTCAACTAAGTGAATATTTTCACGAGTGCAATTTATAAAATCGTTTATGCCAAAACTGAAACTTAAGTTAAAAAAAAAAAAAGTTTTTTCAATAAATAACTTATGGACAATAAGCCTCTCCCTTTATTTTAGTTCTGTGCAATAAGGTACTACCAGAGGCTCCGGTTAAGTAATTGAAGAGCTCAGTATTCAGACATTAAAATATTATAAGCCAGACTTGCACATCCATACAGAGACATATTGACAATTCGAACCATCTGTGATTCACTTACGTAACAGTCTGCAATACAACACGTTAATCACACATCCTCATGCACAAATCACTATCTGTCATGTTTGTTTCCAGGTAGCCACCAGCAGAGGCCTTCATATGATTTCCAAATTAAAATATCTGGGATCGAAGTCACAAAGTGGAATTAATGTCTGAGATACTCATGTCCGTCTTTGGTAAGTAATAATAGGACGTGTCCCCATTTCTTCTGCTTATTGTGCCCCGATCACATGGGGGTTGAACTGCACAATGATGATGGTGATGTCATCCCTATACATGCGAGCCAGTTCCTCCGGTAGGCTCAGCATCTTGGACAGGCGTTCGTGGTCCACGGTTCCAAACTCGTTATTGCCCACGGCATGCCTGATCAGATGCGTGGCAGCGTTCTGGTCCTCGAAGGTGGATGACACCCGGGCCCGGCGCTCTGCCAACAGCCCCTGCATCTGGCCCAAGGTCACCCGGAAGCCGCCCACTGAGATGGGCTGCTGGTGGTGGACGCCGGTGAGGTACTCTCCCACGATGCGTACCACCTCCTGCCGATGAAGCGTCTCCCACAGACCGTCTGTGCCCAGCACCAGGAAGCGATCCTGGGGACGGAGCCGGTGGTGCACTACCTCGGGCTCGGCAGTCAAGTAGGGTGGAGTGTGATAGTTGGGCGGGATGAACTTTGTGTGCTCATTCTCGTGCAGCTGGTCCGGGCCAGACTCCAGCACGCGCTTCTGCAGATCGATACTCCACTTGAACTTGACGTCGCCAAATGCCCGAAATGGCATGAGCAGGCCCAGTAGCCGGTCCTGCTTCACCACCGTCTTGGCCTCGCTGGGAGGGTGCTCGGCTCGGACGCGTTGTACCTCGTCCTCGTTCTGAGCATTGTGGTCGTTGGACAGGGTCAGTGCCGTGAAAGAGCCATCCTCCTCCTGCACGCCCAAGACCGCCCGGCAGTCGCCTGTGTTGGCGATGTGCAGGTCATTGCCATCCACGTGAGCCACGCAGGCCGTGGCCCCGGAGAAGGCCACGCGCAGGACCCAGTAGTTGAGGAACGCGTTGGGGTCTCCAACTTGGGCCTCCAAAGAGATGTCGTTGTCCAGCCGCTTGAAAGCATTGACTAAGGCCTCCTTGATATCAGGAGTCTCCCCAGGACTGTTGAGGTCTATAAGCTCTTGCCAGTACGTTCTCAGGCTGTCAAAGTAGAGCCGGGAGGCCTCTTTGCTGAAGTAGTCATTGGGGTGTTTGTGCCACTGTAGGATGGGATGCATGGCACGTCTAGACTCCATGGCATTCTCGATCTCCACCAGCGTCTCATGAGGCAGCAGAGAGATGGCAATGTAATAGAAGAGCCGCTCGCTGAGCGCCTGGGCGCAGGCGCAGCCGGCATGTCCATCGAACACACCCATGAGCATCCCCCGCGTCTGCAGGCAGGTGGCAGCGCTCCGCCGGTCCTCAATGGGTGCATTCGCCGGCAGCTGGTTGCTGTCAAAGCCCAACACCGAGCTGACGTTTTTCCCGTCAAACTCAGGGACCTTAAAACTGTACTCGTTGGCTTTGAGGATGCTGTTCACCTGCGGCGGCGTGAGGTTGTACCATCGTTTCGTGGACAGCCGGTATCCGTGAGACTGGCATCGCCTCGCGTGTGGGCCAGTCGGAGAGCTGCCTGGAATCCGAGAGTTCAGAAAGGGGTGGAGCGGCTGACAAGCCCGGTGTTGGTCCCGGCGCAGGACAGCAATGCTGCATATCTTTCCAATCTCCCTGCTGCCAATGGCTTTAAATAGCTGGGAGGTCACAGGCATGGCAAACCCCGTGGATGTTCCCAGATCCCTAAAGACACTACAACACAGAACAGAACAGCACAAATTGGTGCAGGGAACTCTTCGGTTATTGTGAAACCAGAGCGTTAGAGAGACGACACATAAATCACTGCAAAGCCATATCACAGAAGAACAAGTATACCCATCTAAATTAGCATATTCACATACTTACGTGGTGCATCGCTATATATCAACAGACAGCTGAGAGGAAAAAAAAAAAAAAAAACACAAGAACTGTCTGGTAAATCTTGGCACCCCTTGCAAGGCCTCGACACCCACCCCCTGTGTGATCTGCACAGATCTCGGCTGATCTCCTTCCCAACCAGGACCATAAAACCGACACTAACTGCGTATGCAGCCACAACGCAGGACCTGGCATCTAAATGATATTAAGTGACACCAGGTAACAAATCAAAGGCTAAACGGTGCCTCCGTGCATGACTGGCTCCGTCGTCACTTGGCAATTTAATGAACGATACAAATGCACCCCTTAAATAGCCGCCCCTGACATACTGTGGCAAAATAACGTTATCGATATTACCAGACGTGTAATTTTGAGTTTAACCGAATTCCACTTGTTTCGTGACCCTTTTAACCAAGAACGTCGCTCGTTAGCTTGTTAGCTGAGCAGCCGCGACCCATCAGAAGGCGTACGCTGTGAGGGAACCCTATATAGTTGCCATATTGCTTCGCCGTTAAACCGCTCGGAAGAAGTGTTTGTGTGGTCAAGTGGGCTTCCGAGGCCGATAAAACGCGCACTACTCCGGCAAAACTTAAAGGTCGGTTAACCGACGCGAGCAGGCGGCCGAAGGAGGACGCGGAGCACCCAACGGTCTAGCGACATACGGCACCGCCCCTCCCTTCTCAAAAGCCGGAGAGCGGAGCCTCGCCTAGGCTCTCGCGTGCCCAAATCGCCCGCGCAGACAGGCTTCTGATTGGCTGGGCCGGATCGGCCCGTCTGATGCTCGCGGGCCCTTAACCCTTCCGCGTTCGGAATGTCCGCGTGAGGGCTTCACACTTACCGCTGATCGTCCGCGTTACCGTAATGAATAAAGAGAGCGAGAGAGAGAGAAAAAAGAAGGTACTGTATGGCTGTAAAAAGCAGTAAAACGCCACAGTTTCGCTCAGACTTTCCCTAATTAGAGAAACAGGACGTGCTGGTATACACACAAGCCGCGTGAAAAGGAACTACGCAACGGTACCGCATACTGGGCATCTGCCTTTCGAAATGACTGAGTCCACGCAAGAAGACTCAGATGGTGTCATCGCTCCACCTCGCAAAGACAGGAAACGAAATGCAATTTAGGGAAACGTAGGTGGGCGTGGGCTTGATGCGCAAGAGTATACTTATAAAATACTACAACCACTGCACTTGGATCAAAGACGCCTGGATTAGAGGAGACCCTTTGGGCTCGCTGTCCTACGTTCTCGGACAACCGCTGGAATACTCAGATTGAGTAGCCAGTCTGTAGTAGGCAACAAATTACAGAAGTGACACGAATACACGAAGAGTGATGAAGACTAATCTAAGTGCCAAACCTGTGAGATGCGCTGAGACCTGGGAGGAATAAGGACCCTGGTGGAATAAGAATGTCGTGTATCTGCTTTATCACCTCAGTCAGTCACCACACACTGCAGGGAACCGAGCCCCCGTCTGGATAAACGAACAGGAAACCCCCACCCCCGCTTAAAGAAAACGCCCGAGGGTCCGGAATGACACTGGAAATTGTTGGAGTTTTACGGTGAAATTTGCTTCTTTGCTGAAGCGGAATACACTCCTAAATTTGGGTCACGTTTTTAAGGTGTTATTACTGACTCATGTCATGCCGTCAGGGGGAAAAAAAAAAACATCTGAAGAACAAAGGTAAAGGAAGGACGGAGGACACACACAAGTGACACGATGACACCTGAGGGGTGTAACTGTTCCAGCCGGTCTCTCTTTAGAGGAATGTGGGCTGCCCAGCCTTGAAGCTGCTCTGTCATATGATTAGCTCCACTTTGAGGTATGCAATATCACATATCTTCAGGCTCAAAAAATGTCTACACATGGCACGTTTAATCAATTCATCCATGGATCTCTAACCTCGAACCACTTATCCCGGTCAGGGTCGGTAAAATGATGATTTATGGTACAGCAAAAAATAAAATGCCATACAAAGTAGACATTCACTGGGTATTCAAAGTCAGCTCAGTAACAAAATAAAGACATCTTTACCCCCTTTATTCCACATAAGACCCTCCCAACTGAGGTTCTGTGTATAGGTGCTGAGTGGATTTACATATAAAGGGTAACCTCCTGCAGGGTGGGGAGGCCGAGACAGGACAGCATAGTGACAGGCCACAGTGGCGTGTGTGAAAGTAATTGCCCAACTCCTAGCAAATAATAATTCAATTATTTTCCTGACCAAATGCTAGTTCAGTCACTTCCCTATTGCCTTAGTGGTCCCAGTTTAAGCCCCTATCACCCCATAACCATAATTCTCTCAAAGTCAGTATTCAAATCATCAAGACAAGACATTGAGATATACTTTGTACTTTATCCTTAAAAAACAATGAGGTCAGTTTAATTTGAATAGAGTTCATTTTATCTGTGTCTGGGGAAAAAGCAGATATCAAACATGCACGAAGAACAACCCAGACAATAAGGGAATCATTGTCACTCTTTGTCAATATCCATGAAGCATGAGGTGGTGTAATCTTTAAGTTACTAGGCTTGCAACCAGTTACTGCTGGCTAAAACAAACCATAGTTAACATTCTTAACTTGCAGTTATGAAGACATAGATGTGTCTTATCAAAGAACACTGGTTTAAAATCTCCTTCAACTGGACCGTAAGAATGGAGATGGGGTGCACTCAATAATCTGTAGATATGTGATATTAAAATTAATCTTTCATATAGTTGTATCCCCTCAATGTTTTTCCTAAAAATGAAGTTTCATGGTTACATTTTTCCATGTTGTGCAACTCCAGGTTACCCAGTTTTACTAAAAAAAAAAAAAAAAAAAAATCTAATATTATATTAGCTTTTCGTCACAGTCAGATACCTCTAAAATACAATATAAACATTAACAGTACATAAAAAAGCCTTTAACAGTGAGTCCAATAAAAAACACATTTATTAAACATCACTTTGCTGTAATGCCACTTACCGTTTAATAACAAAAACAAGAACACTGAATGCATTAAAACAGGCATATGACAAGCAGTGCGGTAAAAAAAAATACATAAAATGTTCTACTGTCAGTACAAACTACAAAAAAAAACTATGAAAGGACAAACGTCTTGTACAACAATAAAAGAATAATAGATGAAAGTCTTGGTTATTAAGGCATTTTTATGATTACTTATTACCCAGCACTATCAGACAAAAACGTCATATAAGAAATCTCTTATCAACTAAGGTCTTCGTTGCCAAATTTCTTCGACCAAAGACATTGCGGATCAGCCGAAAGACCTGAAAAATAAAAAGAGGATGTTTCGTCATGAAGCTACTCTATGAATGTCTAGATGTTGACAATCCCGTCAAAATTATGCTAAACAGGCAACATAGTGCAATAATGTAATTAATGTAAAATATAATGTAATTATATTTTAGTATCAACTCAACATTTAGCAAAGCTGATTTTCTTAAGCAAATCCGGCAATCAGTTAAAGGCTAAATATTATAGCACAAACAATAAACATAAGAAATGCAAAAGGCCAGAGTATGCAGAAATTCATGGCCCCACTAAACGAGTTCTATATTTGTTCTCACATGGCTCAAACAAATGGAACTGCGGAACCTGTCGGTCTTGGGTTGAAGGCAATGGCTACGCTCTGCCCCCTGCTGGCAGGAATCTGAACAACATCGGACCCTCTTCCATTTTGGGAGGAGACCCAACGTCGAGGGTTACGGAAGGCTTGACCGCTCCCGTTGGTGTAGTGTGGCAGAGCAGAGATGCTTACCAGCTGTTGCAAGTAGGTCAGCACTGCAGCCAAGACGAAATTCTGACTGCTCAGATCCACGATGCAGAAGAATAGCGTATCGAAAATGAGAAGAGTGGCTTCGTTGCCATAGTAAAGAACATCACTGAATGAATGAGATTCATCTACGGGGAGAGTAAAATGTACAGTAACTTTTACACATTACAGATAAGAGACAGCATTACAGCTATAAAACAATATACAGGACAGTAATACCATTATAAAATATGCTTTTGTCATTTGCTTCCATGAATTCCATTCCAGCTATTCTTTCAAGAATCAGTTTGTCTTTTACGATGTAGTCCAGCTCCCGATGTGCCTACCAGAGACACACACAGATAAGTATGCGGGACAAAAACAGAAAATCGCTGAACAATGTATGTGTACTTAGCAACACTTCAAGTCATGTGAACGAACTAGAGCCTTACATGGTCTATGACAGAGCCCAGAAACCTGTTCATGGTGTGGTACGCTTTGGTGCTCTGCTCAAACGGGTTGGTGGAGGTGTCCAAGAGGCGTGATGGCCCGTTCCTCTGTGAGGATCGACAGGTGCCGTCAGTAACAAAGCTGGACAGACACTGGCCTTGGTGAGGGTTTTTGGGGTACAGTGGGGGGGGGGGGGGGCACGCACCCTGTTGGGGGGCCCCAGGATCCTGTCATACTGCTGTCGCAGCTTGTTTGTGATCGCCACTTGGAAGGTCTGTATGTCCGTGTTGGGGAGAAGCCCTCTCTGGCCACAGAGGTTCTCCTGAAAGGCAGATGTGCCAAAGTGAATTGAGAATGAAGTTTCGAGCCCCAGGAATGCCTGCTGTTGAACAAGAGAATCACTCAACTAAAGCAACCTGCTGTAAAAAGGATTCATTCGTGGTTTGTTTTCCATTATCAGCCTGAAATGGAGATTCTTTAAGGAACTATTTATTCAGAGACTGTGTTCTAAATGATGCATTATTGCTTAGCTGAGTTTAAAGCGAGTCATCATAATCAGGCAGAGACAGAGAGTCAGTGAAACGCATCCAGACGCAGGAGTCTTAACACACCGCCTCTCTTCTCAAGTTGGCGTTCATCTCGTCCATGCTGGTGTCGGCATGGCCGTGGACCGAGCGCCCGTGGATGTAGTATCCAAAACAGCGGTGGGAAAGCAGGAGCACAGAGATCTGTGTGGGTGCAGGCGTAGCATGAGAATGGGGACCTCCACAACGAGGTGTGATGTGGAGAAGAGTGACCGTAATGAGGGCCACCGTCGCGCTTACTGAAAACCCACATTGCTGATGGAACAGAGGTCCACGAACTGCCTGATCTTGTCCTCCACAAATCTCTCGTAAAACACAGTGAAGAAGAGCACCTGATGGAGTTTAGGAAAAAGATGTCCGAGGTCAGCAATTAAATCCACAGAGATGAGAAAATGTTTCACTTTGCCATCATCGCCTGACTGCTGAATTTACAAGTGCCTTTTTTCCCTAACCAGGCAATAAAATCCTTAAACACTTAGCCATGTGGCAACGTAAAATACGTCTTAATGCTGCTGGTTTATTTTTAAAGATCAGTTATGTCCATGGTAACTAACACCAGCTTTCTTCTCTAAACAGCTGGACACCATCAGGGTACTGAGGTTCTGTACCTGCAGAAAGCCAATGACGAGCCACAGGGCCGTGGCCACACCGTATCGGAGGATAAGGCTCCAAGGTGGGCTGTAGGCTTCTGGGTCTCGGCTGAGAGCCGGCGAGGGGTCCCGCAGAGCCAGATTGGCGAAACCCACCACCTGAGAGGGCACAACGGGATCTTGCACAAAGAGCGACTAACTGCGCTAATGTCGTGTTGGCTGTTAGCCATGGCACACATACAGTAGATACGGACCCCGACTCTGCAAAGTACCTCCAGAAAAAACAGGACTGCCGCCACCTGGAAGGTGGGGTTAATTTTGCGGGTGGTTTGGATCTCATTCCACTCATTGGCCACGAAGTACGTCCTCCATATACTGACCGGGGAGGGCATGCTCTTAGAGTCGGCTGGCCCTAAAGCACAGAAGAGAACCTCTAAGTCTCTAGTTTGTGTGGACACACTGCAACAGCGGGGCTGGAGATGGCAGTCTCTCTTATCTGGAGAACGACAAGGCCACGCAGCAGAGCAACAGATAATGATAACAGCAATATGTGAGCAATATTATTATGATAGGAAGGATCTGACTCTGTGTCTGTGCCACGATAGGAATAGAGTCACCACAACCTCTCAAAAAGAAGAAAGATAACTCAAAGGAAATAGATCGTGTTACCATGAATCCAGCTGCCAGTGATTCGTGACTTACCTTCCAAGGTCCTGACGGCTTTCCCTCTGGGCCTCTCCCAGTCAATCAAGAATATATCCCCAGACAACTGATGTAGCAGTTTGTCCAAAAACTGGATCGCCTGGGAAAAACATGGACCAGCAAAACAAGCAGTTTTCACCTTGCTGTCCATAAAACCATACACTGAAGTGGGACGTAACAGTAAGCATGATTAAAAACACTAATTAAGGACACCAAACTAAAATTGTGAATGATATTGTCACCTTCAGTGCAAAAGCACAGGCCACGTAGGTGATAAATTTCTCTTCCTGATTCGGCAAAGGCAGGAGGACTGACACAAACTGCTGGGCCTGGAATGAGTGAAAATGATCCAAGTCTATGGAAACGTCCTATGTAACAGTACACGCAACAAGCTGTGTTCATTGGGAAAAACAGACCACTGTACAATGGGGGGGGGAGGGGGGACATAACAGACTTGCCTCCACCGTCTGGATAGTTTATCCAAAAGTAAAATGCAAAAAAAGACGGAAACAAAACAAAGTTATAGAGTGAAAGCATAGCCCGTATTGGAATACCCATGAGCCTCACGCATTAACGGTGACCTGCTTGCTAACCTTGTAAAAAATGAGCCAGTAGATGCCAGTTCCCATGGTGATGGCGAAGAAGACATTGGCAAGATCTCCAGCATAGAAGAGCAGGAACTTGAGAACAGTCTGCGTAGGGCAGAAGATACGACACTTGTTATTTTTAACAGGCAGAGTAATGTGGAAACAAACTAATTTACCTGGTAACGTGCTGTCGTTATTAAGCTTAGAGAGTCCCAGTTATCATGTAAACAGCTCAGGTCTGCTGGCTGCTTTTCTCTGCAGGTTTCTGGACCCCAAGAGGCTACACATACACACTGACAGTGCCCCAGAGTGTACTCACAGTTAGATCAATTAGAGGGGAGGCGATTCGCCTCTTCCAGCTGGCTGTTTTCAGGAGGGCGTGCAGCACGGAAACACCACTCAGGACTCCGACAGCAATCTGCAAAGCAGCCACGGATCTTAAGAAACTCTTAGAGGAAGCACAGCACTTGCAGCCCCTGATGGACTCAGCATGGGAAGATGTGAGAAGCTGGGCATTTCCAAGTAAAACACTCGTGTTCTCCATGATTATTAGGGCCACCTGTTTATTGACAGCATGTGTGTCGATAAACGAAGGGCCCCATGTTTTCTTTCCATTATTTTATTTATCAGATTTCTGATTGCTCCAGGAGTATGACTTTGTCTGTGCAAGTGTGTGTCCTGTGATGGACTGGCATCCCATCCAGGGTGTACCCCAGCCTCGTGCCCTGTGATGGACTGGCATCCCATCC
>JAACJT020000110.1:7486915-7522285 GCA_009936485.2 Gymnarchus niloticus | reverse complement strand
GCAGTACGCTGTATGTGATGGTTGAACCTTTATGAACTGTCTTTGTATTCCATGTGCTCTTTGTATGTTACGGTCCATGCTGACCGTGCCAAGGAAAATTACTGTGTACGTTGTGCATTTAGGGAATAGAAGAGGTTCCGATTCTGAAATGTTGACAAAGGTCAAGATATTACTATTCTTAACTGAAACCGTGACCTTTGTCGACATGCGTATGTTTAAGTGAACAATAACCTCGTCGACATTTGTATGTGTGAGTGACCACAACTGACCCTCGAGCTTCTCCTTTTCCTCCCAACCTTCATCAAAACAGGCCGACCATGTTGACCTTTCTACAGTCTAAGATCTGGTCATGTGAGCGGTGGTAGAGACCCAGGACCGGTTGCTATGTGACTCACCTTGTTGGCTCCCTTGAAGCTGAAGCCTGCAGGTAGGGCTTCAGTCCTTAGTACTCTGGATGCCAGGCCAGGCTGATCCCCGTAGTACAACCAGGGAAGGTTAGATCTCCTGGCATCAAATACAAAAACAAAACAGGTATACATTTTACATTGCTTCTCATTCCTCCACTAACAACATCATATCTGGTTTTCGATGCAGTCCATTAAGAGTCGAAATGGGCTGGCTAGTCCGATGGAACAACCCTGAGATTTACACACGATAAGGCTAGCTCACCAATAGGAGATGGACTGTGCTGATCCCAGGGCAGCAGTTGCCCGGGAGATGGTGTTGTAGAGCCCGCAGGCATCGTTGGTGGCGCTTGTAAGAGAGTGCATGTTCATCACACACATGTTCCCCAGGGCCTGGCAGGCTGTGAGGTTGGAGAAAATCTGTTGGAAGCGAAATTAATCACAATGAGTAAAGAGTTACCCAAAGGTGTGCCACAAAAAGCAACAAGAAAACCAGAACAAGCCACTGCATAATTTAATCAACTCCTCTAACTACCTATGACAGGAAGGTCACTAGAACCAAAGATGGCATACACCCTTAAACAGGAAGTATTCACACCTACACAGACATGAGGAACAAATGAGGTCCCAAACTGATGCAAGCACAGAATGATATTTTGCCAATTCTGTTGCTTCTCAACATTGCTATGGTTTAACTTGTTATAAGAACATTGACATAAAGGCCTGGAAATGGGGAATTATTACCAAGCAAGACAGGGCTGAAGATTGCAGATGCCTGGAGAACCATATGGACTGCACAGGTAGAGCCTGGAGGGGCAAGAGTTGAACCAAAGAGAGAAAAACATTTAAGGGAAGGAAATTACCACCTTAGTTTACTTAAAACATGGCTGGCCAGCAGGGTAGCAACCAGGGATAAGAGAGGTTTGTGCAGACTGGAGGAAAAGGGTGTCTAAACCAAAGAACTATTTCTTAAAATGTTAAAGTCACAGGTCTGCTAATAGATTACAATAAGCATTATCCTAACATAGCCCAGACCAATAACGACCTTACCAGCTGATTAAAGATGATGTTTGAAGCAACAGATGTTGGCAGATTATTTGGAGGAAAACACAAACCTCCGACCTGCACAAGGTATAAAGTAAAGAATAATATTGACATACTGAACAGGAGAACCTCAAGTGTCAAAGACCTGAGCTGTTTACACCTGACTTCCTGAATGCCCACCCATTTCAATCCGCCATTCTCACCAGCTCAACCCAAATTTGCACATTAAGGCCTCATTCATCCTGCTGTGTTCACTACAGGATGTCACTGTACTACTGACCATGATAAGGTGCCTTTGTCCATCATCACGAGAACATGCTGAATGAATGGTTTACCTCATTAGGGTTTTTATTTCTGTAAAAGTTAATCCAGAAAAAAACAGCAGGGGACTTTAAATGAACCAATAATTTAAAGTATACCTAGCTGTTTGAAATTAGAAATTCACTGTATTTTTACTAAATGGCTGATAATACTTTAAAAGGCATTACTTCTTTCCTTATTACAGGTTTGCATCAACTCAAATTTCCCCAGCTAACATATTAGGTTCATGGATTTTTCATTATGTGTCATTTGACCAGAACAGCTCAGTCAAATAAAAAATGATTAATTAAACATAAGCAGCATGTATTGTGGTTGTTGAGGACCTGAATATCCGGCTCTAACTATATCCCATAACGAGGACTCACAGACAAGTGTGCTGGATCACACGTGCAGGAAAGGGAAGTGTTGATGAAGGAGTCATGACATCTTGTACATCTACGGGATAAAAAAAAAAAAAAATAACACAGAACCATAGCTGGACAACCAAGGAGACACAGATAAACCACCTCAGTAAGGTTCAGTCCAAAATGATCAGGTCAGCCAACAAAAGCAACATCACACTCTTAACTGTGCTGAATGATCCAACCAGCTACTTGGAAACAGACACATTAGAGATACCTGATCCCAGGCCAGTCTGGGGTTGTGAAAGCAGGCTCTATAGTGTTGCAGGGCTGACACATAGCCTCTGCCAAAAGGTTCCCATTCAAATCCCTTTCCACTGGGTAAGAAAACACAAAATCATCACATGTTGTTATTGTACATGGGCCTAACACAAATGAGGTATATCGTTCATTATGCTACTGTACTCTAATCACAGTAATAATTAGAACATGAAATGGTAACGATTGTGGTAATGATGATAACAATTACAATGGGGTGAATTATGTCTATTATGTGGGAAAACATCAAAATTATGTTTGCGATGTGAAATCTGCCTCACTTGTACGTTGCTTTGAACAAAAGTGTCGGCTAAATAAATAACTGTAAACGATGTCAGGGGAAATAAGAAGGGCAAGAAAACTGGGAAAACATTTAGATTCTGCAAAGGGTTTGTAATTACGAAACTCATTGTCGATGCCGAAGTATACAGCCTGAATGAGCGACGTGATTTTACACATTTACTTGAGTGTTCATACTGAACTGAAATGAATTCAACTTTAATGTGTCTCGACGAACCCAGCACACTCTCTTCAGGACACTGGCATGTGCCATCTTCTCTCAGGCCTCTGGGACATCCTATGCACCCATACCCATCCCTTGTAACTCCCTATAAAGACAGCATGAAAAGCAAGATTTGATTAGCTTTTTGCTCTTTAAGAAATTCAGCAATTTATCTTGTCTGTATGGTCACTAATAATAAACTACTTATAATAATAATTGTTATTATTAGTAGTAGTAATAATTGTATTATTAATAATAATAATAATAATAATATACTGCCCGCGTCCACCGCTATAAAACAGCAAATTATATTCACGGGGCTAAAAAGCAGCTTAATTATCCTCTGTTTGCAGGCTGGAACGAAATATCGCACAGGATTACCGTTTTGCTGTCAGCTGGACATTGCTGGCAGGTTATTGACGGGCCGTTACTGTGGAGCACTCGGAATCCCGTCTGACACACACATGAGGTACCTGGTCAGGGCGGCCAAATGCAAAGACGTGTCATCTCGAATGATCGCGTCCTCGCTGGCACGCACACACACACACACACACACACACACACACACACACACAGCGTAACACGTATTGCACATGATGTTTGACCGAATGGAATCAAAGGCGTGCGGATTTGTATCAATACTTGATATAAATCGGCACAAACACGCAAATATGGTAAATATGCAATGTTGTAATATGTTTTACGTATCGGTTTTAAAAGTGATGCCTTTCCAAATCTGTCGTAATGTTAACCTTTTATTATTTAACATGACTGACCAGATTTACTGCGCGTTTGGTGTGGTCCGCATTTTACGCACGACAAACTTGAAATATCAAAGAACTGATCGACGTCGCAGTCCGAAGGTTGCTGAAATGGAATTGAAAAGCGCTGGCATTTGTACGCACTGGACTTAAGCAGGCAAAAGAGAAACAGCCTGCAAAAGGAGGCAGATAGCGTCCCCGTCGCCATGACAGGCAACGAGAAACTACGACACTTCCGGTTACCCACAATTCCCCGAGGTACGGCTTCCTCTTGAAACTACGCGCTAAAATCGTCCCTCCAACACACAAAGGTGGTTTGTCAGGTAGGTTTGTCATTTTCTTTAACAGAAACAAATCCATCTGTCGTTGCCAAGTACAGAGTGCTAGAAAAATCGTTTTTCATGGGGAACCAAATATTCTGTGAAATGCATGGCTGAATTGTTATGTTGTCTTCTTTTAAAAAATTAACTACCACTTGCAAATGTAGTTTTAATTTTATAAAAGTGATATTTAGACAGTGGTAATAATTAATATTTTCATTTTTTCCTTTGTAAAGCTAGGTAATTTAGGAAGAGGAGAAAAATGTCAGTTGTACGTCTGCAGGGCCTATGCATGGAGGCAGGATCTGCAGACATTCGCAAGTTCTTCAGTGGTTTACGTATACCTGAAGGTGGTGTGCATATTACTGGTGGAAGTCTTGGAGAAGCATTTATAGTATTTGCTGATAAAAAAGATGGCAAACTTGCGATACAGAAATCTGGGGCTTTCCTCAGGGGGTCCCGTGTCACACTCTCTGCCAGCAGTGAAACAGAATTACAGCAGAAGATGATATCCTGTCTGAAAAAGTACGATTCCTCTGAGATGGGGCCTGAAGCTGAACTTATACAATCTCTTACGGCGGCTTACAAGCCGGAAGTTGCTTTGGAGCTTCTGCTCAACTTGGTTTCAGCAGTTGGACGGCAGCAGGAGAAGCAGCCAACAACTCCTGTGGGGATGTCGGAAATTGCCGATAATCATAGTATCTCACCTGTGGGTGACTGTGTCAGTGCCCCTCCAGTAAAGTCCACGGGGAGGAAAGTGTCAGCCCTTGGATCTGGCACACGGTATTTATGTGTCCGAGGGTTCCCCAGTTCTGTTACCAGACGTGAAATCTGCCACTTTTTTCATGGGCTGAAAGTTCAAGAAGTCATTGTCAACACCCAAATAAGGCATGGCTACCGTGGCTGTTTGGTTAAGTTTGCTGGGGAACAAGATTCATGTGAAGGATTGAAGTACAACGGACAGAATATGGGATCCTTTTGTGTTAAAGTGCAGGAGGCAAGTGAGGACACTTGGTTTAGTGCTGTTGATGCCTGTAGAATGATGTACAAAAACCAAAAAGATGCCCATGGAGAAGTACAATTACCGGACCGATCACGGTCAAGATCTCCGATGAAGTATCGGTCGAGCACCCTGTCGCCAGGTCATCAGTATTGTGTTATGGTGCGAAACCTGAATCCAAGAACTACAAAGACTGAGATTAAAGATCTATTTGGATGTCCAGATATTCCAAACAACAAGGTGTTACATTTACTTGACAACTGGGGCCAGAGAACAGACACGGCATTCGTCTTGTTTGACAAAAAGCAGGATTACATATTGGCAATGGATCTCGACAGATACAGTTTCTGCTCTCGGATCATAAGTGTTTCTGCTATCTCAGAAGGAGAGATGAGGTCAATGATAAAGAAGAGTAAACAGACTCCTGTCAAAACTACAACGACGGACCGAGCTGAGAAACCGAAAGAGGAGGCAGCTTGTATGTATGTAAGAAACCTTCCGGCTGACATCCGAAAAATTGAGCTAAAAGATTTTTTTGGGAAGTTCCGAATTTCAGAAGACTGCATCAACTTGCTCTCTGATAATCGGGGTGTTGGACTTGGCGAGGCTGTAGTGATGTTTGAGTCAGTGGAGTCTGCCAAAATGGCTGAGAGGCAGAATGGCAGAAACTTTCTCGGGTCTCCTGTGCTTCTGACCCGGATAAGCACACAACAGATGAAGGACCTGTTAAATGGGAACCACTGAGGAGGAAAGGCACCCTTTATTTTCATCTTATTTCTGTAGTGAAATCTTTTTGTACAAAGTTACTCAATTTATTTGCACATTTTGCTGAAGCTTTGGTGTGGAGAATGGAACCACCAGTACTTCCTGGATACAATACAATTTTTTGTATAACGGGTATTCGTGTGTGTGTATATATATAATATATACTGATATATACACACGTATGTATGTGTTCTTTCTGGAAAGGAAATGGCAGATTTCAATGGATCAAGGACCCGTCACCCTTTACGTAAAGAAATGTGATTGAGTTCATTTCTTCACTTTGCATCATTGGGATTAGATTTGTCATTGGCACAAATTAGCAGACTTTGCAAACTCCACCCCTTTTATGGGGTCTTAGCAAGAATACATGGCCACCTAGCACCCTATTCAAAGATGATTGGTTTGGTTTTATGTTGTGCAGGATTATTTACTGGAGAAGATGTAACCTTTTTTCCTATTGAACATGTAGCAGTATCATTTTTCTTGAGAATGGGTTGAGTTGGATAAGGAGACACGCTAAGGGGGACATTTATAAACTTTTGCAAACACTGGCCTTTTTTCATTGCTTTTTTTCTTTGAAAGACAAAGTTGCACATGTGGATTGATTTTTTTTTCTTTAAATGCTTTCTGGAATGAAGGGACACATTGTTGGCATAGTGGTGGACTTTGTCCTGAAATATAATTTGCAAATGTATTTACATGAAACAGTTGTGTATAATGAACCACTCAGTATTTTTTGTAGCTGAAATCATGGAAATAAAAACTATTTAGAACGATTATTAAGTTTCTGAATGTACAGAGGGGCAAAAGTTTTACAAGTAATGAGGTAAATTAGTATGTGCAAATTTAAAACATTACCATAAAGCCTGTGAAAGAAGGCTCCCATATCCAAAGTAATGCTATTGTCACCTTCTCCATCTCATGTGGTCAAACCATGAACGGGAGATTAAGGTTAGTTGCACACCAGCCCATGGGAGTACATTTGTTCCTCAGCATAGCAGCCAACTTTCCAAGTTCAAACTAATGCAACTATCACACTCAGACTAGCGATGCTAACAAGTTTATACAGGCATTGTGAACCGTGTCAAAAAAGAACCACAACTCAATTTTTCCCCCACAGATCATGAACCATTTTTCCCTCCTCCATGGTCCTAGAAAGCTGGTTAATGAAGGGATTCATTTGCTAAACATGCAAAAAGCAAACACCTAAGTGGCTGTGGAATTTGTTAGAATTTTGCTTCCAAAACACAGACCCAAGTGTACTTATGGTTGCTGAGGGTGTCCGTAACATTAGTGATCTGTAGGCTACATATTCAGCATACCTTCAGCACAGAAAACTGGAAGACACAGGGTCTTGAGAATAAGATTTCAGCATCTTTGCTTCTTGATTTTGACCCAACAGGATGTCAAATTTGCCATATTAAGACAGATTTTTACAATTTTTGGCCAGGCAGGACAACCATAGTATGCTTTTATGCATTGAAGGTCAGTTGAAAAATACACACATGGTTGATAATTTTATTGAAATGGACAGAGTAGCAAATTGGAACAGCAGAATGCACCATTCAAAACATGTAAAAGTACATCCCTCCTCAAGTCACACTATGCATTAATTATGCAATTTCCAAACTCAAAAACCTATGGGAACAGAAGTTCAATGTAGAAGACCAAAGTTTTTCCTTGCAAAAAGGATGCTTAATTCTAGCGTCTAACTGAAACAGGAGCAGATTGCTGTCAACACAAGATTCCAAGACCTTAAAATTAATTCTGTTCAATTATAGCAATTGTGTCACTGCATTCAAGCTATCAAGTTGGTCCAACTCCATTCTAAAGCAAAAAGGCCATTTTAAAAAAACAGCTGTACAGGGGAAATACATATAGGAATTAAACGAGTACTTAAAATGAAAAATCTTAAGAACTATTAACATGAGACTAGCCCAGGACATCAGTGATGGTATGTCACGGCCTACTGGACTGCAGTTGATCTGCCGAGAGGGACAGCAATCAGTTGAAGAATCTAGATGAGCCTTTGGAGAGAACATATGAACAATCAGCAGTTGCCACAGGCAGCTCAGAACCAACAAGGACTTCAGAAAATGTTCCCACCTGACTGAGCAAGGAGATGTTTTTACAATTGTAAAAGACATTTTTCTACTCACTGAACAGTACAGCAATATTCCTTAACTCTGTACATCAATGATTTGCCATTTGTACAAGTACATTGGAATTCTCATTTGGATGTTCTCTCCTGGCAACAAATGACAGAATACAGGCATACTGCAGATAAGTGTAGCTGTGTGCTTTGTGTATGGAGATACTGCCACGTTTTAAATAGGCAACCAAGCTGAAATTTATAATATACAAGTTAAAAGGGACATGGAGCTTAGGAGGTGAAGAGACTACAGCCAGAATGGTGTGCAATACTGCTGCTATGTAAGAAATAGTGACCAGGTGCCTAGGAAGATCAAGTCCCCATATTAAACTATTAAGGGGCACCTTTGGATACACTTATGCTCAATTTGCCAACAATCCTTCATCCTCTAAACTGTCTTGCAGAACAGCCAGTACTCATTGGCTTATTTCTATGAAACTGCAAAACACCAACTGATTCCCCACTCTGGAAAAGAGGAAAATGCTTCACCACTGAAAGAGCTCATTTTAGTGTTGATTACTACAATGGGACATGTGTCAAATCTGAAAGTTGTGTGTAAAATCTGATCAGAGTGATCACCCAACAAGTGTCAGCTCAGTCCATATATTCATTAAGTATGAGGGTGTTGAGACTGTAGCATGATCAAGTGGGCCCATACATCCTTTGCATTCATAGTGCCAGGGCTCATTCTAGATTTTAACAACAACCTAGGTATTAAAATTGGAAGCAAACAAGAATCATTCTTGAATAATTAAGAATGATGCCTCCAATTCACGGTGTCGATTGTATTCTGTGATCTGGTATACCTGAAAGGTTTCCAGAGAACCGGTCACCTCCACTCCGGGAGCCAAAGCTCATGGAGTTCATGGAGCTGGTGTTTATGGAGCCCATGGTATTCACTGAACCCAGAGTATTCAGAGAGGTAGTGCTCTTTAAACTGGATCCCTGAACAAAATCAGAAGGCCAGATGAAACAAGATTACAAACCCCAGGAGCTGGGCCAGCACATTAACCAATTCGGTCAGATTCCGGTCCTTACCGAAGACACGCTCCTAAGCCGGTATTCCATCAGCACATCTGTCAGCTTTTGGGTCACTTTCAGCACAATCTGAGCATCGTTTTCATTCTCAATACGGAAGGTGTCCTGCAAGTCAAAAAGGACAATTAAAGTAAAATAGTCTGAGGAACCAGGAATATTTGATTATGCAGTATCTGGATATTCAAGGTGTATTTCAAGAAACATACCAGGTACTTTAACAGGGTGTCTGGAAGGCTGTTGGTCTCTGGACCCTTCGGCAGGCCAGACATCATCCTGTCACCGGAGCCCCCAAGTTGGCCACCAGAGAAACTGTCTGGATAGCGGCGGCCAGGGTTCCCACCATGTGGGCCCATGACAAAGTTGTCACCGCCCATTCCCATGGGCCTGTTGTCTGGGAAGCGCCTCAGGTCCATGTCCCCATCTCGCAACTTCATACCCATGTCATCACCCGGCATTCTCATGGGCATGCCGCCTGGGAAGGGGCGCCCGGCACCATTGCGTCCCATGGGCATGCCATCGGAGAAGCCACCGCTGTTGTTCATGGGCATATCTGAGGGGAACCGCCGAATTGGCATACCCATGGGGAAGTCAGGGCACATCCCCCGAGGGGGGAACTCCCCAGGAATCATGCCATCTGGGAAACCTCTTGGGAACCTGCCATCTGTCAAAATGCCATTACTGGAGGAGGCACTACACAAAGTCACAACAGACAAATTCACAACTGTGACCAAATCCTTGTCAGTCAGGACCTGAACTAATACAGTAAACTACCCAGCCCAGAGACTATAGAGCATGAGGAATTACACAAGGGCAGCAAACTCCAACAGGAGTAATGGGGATTTAGCCATCACCCTCACATTTGCAATATTTTTAAGAAATTCAATTATGAAAGGACCTACCAATTCCTGGCCCTCCCATTTTGGTCTTCACCATTGCAGATGCTGCAACAGATTGAATAACTTGACCTTTTCAAATGAAAGCATCGTCCATATATTGCACTGCAAGAATGTGTGCTTGAATTATTTGATTATATATAGGTCCCCCAACCAACACTTACACATTGCTTGGAAGTAAGGCACTTCAAAGGGCTCCTTCAAAACCACCTAGAATAGAGATGGCAGGGTAACAATCAGGCCTTCCCCTAAGCCACAGTGATAGTAGGGAGGCTGAAAGCAGCAGTATTCACCTTGAGTTTTCCCCGTCCTTCGGCCTTCTCTACCTCAGCAGCGCTCTCTTTCACAGCTCGACGGATAGAGGGGTCCTTTGCCGCTGCCTCTTCTTCATGTGGAACCTTGTCAGGATGATGCTTTTTCTACCACACACACACAAAGTTACATTGCCCAATCTCCAAACACGATATTACTCCCGATCAAATCGTCACCATGAAGAAAAACTGCAAAAAGCCAAGATGTCCTGTGGTTTAGAGAATGAATACAGAACGAGTGGTCATCCTTGGCTCTCAACGTACCAGATACTTGAAGCAGTGCTTCCAGCCAGTGATGTGTGCACTCATCTCATTCTGCAGACGCTGGACCTTACAAAGACGGCACAGGTAGTGGGGAGGGACCGACTTGCTCGGGCTCCGGTATTCCCACACAAACTGAAGACCTGCCAAATTGGGTGTCAGGAAGAGGAACAAAGATATGAAGACATGGCGGGAGCAAAAGAAATGGATGCAGACCAGGAAAGTCAGGCTACTCACCGATCACAGGGTCAGTGACAGTTTTGAGCCTTTTCTCCAAGCATGGCATGGTTTGGATAGCACCATGTTTACCCATGAACACTAAGGAAGAGCCAAAGACCAGGATCAGTTTATTCTATCGTGAGTTTACGAGTGGGGGGAATCCAGCTTACTGCACACAAAGCAAGGTAATCAGAATGTCACTGGTCCTGGATACTAAGCTTTAGGAAATCAGACAGCTCTAGAGCCAGACAATATTCAATACATTCAAATCACATTCCTATAGCAGTTCTAAACCTCTCAAGGTGTCTCAAGATGGATCTGAATGAAAGACAGCTAAAGAATGGGCACAGGTGAGCACTTCACCACATTTGGGTTTGCTTGAACAGCCATAGCACACCAATACCTCATCGATGGCACCATGACTGTCACCAGTCACACATTCGTAGCTCACTGAAGACCATTCCCCACCATGCCAGACATAATGCTGAACCACGACCATGCCGGTCCTTGTCCACAAATAGGTGCAGAAACCCAACTCCTCCAGATCTCCGAATGCAATTTTGTTAGGGTTCTTATCAAGATGTTGCACTATGGTCTGTGCTCTGGAGAGGATGCTCACATAAGCTTTCCCTGTTGCTCACTTGATGGTTCCCTTGGAATCGACTGGCACCCATAGGGTCATCCAATGCAAGACTGCAACATCTGCTATCCGCATTCAGCAGAAACCATCACACACAGTGTTGACTTCTCAATCTGGTGCAACACACCAAATTATATGGGGCAGTGTCAACATGAAGGCCACTTAATTTCGACCTTCACAACATTATAAAAGCACCATAAAAGGTACTTTGTAATGCTATTTCATATTACTTATGGAACACACCAAATCAAGTAAAATTTCGGTTGTGCAGACAGTTCTGCAACAACAGGAACTGCACAGCAGTTCCTGGCCTATTGGACAGATGGACGCTTGAGACTTCCAGCCGTCCTCATGCAGAAAAGCAGCAAGGGAGGTGCGACAAGGTTCCATGTGGCATTTCTGTTCCAGCAGCCACTAAGGCTTCAAAGCCACATTCAAAACGGAGGGGGACCTTCAGCCAGGTCACCACCTGCCACTGTATGGCAGAGGGAAAACTCTAAGAGTAAAGTAGTTCATGGACCAGCACCGCCACGAAAGCGATTAACTTACCTATGTCACCAAGCAGCTGCTTTTTCTGTCATAGGACGCATAATATACCGTCATGAGGAGAGAGAGACAACAAAGCCGTTAGTGAGCAGCATGCGGGGAGCACGGTTTCCCTATGCCCCCGCCCCATGCCGGAGAGACCTTAAGTGACATCCACCTCAAAAGATCCGAGGATGAACACATACCGGTCAGCTCCGACATGGCCTCCATCACAATTTGGATGCGAACGCACGTAATCAATATTTATGCATTAATCGTCAAGAACAAAAAGGCACATTTCAGATCTATTGACACTCGCTAGCCAACTGGTTCGATGTTGTACACCGAAATATGTGGGCCTCTGGTGTGCCAGGCACTCATAACCCACTTGAGAAGGCGACCACTAATGTGGTCATTGAAGTCTCTAGCTGAGACAACTGTCGATTTGTAAATAACGAAGGAGAAAAAAAAATGGTGCACAAAGTTGAACATATCACCAGACACTGGTGCTTGGAACCACAACTCTGGTCTCTTCTGGCATGAACTTCACATTCTCCCCAATGGCCCAAAGGTTAAGTAGTAATGAATTAAGGGGTTACACCTGATGGCAAGCTACAAAAAGCCACCCCCATTATAACAACAGGGGGTTAGACCCTTAAGTCCTGCCTCATGGTGTATACTGTCAAGCTGTCTTCAGACAAAACTGTCAGCAGAATATGTTTAACTCAAATTAGCCAAACAATACCGTACCAAAGACAGAGAGCATTTGGGCAGTGACTAACATGTAGTACTGCTCTATTTAGTGTCAGACTGCCCATAACTGCAGAAAGTTTGAGGCAAAAATATGATCTCTGAATATGGAGAAACTGGTGGCATCCTGCATGCAGCCTCTGAGAGGCCTTTGCGCTGAAGCCATCTTTAATTGCAGTGTAGAGGCCACCATCCCAGAAGATTCAGGCTAGTCGGCCTCAGCTCCAACAGCGTCAGTCCCCACAGCTTCAGAAGGCCAGTCTGCTTCAGCCGTACAAGACAGCCATTGGCAGCCGCCACTGGGTTGCTCAAGCGAATTATGGATAATACAACAGTTTGACACACGCAAATCCAAATTAATGATGCGACAGATTGGTCCACGGTCAACTTTTACAAGTCTGCATTCCATTGAAAGGCCCGTTTCATGAGCTGATTAACAGTTTTGCCAGTGTATGAACCACGTCACAAATCCTGAGTAAAAATTTAAATATGAAAGGTAAATCCTATTTTAAAACCACTCAACACTAAGAGCATATTCTAAATACTTCGAAGGAACATTCTGAGGATCCTTTTAAAAAGTATAACGATTATACTTAAGCAATAGGGGCTGCATCACATGCCAAGATGTGTCTAGAATCAATATACACTTAAAAGCCCGAAAAGGCAGCCAAAATTCACTGCCTACGGGTTGAATGTCCACTTTGCCGCCTGAATTAAAAGCATGGAAGTCTGCAGCTCTACTCAGTTTCAATCAGAGGTATACTTTTCAATCAGTCTTCAGAGCTATACTTTGGCTCTTTCTATCAAGTCAGTTCTAACTACATGCCACGATGGAGTCGTAATGTATATGCGATTAACCAGATGGGAACTACGTGGCCCTCATACGTGTATATGAAGGGTGCTTGTTTACAGTAGTGTCCTCGTCTGCGGGTGTAGTCAGTGACTGTGGTCTGGAGGAAGCATAAAAATAGAACTTCTACACCTAACGCCATCGCGGCGGACCTTAATGCCGCCGTTCTTCGCTTTCTTCGCAGGTGGGGCTGCAGGCGGAGGCGCTTCACCTTCCATCCTAAAAAGAAAGCGGAACACCTAATCGTTAGCTGCGGTGCTACGGTCACATCGGAGGGCCACAGTCAAGAACAAAAAAGTGACAATAGTGACGACGCCATACACAAACAAACAAACACCCGGCACTTTCTCAGGCCCTGTCATAAGGTAGGAATGTCAGAACAAAAAAACAGATGGCTGGAGGATTCAAAATAGTTCTTTAAAGTCTCATTTAAACTAGAATACGTATATAAAGGACACAGCTAGAGTTTATTGGGACCACTAATCCCGTTTTAAAGGCGGTTCGAAAGCGTTCTTAAAAAGGCGACGCCGATAGCTTACAACTAGCTAGACACATAAGCACTTCATACGAAGAGGGGGAGAAAAGAGAACTGGAAACGTTAGCAGCCAAACGGTAAAGTTATATTCCTCCCAATATTCACAATTACCTTGTCGTGTTCCTTTATTATTTTTTTTTACACAAAACTAACAAAAAAAATCAAGCCACCACGTCTCGCGGGTAACAATAGCGCGCGGTCCCTCGAGCCACCGTGGGGCTTTAACAGCACGTGACGCACTTCCGGCGCAAAGAGGACTTGACAGATCCCTGCTACTCCCTTCACCAAACGTTGTGCGTTGCTAGTGTATTATTATAGAAACCTGCAGGTTTTACTGGAACAATACTAGTCAAGTAACTTATTCAAGGGTAATACGGCAGACACCTCCGTCACGCAGATCTCATACCAATTCCTTGTCACACGGTATACAATTAACTCATACAGACCTCTGGTTTTCGTGAAACGTTATAAGCTTTTCAGACTTAACCTTAATAATTGAATTTAATTGTTGGTTTGACTGTCCGCTGTATCCTATATTTTGTTGCACTGGTTTGACATATGTAAGATTCTTGAACAGATAACGGGGTTCACTATCAGTGCCTTTGGTCAGATACTTTTTGTTTTTAAAATAGAATTTGTGCATAAAAATCCAGTTTCCTATTATCAAAACCCCAAGTCTGGGTTAAATATTCTCACTATGAATACACTTAAGTATACAGACGCGAAATAGTGGTTTCGTTTTCTGTTTAATATATACGATCTTGAAAATATGAGCTCAAAAAAATCTATATCCGAACACATATATATATATATAAACTAAATTTTGCCCTGCACATTAAACATGGTTCATTATTGTACACGAGCACATCATCAGCATTGCTAAAACCTAACTATAAAGTCATACTATTACAGGCAGGTGTAAGAGCAGCCCTACCGTTACCAAAAGGACCCCAAGCCAACCACAACTAGGAACACATACGATTACAGGCAAGCGTGAGGGCAGCTCTGCCACTGCTGAAGGACCCCGTTGTCATACACAAGTTGATGAAAATAATTATTCGTGTATCCGGTCTACTTTGTGCTTTAGGTGTACGATTTTGGCACATACGTAAGTATCTGTATGTAGTTAACACGTGAACTTTGTTTTGGATCGGCATATAGTCCGCTATCTGCACTTTACTGTGCATTAATAATTAGCCATTGAATGAATAATTGCACAAGAAACGTGTAGTTCATTATAAGCTAATTTAATGCTTGAATTTTTCAAATAAATTGCCTAGCTGAAATCCTTCACGTCTTGGATCGATATGTTGCACTTTTGTAAGTTTTGTATATTATACCTGTATGCATTGGCGGCTCAGCGAAGACCACAGTTTGTCCTGACTTAACCAGTGGCTCGCATGCGTTTCTGAGCGACATCCCGTGTAAAGTGAACGTGGGTCCCCCACGTCCTTGTCCCTCTCACAGGCGTCCGATATGACTAAGAAGAGGAAAAGGCAGGATGACTTCCAAAAAGTCAAGCTCAGGGTTGGCAAAAAGAAGCCAAAACCTGATAACGTGACTGATGTCAACTTCAGGACGAAAGGAATCCGTCTACCCGATCAGCTGGGGAGGGATGACTCCGGCCCCACCACGCACCGGCGACTCAGCATTAAGGTACCAGATGTGCATGCTGAGCAGACATTAATTCATGTGGCTGTAACAATCGGTACAGTGTTTTAGCTTTTTATCCATTGAGTCAACCTCTCTGCTTTGTAAATCAGTAGACATTCTCATTGAAATGCATTTCTCAGATCAGTCTTTCTTAAGAGAGCAATCTTTGTGCCTTTCAGGACCTTTTGTCCCAGTTGCACCACTACAGTGGTGGGGTCAAGCAGGCTGCATTGGTGGGGCTCCGGGAGCTCCTGTCCCAGCACCCCCACCTTCTGGAGCAGCACCTGTCGAGCGTGCTTAGCGAAGCGGCGGCGGTCATTGCCGACAAGGAGCCGGCGGTGCGTGGGGCGGCGGTACGCCTGTTGCGCTTCCTGGCGCAGTGTGTGCCGGCGGAGCGTGTGGCGCCCTTCTTCCCACTGCTGAGCGCCCACTTGACGTGTGCCATGACGCACATCTCGCAGGGCATCCAGGAGGATGCACTACGGGTGCTGGACGTCCTCCTGGAGCACTACCCCGGGCTGCTGTCGGCCCGCTCCTTCGTGCTGCTCAGGAACTTCCTGGAGCTCATCTCTCAGCGGCGCCTCTCGCAGATGGGCAAGGACTGCGCGGAGCGCCGGCCCGGCGGCTGGGCCTTGACTGTCACCCCGGGCCGTAATGTCACTGGCCAGCAGTGGAGGCTCACTGTGCTTGTCAGGTGTGACATCTCATTGCTGGATGATGCTAAAATTCCACAAGAGGCCATGCTGTTGTAACCTTGAATAAACCATTTAATCTTAACGGCCTTTGCAATGTGGAGCATGGTGGCTCAGTGGTGAGCCCCTTCAGGGTTGGGGATTCAAATCCTGCCTCTGCTTTGTGTTTGTGGCGATTGGCCCCCCCATCCAGGGTGCCCCACCTTGTGCCCTACGCTGCCTGGGATAGGCTTCAGGCCCCTCCCACGATCTTGCATAGGATAAAGTGGTTTAGAAAATGGATGGATGGCCCCTGCAATGTAACTAATTATTACTTAAAACTCAAGCAAGTAAAAAAACATTTTAGTGTGCTTTCCCTAATATAGGGAAAATTGCTGTAATTAAAGAGGAATAAAATTCATCTTTAGATATGAATGTACACCTGCCATATTTTGAACTACTTGAAGATTAAGTTGGGTTTGATATCCTGTTCAGGAACTGCAAGGCTGCCCTCTGATGTGCTTAGAGAGCCTGTTAAGCTGATGTAAAATTGATGCTTGAGGTGGTCGGCATGTCTGCATTTCAGGTTATGATGATCCTCCAGTATCGGAACAGTGTTTGTGACTTGTTTTTTTTTTTTTTTTTCAGGCTAAGTCGCTTCCTCCAGGCTGTGGTGGATGAGAGGCCCACTGAAGACAAGCTGCATGCGCTAGACGCTGAAGGCAAAGAGCAAAGCGTCGTCACTCCCCTGGAGCTCACCTGGGACGAGCACACGTTTGGGAAGGGCGGGCTGCAGGTGTTTGAAAACTCGGGCATCCGGCCTCCGGCATCGTCGTCCTTCCAGCTCAGGTGGAGAAGTCAACTAAGCACCGATTAGCTTGTCACATCAGTCCTTTTGAGTCTTAAAACAATTCTGACCCCTGAAATGAACACTTTCCCTCTTTTGCCCGGGGTGGGGGGTTATTATTAGATGTTATCTTGCAGTACTGCCCCAGTTTGTGCTCTAATACTCTTGTCTTGTCCTTGATGTTGCCACAATGTGTACAAATATTGGACTTTAACATAATTTATCTGTGCGCTCTAGGCCTGATACGGAACCTGGGTCTGGAGTTGTAGAAGATCTGGCTTCAGCTGAGACTGTAAGGAGCTTTGCCTCTACTCTTGTGCCCCTGTTGCTAGGGGTGTGGGTGGAGGCCTTGACGAGTGAACAAGGCAAAACCGACAGCGCTCACCTACTGAGTCCTGAGGCTATGTCACTCATGTATCAGGTCCTTACTATTCTGCAGCTCTTACGCAGACTGGCTCCACAGCGCCACCATCAGGAGGACCTGGTAAGTATCAGTGTTACCGACGTGTGGAATATTGGCATGGTATCAATAGATAATTAAGTTAAAAGTGGGGGAAAAACCAGTATGAAATTCTACATTTACATTATATTTAGCTTTTAAGACTGAGAAACATGGGACATCAGTATTCATATTATTTTGCAGGCTAACAGGAAATACGTACAACAGGTCTCTTTTGGTCTAGTAGCTATGATTTGGCAGTCTTGGTTTAGCCAAGGTTTTGTGTGTGGCTCTAGGGGTTAGGAATCTCTGCCAAATAACGTACTCGAATATTTAACTATAGTGATATATTAGCCAGAAAACAGGAGTTTACAGAGAAATGCTGTCTACATTCAGTTCAATTCAATTTTATTTATATAGCTCCTTTAACAAGAAGCACTGTCACAAAGCGCTTTACATAGTCCCAGGCCCACAGTCCCCAGAGAGTAAGCCAAAGGTGACATTGGCAAGGAAAAACTCCCTCGGGAGGAAGAAACCTTGGGAGGAACCAGACTCAAGGGGGAAGCCCATCCTCCAGCAGCGGGCAGGACAAGTTCATTAATACAATATGAAACAACAATGAGGTATAACAGTCAGAACAGTCTATATGGGCAGTAGGAGACTACGGCATCTCACAATAACAACCTAGTATTATCTTCTTGCTCTTCACTTGAAAGGCAAATATATTTAGAAGCCATGTACTGTATATATTTTGAGAATAAAGCCTGACAATTTGTTTAGTTTGTCTCAGAAAAGATCAGTTGCACGTGTTGAGGGACCCTCTCATCCGTGGGGGTGTGGTGATTGATACTGGGGGAACGGTGGAGGTACAGCGCAGAGTAGAAAGGACAGCTCCACTTCCAGTACTAAAACTCGGGGCCTGCTATGGATGTTTGGTTTAATCTCTGAGGTCGAGCATGGCAAAGACTTTAGGCTTGGATGTTCCTACATAGGCCCTGCTGACATAACCCATTTCCTGTTTACTGTGTTGATTTTTCCCGGCCTTTAGGATGGCTGGTTCCGAAGCACATATCTGAATGATTTTAAACACCACTTCATGAACAACTTCCCTTATGGTCTGCTTGAGGTGGCAAAGCAGAAGAAGAAAGCGGATGCAAAGAGGTGAGGAAAAAGACGAGAAGTAAGGGGTCTTATACTGCGCCAAGTGCAGGACTCATGGATGAAATGTTATATCAAGCTGTTGATGAGTCATACGCAGTCACTGATGGGACAGTGATAGGTAGTGATGGGATAAATGTGGTTTCAAACCGTGGTGAGTGGGAGTATCCTGAACATCCAATCAAAATGAGGCTTCAAAACCCGTGGTGAGTGGGAGTATCCTGAACATCCAATCAAAATGAAGCTTCAAAACCCATGGTGAGTGGGAGTATCCCAAACTACCTATCAATGCTGGCAGAAGTCTTATTTGTCCCATTAGCACTGATAGTACTCGTGGCCTCTGCAGGATAAGGGAAAACAGTCAGCAAGCTGGTGTGGACAGTGTTATTGAAACTTTTGGTCCTTTGAATGTGGTGATGACGTTAATCAAGATTGCGATGGTAATGTCGGTGTTCTGGATGTGGATATAAATCACATTAGTGGTGTGAATATCTGTGGGTAAACGTCATGATGTAGATGTGAGCTCAGCGTGCGGAGGAGGATGCCAATGAGGGCTCTGACGATAACCACGTGGATGTTGTGCAGGAGCAAACAGCAGCAGCAAACGCAGGCGCAGGGCTCCAGCACGGTGGGCGGGGCCACGGTGGAGCCTCTGGCGCTGAACCTCACACTGTGCCAGGTGATGGTGTCCCTGAGCGTGCAGCCGCAGGGTGGCCAGGACGCAGACTGGCTGGGGCCCATCCGGGCCTTCGTGAGGGAGACTCTGTCCAGTGGCATGAGACTGAGCTCCAGGAACCTGGGAGCCCTGCTGGAAGTGGTGTGGAAGCTGGTGGTCACCCACAGGAGCAGAGGTGAGGCCGGGGGCCGTGGGCCGTGGGACACAGCCTGCAGGGGAGGCTTCTGGGTAAATTCAGGGTAGAGAGCAGAGTCACACAGGCTAAATGTCTTTAAGGCCAGAAGGCTACCTGAGAAAACTGTAATTCTGTGCCTGTCACTGCTGGTGATGTATACACTCCAATCAAGGTTTGCCCCATCCTGTTGTTGCTCCTTCTGCCCCCCCCCCAGCGGTGACGGAGGAACTGCTGCAGGCAGTGAACGTGCAGTACCAGCAGAGGAACCTGACGCTGCCCGTCCGCATGCTGTTGCTGCGCTTCTTCAGCCGCCTTTACATGCAGGAGCACCAGGGCCAGCCACACATAGCCAGGTACCTGCACACCCCGCCCTGCTGCCACCTGATACCACCTTTGGTGCCCAGGTACAGCCACCTAGCTTTAAAACCCCCCTAACATGGCACATGGCTGTGTGTGGTGCAGTCCTCTCACAGCCTTGATCCCCGATGCTAATCCCTCTCCCTTTGCCCCTCACTTGCTCCCCCCCCCCCCCCCAGGAGTAAGGTGCTCTCTCGCTGGCTGGCTGCTCTGCCGCTGCAGCTGGTGCAGCTGGGCTCGCGGAACCCCCACCTGTCTGCTCAGCTGCTGCAGACGGTGCAGGCGGCTGCCGCCTGGAGGAACAAAGACCTGCTGCAGAGTCTGCAGACACAGGCCTGCGGACTGTACGGTGAGGCACCGTTAATCCTGACCTCTGAAAATAACTTTCTCTTATTTAGTGTGTTTTATTGCTGGTTCTCCTTTTGGTGTATCATTTATAATTTTGGGCTGTGTGATTCTAAAAGCTAACCCTTCTACATGCCTAATCACACCGTAACATTGCACCCACGTTCCAAACCGTGGCCATTCATATGGCGTCCGTCCCCGCTTTGCTGCAATAAGTCTTGATTTTACTGGGATGATTCTCCACTAAACTGGCCAACATGACTTCGGGGATTTGCTTGCATTTTTACCATTTGAGCGTCTCGTTCTGATGTTGGGAGGTCAGGTCTGGTTCTCAGGCACCTTTTCTGCTAATCCCAAAGGTGTTCAATGAGGCTGAGATCAGGGCTCTATGCAGACCAGTCAGGTTCTCCCACACCATTTTGGACCGTCCCCAGAATGCTGCCACAAAGTCGAAGCACCCCATCGATGGTGGATGTGTGGTGATAGTCTTGGCGCCCTTTAGTAGGACAAGGGCGAAGGGTGTGTACTACTTGGTTATCAGAGGCAGAGAGCCTTCCGTCTGACCAAAGGAGGATATGAAGTGGTAGATGTGTGTCTGTCCTATGCCCCCTGGAAATGCTGGATATTTTCCTGCCAGACATTTGCTAAAGAATTACCATCTTGCACAAGCCAGAGGTCAAAACGTCACTTTACACAGTCGCAGTTTGGACGCAATTTTGAGTTTCTCTGTGTTTTAATGCAGGATTAATCCAGCCCCTTGATGTGAAGGGTATTATAGAACCGCACTGGCTAATCACGTCACCTGTCAGCTAGCCAGGCTGATCTGACCACATGCGGGGCCACGAGCTAGCGAGCCTGCCGCTCACCGGCACCCCTGCCAACAGCTTTGAACAGCCCCCGCCCAAACGAAGGGCGTGGCCATTATTGGAGGAGGATAAGGGAAATGGCAGATGGTCAGTTACTTAATAGCCAGCTTATCCTGAAGTGGCTCCCAGTGTTTGTGTTTATCATTTACTCTCAAACTAACTGTCTCCCGAGGGGTTTGAGAGCACGGGCTGTGTCGATACCGTGATCTGGTAGCGTTTTTGGTGATCAGAGCGGCTTCTTAATTAAGGCACTACCTACAAGCCTTGAACCAAAAGAAAAGTAGGGGGATGGGATAGTGTGGACGGGCGGCCCTGTCTCACCTCGCTTGTCCTGCGGTTATGCAACCGGGGACACAGTGTTTCGCACGTACAGCAGATGGCCTGATGCAGGGGAGGGCGATTCGGGGGGGAGGGGATGGAAAGCTCGTGTTTCTTCCATCACAAGACGTCTTTTGTCCGCTGGGTAGTGACATCAGCAAACTGCGTAAGCGGGTAATTTTTCTCTATCTGTGATCATGAAAGTGGCAGCAGTGGAAGGGGAGGGGGCGGGGACTTGCCCTGGGTCTTGTGTCTCTGTCTCTCTCACAGTGGACTTTATTATCTGGGAGGAGTTGCGGTAGTACCAATAGTTGGCCAGGAGGGGGAGCTCTCACCACGCGACAAATCTGCTTTGAGCGTCGATCGGTTTTGTTGCATGCCGGTTGCAGAAACAAACCCCAGGTCTTTGTGGGCAATTAATTTGTCCACTTTTTCATATTTCAGATCTAAATTTTAACTTTTTAATACTTTTCTTTGGGTTGGTATTTTGGGAGAGTCTCAGAGCTGTTCTGGTCTCTATGAGAAAGGCACGCCAAGTTGCAGTGACTCTCTGCTTCCATAACCCCAGGCGACATTACGATATGAAGTTTTAAATTTGCTTTGATGAAATCGCATGATGGCCTTTTATGTCTCGCCAGGGGCCTTTATCCCCAAATTACCCCGAGATGACATCCTTCTGTTTTCGGACAGCTGACAGTAATTTAAAGTCCATCGTTGTTTTCACTTATTTGTCAAAGTACCTGTCAATATTCTACTTGGTATCCAGCTGGGCCATCATATCCTCTTATTCTTTGGGGTTCCTGCATCTCTTGGCATCAGCTGCTGCCATAGTGCTGCAGTGGCTACTTCATCGTTGTCTCAAGCTTTTCCGCAGGCCCACCATGTGTGTCTGTTGCATTCAAAGTTTTTCACTTCATCTAATTGCACAGCCTTAAGCATCCACTCTAAGTGAACCTCTGGAGGTGTGAAATGGTAGTGTCGTCTTGGTCACTTTTTTAACCACCATGCCCCCTGTTGGAAGGTGATATAGATGTATGACTGAAGCTGTAATGTCTCCACAGACCCACAGGAGGGCAGCCTGGTGCTGTTGCCATCAGAGTCCCAACAGCGACTTGTGCAGCTGGTGTACTTCCTGCCCCGGCTGCCATCGAGGCTACTGTCCTGTCTAAGCCGCTGTTGCACCACGGGGCGGGTGTCGGCCAGCCTGGCAGCTTCCCTAATCCGCCTCGTGCATATCAGGTAAACCAGCCACTTCACCAGACTCCCCCAGAGTATAGATGAGGTGTGAACCCCTGAGTTAGGCTCCCATATCCCAGTTCACTTGCCCCTTCCACCCTCATGGCAGCTGGTACCAAATATACTCAATGTAGGAGTCTAGACCTTAACTTCAAAAACACCAGATAAAATGTGTAATGATTACAACAACCTGCTAAGCCTGGGCTGTCACCCTCTTTAATTACCTTTGGAGTCAAGCCCTCGTCATATGACCTTACATAGGGCAAACCATCATCCTGCCTCGTTAAAAGTGAGAGTATTTGTTTTGTGACGTCGAAAAGGTGAGATTCAGATCAGCCGAGTATCTGTGAGTCATTTTTCCTGTTTGTGGGGGAGGCTGTGTGATATGGCAGGGCGTGGGAGATGAGACAGCAGAAACCCTCTCCAGCATTCCAGTCTAGTAAATTTGTCCCCTTCATTAATGGGCAGTAGGATTTCTTAAAATTGGGGGACTTCTATTTTGAAAATATTTTACCATGTCTTTTATTAGAAATAAAGGATTTGTTTGCTTGTTCTGAGTGACCAGACCACAGAGTACACACCTAACCAGTAACTTGGAAAACGGCAGGGTGCAGTTGGGGTGTCATTCCCCGTAATACGAATAGATCTGGAAATGATATCAGTGATGTTGCAACATTATTAACATTTCTCTAGGAGTTCCCTAAATTCATGGATATTTCATTTGAGTGGGGGTGACCCCTCACCCCAGTGACAGTGTATGCTGATTTCTGGTCAGATATCATCTTGGTGCAGATTTTCCAGAAATGTGTGGAGCATTTGATTGCATTCCCCCAACAAGTTGCCCTGACTGCAACGGGGGTCTGTTAGCTGGGTGGAGAGCGTTTTGTGGTCCCCAGTTAACCTGAGGAGACGGGACAGAATTAGACAACTTGGTGAAAGGGCCTGTGAGGGGCCGTGGGCTGTGTTGTCGGTGGGGGGGGGGGGCCTCATGTTGGCCTTCACTTTCCACTTAAGCTCTGCCTGGAACAAACTCATCGTGGGATCAAAGTGATCACTCACCCTGCTTGGGGGGCAGGGAATGCGAGACTGTTAATCAGGCACAAAGTGTTTTAAAGCCCCCCCAACTCAACATGGTCCATCTCCCTCACAGTGTGCCTGTTGGGGGGGGGGCATTTTTGAGTTACCTGTTTATGGTGCCTTTGTGCCACTGGACAGGAGGTGCCTGCATGAGCTGTAGGAATTGCTCAGAAGGGTCTGGCTCCCTGGGGCCTGGGGTTCTGTAGGAATTGCTCAGAAGGGTCTGGCTTCCTGGGGCCTGGGGTTCTGTAGGAAGTGCACAGAAGGGTCTGGCTCCCCGGGGCCTGGGGTTTTGTAGGAAGTGCTCAGAAGGGTCTGGCTCCCTGTGACCCTGGTTCTCCACACAGGCTCTTATCCATGACTGTGGACTGCAGGGCCTCTCTCCACCCCCTCACCTCCATCGTATAGCTCAGAGCTGCTTGTTGATAGACATCCATCCTGGGGTCCTGTCCTCTCATGGAGGCTTTAATGTGCCCTTGCATATAGTGTAAGGTCAGCATGGATACTCGAGGTGTCGCCCAATTTGGTATGATCATGTGATTTCGGGAAGCCGCTTCATCTGGGGTGATTGGCTGTGGACAAGACTGCAGTACTCCACATTGCCTTTAGATGGCAGTGTTGCTTCTTCACTAGAGCCAAAACCAATTTTTGTTTTAACACAACAGCCTGTTTGTGTATCAGTGGAGGTTGCATTGGGCATTAGTATAATCATCATCATCTTTATATATGTAACTCCTGAGATAACAGGAGTTACTGCAGAAATGCAGCTATGGCGCCTTTTCCTGTGAATATTAAACATAACGATTCACAGGACTCAACACCTTGTTATGTAAAGAGGCTTCATGTGATCTGAGCTGGAATGCTAATCATTAAAATGAGGTGAAATTTGTCCAGGTGGGTGAGGATGTTAAGGACCCCCTCTTGTTTAAAATCCTTGGAAGCATTGAGTTGTAACTAGCCATAAGAAACCCTGTATGTGCTTTGCATTGGCAGTCCACAGGGTTAGTACAGTACGTGTGTTTTCGTGTGTGGTAACACCTGGATAATTCGGCATGGTCGAGGACAGGAGGTCAGCGAGTGAGCATTCACCTGAGTGTAGCTCAGCTGGTCACGACGCGCCATTTGACTCGTCCTATTGGTGCGCGCTGGTTACCCACAGTCACACTGCGTGTTGGACATAGTTAGCATTTTTTAAAACCTTTCTGTTGATTTTTTTCGGTGCCATCTGGTCTGCCACCATTGGCCCTCTGTGTGAGGGGTGTGTTCCCATGCCGGGCCGTGTCACTGGGGCACCGTTATACAAACGGGATGGCAGGGGATGAAAGGGAGCCTTTCTTGAAGCACAAAGGGGCCTTTGGGAAGTGGATGTCGCAGGGACCCCCACGGATGTCAGCCAACCAGCACGTGTCTGGATGCTTATGTAAACGCTCTGCCTCCCCAAGACCACGCTCCAAAAATTACACAGAGAATTCCAGCATCCTGAAAAAAGCTGTGGGGAAAAATGGCTGCTTCTAACGATGTTTTCAGTTCTGCCCTTCAGTGCCACTTACAGTGTGATTGGACCCCCCCTCCCACAGTGATATCCTCCATGGTGCAGTGATCTTGGCCTAGTTTGCTTGACGTTTTTTTATTTATGTATATGTTGTTCTTACAGTGGTGTGTTCCCGTGTGTGTCTATATAGATGGTAGAAGGCCTTGAAGGTTATATCTGCACCTCCTCAGAGCCTGGTACTCGGGGCGTCTTTGGTAAAGCGAGGGGGGTAACCGGAGGGTACTGTCTGGTCTGACCAGCATAACATGGGCACCCCTCTCTGGACCCCATTGTGATGTGTGAATTTGTATGGAATATCTGCCCAAAAAGGCACTGAGCCTGCTGATTTAACCTCGACAGTTTAAACCCACCAGTCTGGTGTTAGTAGGCATCTGCCAGGTCAATGACAACACCGTGTCTGGTTGGATGGCCTGACCATCTGCCCCGCCCCCCGCAGATCCTCCATGGGCGGCTGGGTGGCTGACAAGCAGGACGTGGGAGTGAGTGATGTGGACTTCCTCAGTTTCCTCTTCTCCACCCTCACAGGTTGGTCCTGCTTTCATGTGTGTGAGGCAGGGCATGGTGGTTGAGGACCCAGAGTTTTATCTAGCATAAAATCATTTCTGTTGTACCTTTTGAGTGCTAAACATGAATCATTGACTTCCCTTTAGTTAAGACATATGAAAAACTATGAATGAAGTATTCTGTGAGCTGTATTTATATGTTCTGAGGACCTATAATAAGGTAGGAGACCGTAGTGTGACATCTCTGAGCTCCGCCCACCTGGTGCGATTGCAGGTTTCTCCGCGGACGAGCTGTCTGCCCTTCAGCAGGCTGGAGAGGACAGCGTGCCACCGCCTTCGCCCCTGTCACCCCTCAGCCTGTACGCCACATCACTGGAGCAGTTCACCCACCACTGGGATGTGGTGGAGGTAGGTCCAGGTCTATTTTCACCCTGGCAGGTTCCTACACTTCCATTGGCCATCTCCTCGATAAACCAATCCCTTTTTTTTGATCAATGGGAGCAGCTGTGTTCATAAGCCGGTTGATTTTATTGGAGGCAGAACCTGTAGAGCTGCAGGAAAAGATAGTGGTCACAAGCAACTTGACCATAATTATCATATGTCCCACTGGTTTATAGAGCTGGATTCTGGTCGGCCATAAAGACCATGACCACCATGGTGTCCTTGTGATCCCAAATGTCACAAGACCAGGAATAAACAAAAACTCAGTCATTGACTTTATTTCCAGAGTTGTGTCATGTCTAAGAGTCAGATTAGTTTAATACAGTCCCCCTCGTTGAAGTGCTGTTTCACTGGCAAACTTTCAGAGGCAAAATTCTTTCCAACTTTCCTTCATTAATTTCTGTTGTCATCAAACAATCATAAGGAATGGGGGAGGGGGGTAGGCAACCCCCCACCTGTTGGCATTCTCACTGCAGCAGAATAATCTGGCCTCATTAAAGGACCCAGAGCCGAGGTGATCCACCCTTTAATAAATGTCGCTTACCGTCGCTTCCCTCAGCCGCGCTTGATTGAGTTGGACGTGAAAATGAGAAAGTCAAGACTCTGCCTTTAATTGTGAAGTAGAATTAGTGATCTTTTTTTACGTTATACGTCTACTTTCTCTTTTTGAACCCCCCCCCCAAGACAGACAGACAGACAGACAGACAGACACACAAACCCCCAGGGCTCAGTTTTGTCCCTGTTTAATTTCCATGTAAAAATGTCAGGCCCCAATCATTTCCACCAGCTCTCATTAGCATTTATCACTTTGCACAGGCGTCTCGATAGTCAACCTCCTGGTCATGGGGCATCACCACACATCTCGCATAAATCTTCCACCTTGACGGGCACCCCCTGGTAAAAATCCACTTCCTGTCACTGGCCAGCGGTGGGGGGAGGGACTTCTAAACTCCTGGCACGGGGCTTCACTTTACATGCAGTACCTTCCTGTCCAGCACTAGTTAATTAGGAAAATTTACGGTGTTTATATTTTGTATGCCAGATATGATCCCAGTAGGGCACTGCTGATGGACCACTTAGCAGGACATTTAAACGCACTGAAACTGGAGGTCGATTCACTCACACTTTGTCAGCCAGCGCACAAAATTATTAAAAATGTTCTGGAAAACCCCCCTCATTTTCTTTCGTTGAGGCTGTTTGAACAGTCAAGCCGAGCTGCATTTAAGGCACTTACCTGCCTCTACGGCCTCCGTCTGAGACAGTCAGGTCTATCTGAGGTGCCAGCCGGAACTGGGCCCCAAAGCTCTGCTGCTGGGGGTTCAACTTATTACCAATTAGACCATAATAATTCGAGGCCCCTCCAATCAGTCCGTAATCCAGTTTCTCCCCTGATTAATGGTCGTCAGCGGCTAATAATAAAAGGTAAATTGAATGACATGTTTGTGTCCTTTCACTGTGCCTTAATCCAATCGCGGAGTAATGCCATTATTGTAATTTGGTTTCCCCCTCGTTAGCACATGCACACACACGCTTATTTATTGTTTGCGCTCATAAAATATTGTTGGAGGTAAAAAACGTCAGGGGGGTTAAAAGAACAGCTGATGTGTTAATTTGCACAGTGTCAGATCTCATTACTGCAGTATGCTGCCCCCCCCCCCCCTCAGTCCCTCAGGTGGATGGGAATCAGGTTGGAGGAGCTGGGTTGGTGGCTTGATAACACTACGGGGTCTTGGGAGTTTTGCCGGCATTACTGGGCTCTCCATTTCCTATGCCCTACTTTTCACTCCCACAGAATTTGTGTTTAAGGAAGTAGACATCATCTGGTCATAGTTGTACATTAAAACCTGTGCACGTAACATGATAACTTGCAGTTATAATGTGTGTATGGCCAAGGTCTGTGTAGGACTGATGTCCCCCCCCCCACACCTGCACAGGAAGTGTGTCACTGCCTGGAGACAGTGGGCTCCCGGACCCAGTGTTTTGACATCCTGCAGAGCGCCATCTGTAGGAACTTGGTGAGTACTGCTGATAAACGACCACTTTCATAAGGTGGGGTCTAACGGCACAGGGTCCCTGCAGATGCGTGATACTGACAAGACTTTTGTTGTATTGTAATTTCATGATGTATTTGTATGTAACATTTAAAACAACATGGGTGGTGCTGTGGGCTCTAGACCATCCTCTGACCTGATAATCAGATGGAACACGGATGGATTATGAGAACTTGATACATTTACAAAATGAACAACTGAAACAAAGTACTCTTCTCCAATCTTGAACCGCTACTCATCAATTCTGACTGCCTACAGGCGGGCCTGCGGGTGCTCCCGGACAGCACGGCGGCAGGCCTGCTCAGGGCCGTGTCACGCCTGCTGGACCCCTCTCTGCTGCCCGGTGACGCCTTGCTCCGCTTCCTTAGTGACTGCTGCCTGAGCCTGCTCACCCTGCTGCTGAGTCTGGAGCAGGAGCCCTCAGCCCATGAAAGCACGCAGAAGAGGTCAGAGTCTTGCTACAGGGAGGTTAAGAATCCCTGCAGGGGCATGTCTCTTGTAACCTTGATTGGAGTATGCAAACTACTAAAATTTGCAACTTTATAATTGCCTGAAATTGCTTCCTCGCCTTGGATAATACACTTACCAAGTGTTGTTATTTATACTGGCACAGACATGGTACGGCTGTTGTACCTTCTAAACGGGCTTGATGTAAATGGAAACAATGTTGAAATTAAAAATGCAGCTCTTTGAACAGGAGTGTCAGAAACCCATCTCCCTTTTTCCTGGCAGGGAGGCAGTGTGGGGAGCATGTCTGGCAGCGCTCAGCAGCGTCCCCCGGCTGCTGCGGCTGGTACTGCAGTCTCTCCGCGTGTCAGACCTGTGTGAGGAGAAGGTCCCCCTGCTGGCTCAGATGCTGTCCCTGATGCTGCAGCACGTCCAGCTGCGAAACCACATGCTGGCCAACGCAACACTCCTGCAGCACATCATCCAGGACCTAACGGTACAGTGTGTACACACACACACACAAAATATCTGTACACTCATAAACCAAGACCTGGCCACACAGCCTGTACACTCTCGCATGCCTGACCTCATCCTCCTTGTTGGGTTACCCCGTTAGCGTTCGTTAGCGTGCGCGGCGTATGCTCATTCACCCCAACCTTACAGCACGTCAGCCTGCCCTCTCTGCGCGGCCGTGCTAACCTGAGGCACCCCTCTGTGCCAGCAGCGCTACTGCAGGTCCGAGGCGCGGGAGCAGTGGCTGACGGACCTGCTCTACTGCTACAGCGTCACCCTGTCGGTGCACCGGGGCAGCCTGGGCCTCCAGGAGGTGTACTGACACACGCCTGTCCCTCCACCTCGTCGCCTGGCACATCATTGCCCGCGTGAACAGACCGTCGTCTTTATAAGACTGTCTGGGAGCTTTTTATTAAGACGCATGAGGAGGGGGGGGAACATTTTTGAAATTAAATGTGCCAAAAATACCACATCCTTTGAATGGTTTATTTGATCAAATAGTTACAAAAAGTTCAGTTACGAGGTATTTGTTTGTAATTACAAAGTAACTTCTGAGCCAGCACAATGAAGTCTTCTGGGAGTGTTAGTAAAATGTCTTCCGTAATAAGCTGTAGTGAAATGGGGGCATTAAATAATGAATAATATGCACAGACAGGCTACTGAAAATACCATGCAGTATAAATAAACATAGAGCTCAGTGAATAAATATGTGTACCACTTTGTCTGAAGGCTAGTCAGACTTCTACAGTTAATACTGAATGTCATTCTTATGGCTTAGAAGAGACTCCCAGCTTTAATTAAAATGACTCCTTGCAAGGGTGAGGATCCTGAAAGGTGGCATTTCAGCTGTCCATCTGCCGCACCCCCATCCTGACGGACAGCCGGATGGACCTGTGGTCTTGTCCTGCCCACCCCCACCCAGGACTGCAGGTGGGACGCACGTATGGCTGGGTGCTGACAGACCACCTTGTCGTGCCCACCAGGAGAAAGGTTATCACTGGTCTGTGGCCCCCAGCACTGCCGCCTCCCGCCGCTGCAGAGACGACGTCTGGCCACCTCACTGTAGACGCGTGGTGGCGTTTTATGCCTGGACCCAGGCCAGAGCCGTACTGAAAAACGACTTTGTAGTCCCCAAAATTACAGTGGGCTTTAAAAAAAAAAAAATTAAAAAAAAAACCCACAAGCCTTCATTATGCCTCCATCCACACCTCACGAGTACACGACAGCAGAATTGGACCTGTCTTTTACACATACAGGACAGGCATGACAAAAGGTTCAAATTTAATACTCCCCCCTGCTAAATCATAATGCTGCCCCCTCAAAGGTCTCTTACGGTGAAGCCTCACATCATCATAATACCTTCACTGGCTTGAAGCTTTCTTTCCAAATGAAGTACCTCTGAACAGAACTGACTCAAATCATAATGACCCTAGATACCCCCAGCAACACGTTGAGGCTGTATGGCTGGAGCCCGCCTGCTGAGGCCCTGGGGCCCACTGGAGATGACCTCAGTGCTTGCCTCTGCTTTTGGCCCCACGGGCAACGCTGCTGGGTCTCATGTGGTAGGAGAAGCGGCTTGCCTGGCCCACTGTGTCCAGCAGATGAACGCACTCAACGCTGCTCACTAGAGAGAAAGCGCTGCGTCACATGGTGCAAATCGCCCAGGGGGAACCCCACCATGTGTGCAGCGGGGTGGTGCCCCATACTCACGGTGAGTGTTAGTGCTCAGGGACGAGTCCAGCAGGATCTGCGAGCGACTCCGGGAGTTTAAGGTCGTGCTTCTGGAAGAACGCCCTCTCCTGGCCTGAGATCCCCCTGCACATTGGCATATCGTTAACATCACAATAGCGGCAAAGGTGAAAATGGCTAGGTCAATATCAAAGGCACCAAGCTTTCAACATGGCACATCCTTATGCTGCTGCCTGTCACAGCATCTCTATGGATGTCATGTATCATAAATTAATTTTTCCATCTGTCTTTTTACACCAGCTGTATTGGGCTTCATCAAACAAGAACAGTCAGTGGCTACTTCATTACCTACATCAGGTAACCCTAACCCCCACACCAGCCAATCATGTGGCTGAAACTGAATATACACGGCATGGAGACAGGGTCTAGAGGGTCAGTCGTCATGCAAACTACGCATTACCGCAGTTAAGAATTTAAGTGATTTTGAATGCCCTGTGATAGTCGGAACCACGACTGCTGATGATTCACAAAAAACAGGCAGTCAATGACATTTGTGTGGCTGTAAACACTGTGATGATAGGTTGGTGTTAGATTTTTTAAGGCCTACTGGAAGGCCACAGGTGCGAAGAGAACAGCTCGGAAATACAGCAGTCTGCAAGAAGTCATTGACCTTGATTCTGGAGTCCAAGGCGGGTCCTACCTGGTACTACACAGAAGTGAGCACTGCGTATACAGTGTGTGTGAATGTGTGTTGTATACACACACCCACTGCGTGTGTGTGTGTGCTTATATAGGCAGTATATACATGCATACACACGACTGCTTTTTATGTTCAACATATCGATTTTAAACGGTGCTGTGTGCTCTTCTAAATGAGTGGAAATCCGTATTTGCCAGTATGTCGGAGTAAAATGAAAACACTTTCATCTTTCTCACTACATTAGCTTAAAAAAAAAACCTGTAAATCTAAAATGAAATAAAAAATGCCTTCAAGTTTTTGATAAAATATCACTGGTTCACTGAGGTGAGGGTCTTCTGTCGGCCCCAAGTGGTTTCCAAGGCGGTGTCTGTCGCCAGGTGAGGGTAGGTGACCCACCGCAGGCGTGAGGACGTGTCACTTACGGAGGTGGGCGGGGCAGCCGGCCGACATTCCCGGCGACAGCCCTGAACTTTTCATGGTGGCAGATTTGTCAGCATGGGGGGTGGGAGGCCTGAATCTGCAGGCTGTCTAAGAAGCTGGCAGTCTTCCTCTTGCTCATCATCACCTGGTCATGTCCACTGAAGGTCAGGCGCGCACGCTAACAGCCCGAAACCAGCCGCTCACCTGCCGTTATTGGTATCGCCTGGGCGACCGTGCCAACTGTGTGTATCTTTTTTTTTTGGGAGGGTGGGGGCTGTGACGCTGCTCCCTTACATTCCGAATATCAACCAACCTATCCAGAGTTTTCTGCTAATTAAATTATCAGTAATTGCTCGTAATCTGCACACACAATGGTTTGATTTATTTTATGAATTCATCAGCATCCATCAATTGTAACTGTTAATCCAGCTGTAGTGAGCTTGTAGCCAATCTCAGGGCACAACGATGGGGTGACCCTGGGCAGGATGTCAAACTTACATGCACAGTCACACACCTATACAGTCGCACAGAGTCAGACACAGCAACACACACACACACCCTGCCACGCCAGAAGGGTAATTCAGAGAGACCAATTGCCCTGACAGCAGGAGGAGACTGAAGTACCTGGAGGAGACCAGCATGAATCCATAAGCACTACACACAGGAGGTGTGAGCCTACAATGGAAAATAGTCTATGTGTTTGCAGAGCACTGTGACTCACACACAAACAACCAGCCCCCACCTCGTTAAAGCCAACTCTCGTCCCAGAGTGGTTTCCCATCAAGCCTCATTCCTTCCTGTACCATTAACGCACAGCTGCGACTACTGACACACTGTCAGGGAAACCCTTTGTCTGTCATTATGGCTGGTGGCTCAGTGCATGATGGGTAAAATACTCACCATAGATGCTCTGCAGCACCGTGGCTTTCTTCCCTACTGTCCTGCTAGGAGGAATACGATGTTCTGCAGGGGGCATGGCTTTCCGAGGGGTGGGGCCTAGGTCAGAGTGCCTATCCCACAGCAGCTGGATGAGGAGGGAGGCTGCTGTTTCTGCAGACTCCGCCCCTTCCTCTGCCCTACACAGTGCCTCCTTAAGCCTGCAGCGTATATGGAACCTGGGGGAGAGGAGTGAACATGGACAGCAGCAGTAGGGTTAACTGGCAGCAGGATGCCTCGTGCACCCACCCTACAGTCTCTGGGGGCCGAAGAAAAGGCTGAAGCTGTACAGCTTCTTCCCAGAGCAGCGAGTGCAAACCATTAGCAATGTCATGCTAATGAGCTGAACTTCTCCCTCTCATTAAACCCCTTGGCCAGCCTCCAAATCAAAACCCCACCCCCTTGGCCTCGAGCTCCCTGGGTCCTGGAGGTGTTGATGTGCAGGAGACTGCAGAGCAGCATGGCACGGCACCCTCCACCTGGGCACATGTAGCTAACACGAGTGCTAACACGCAGTGCTCTGGGGTCACACGGCCTGCACACGGCTGCTGTTCTCTCCTCCTAGACCTAATGGTCAGAGGTTCAAATTTTGAAGGGACTCTGCTGTTGTACCCTTGAACACACTACACAGACTTGTTAAATGGAGAAGGCCAGATGCTTGAAAAATTGATAAAGGTATGAGCTAATTTACTCAGACAGATTGCACCGCCTTCTCCCTTTAGCTGAGCTCTTGTTATCACACCGGACAAGTACTCTAGAAGAAGTGGTGGAATATTCAAGATGGACAAAAAGGTCTACCAATCAGTGGCATCAGAGCCTAACGGCAAATCTTCCCAGTCATATAGCTTTGCATAACCAAAGAGTCACACTGGATTTATCAATCTGTACATCTCTAATTAAAGTTTGGGGGGAAAAAAATCCCACTGGGAATTTGCAGGTGGGTGGTGAGACGGACAAGTGTGGGATGCATGAACACAAGCCCGCCGGTGTCAGATGCTCCGCCCATCCATCAATCACTCACTCTACTGGGTCTGCACGCAGAAGCCGAACACCAGCTAAGTGTCAACAGATCGATCTTCGCATGCTTCACGAACGCCGTGCGTTTGTGTGATGGCTTGCATGTGTATGTGAGCCCCAGTCCTACCTCCTCCATGCCCTCTGGATGGTGCTGGCCGCCTGGTTCTCCTTATGGAACAGTTCCCTGTCCACCACCTGTAGCCGCAGTGCCAGCGGCATAAGCTCTACACTTCCGGGCGGGGTTAGGGGGACCAGGGGTCCAGGAGTAGAGCTAGGGAGGGCTGCATGTGGACCAGTGGGGGCTGAGCGGGGATGCGGGCCACAGGTCTTCTCGAGAGGGGGGCCTGGGGCCAGTGTGTGGACCCCGGGGTGATGTGTTGGTGTCAGATGAGCGCTGCATGGCCTGCTGGACCCCGCAGGTGAGCGCCGTCCCCCCTCGGAATCCCTTCCCACTACCGTAGGGACCACCTCTTGGGATCGAGAGGTCGGTCTCCAGGTTGTCAAGGCTTTCTGGTTGTCTGGGTCACTTGGAACTCCCACAGGAGTAGCCAATGGTTTTGCCTTAACACCATGTACTGCTGTTGGAGGCATGGCCAGGGGCAGAACCGTGGGTGGGGTCACCACAGCTTCCTTTTCACTTCTGGAAGCTCTGCTCCTGTTCTCTATGAAGATATAAATCCCAGTGCACAACATGTCCTTCATTTCAGGATCTATTTCATTCATTCACTCACTCATTTTGAGGTCTCATTCATTTATCTCAGTACTTGTCAGTCTCCAGGCAATGCTGCACATACCCCTACTTTTCCTCTGCTCTTCAGGCCTGCGCCTGGTGCATCGAGCCCGGCTGCGCTCTGCTCTTTCTGTCCTGGAGGGCTTTCGGGCCCCAGGGCCTCCAGAGGCCCCACCCTCAGGCTCCGATACGGACAGAGCGACTAGCGCCCGCTGTGTCGCACTTAGTGAGCCCTGTAGTTCCGCCTCCCGCCTCCGCTGCTCTTCTTCCCGCTTTCTGGAGGACAAAAAAGTGTTACACACACTTACTGTGACCTACACACACTCCAGGCTGTTACACACCCTGCTGGCTGTTACGCAGTAAATTACACTTTCTCCAGTGTGTTACGCAGTGGGTGACACTTTCTCCAGTGTGTTACGCAGTGGGTGACACTTTCTCCAGTGTGTTACGCAGTAAATTACACTTTCTCCAGTGTGTTACGCAGTGGGTGACACTTTCTCCAGTGTGTTATGCAGTAAATTACACTTTCTCCAGTGTGTTACGCAGTGGGTGACACTTTCTCCAGTGTGTTACGCAGTAAATTACACTTTCTCCAGTGTGTTA
>JAACJT020000110.1:7452958-7477979 GCA_009936485.2 Gymnarchus niloticus | reverse complement strand
TAAAGTACAAAGTGAGAAAGTCAGACAGGCAGTGAGACTAAGACAGATTCAGACACACAGAGAGTAAAGTACAAAGTAAGAAAGACAGACAGGCAGCGAGACTAAGACAGATTCAGACACACAGAGAGTAAAGTACAAAGTGAGAAAGTCAGACAGGCAGTGAGACTAAGACAGATTCAGAGACACAGAGAGTAAAGTACTAAGTAAGAAAGACAGACAGGCAGTGAGACTAAGATTCAGAGACACAGAGAGTAAAGTACAAAATTTGAAAGCTCACTGGACAATGTAATGTGAAGAGTAACCTTGCGTATGTCTGTGCTGGTGAAACACACAACTATTTAATAAAGTTGTGGCATTTATTTACCAGACATACAAGTGAGGAGGGTAACATACTGTATATGGCTGCCGGGAATACATCCCCAGCCAGAGTGTGTTTAAAAACAGAACTCCCCCAGGAGAACACAGTGAGCCTGCCTCACCTACACTGTCTCTGACACAGCTGACAAAAGGTTCAGGGATCATCTCTAAAAGGAACGGTATGACGGCTCATTAGGGTGGACGCTGCTGGTTGACTCACATTCAGTAAAGTCTGTTTCAGGGACTCCTTCATCACCAGAACTATTTCATTAATTATCACAATAATTGGCTCTTACTGCTATATTCTCTGTCACTCTGCCATTACGCTTGTTTTTAAATGAAGCCCCTCCCACATCGGCCTGGAGGCGTACGTACCACCCGTCATTGCCCATTCACCGCGTTCGGTTTGGGGGTGGGGGGGGCATGTGGAAACACTTTGCTCCTCCTGATGAGGCACACGTTGTAGCCATTACCGAAAAATACGGCTTTTACGAGCCTCTGATCTCAGGCTGGAGGAGACTGTCACTGGCCGGTCTCCACCCAGCTGGCCTTGTTTGCCTTTATTTAAAATGATTTAAGACCCCGGATCACCTCCCCATTTCAAACTGCCACGTCAAAATGGCCCGTTCCTGAAACAGCAACTGGAGTTTAGCCAAACTGCGCCAGGAGGAATGAATGTCCTAAATCGTCCTCAGATTTCCCGCTCATGTCTCCTAGGGGTGACCCACCGACCTTCTGTGCCGCCAGATGCAGGGCAGTTCGCCTGCTGCGGTCGGCCTTGTTGACGGAGGCTCCAGCCTTCAGCAGCGTCTCGGCACAGTCCAGCCGGTCAGCCAGCACACAGTACATCAGGGGAGTGCGTCCGAAGGCGTCCTCCCTGTCCCGCAGGCTGGGGTCAGCTGAACACACGCAAACATACGACATTTCCCATGTGGCCTGAAACTTCCATCTGCTCCCCACATGAACCGTACTGCATTATAGTTCAAGGGAAAAAGCCTTTTGGTGAAATTAATTATTTATTAATTATAGTAAGTACGTACTTGACAGCAGTTAAGTGTTGTGGATTTGAAAGAGAGAGATGGTACAGATATTCACAGAACATCTCAGCATGAGAGCATGAAGGGCAAAAGGTCACAGGTCAGGGTTACCTATGATCAACTTATGAAGGGTTCCCCGATCTCCGTTGACAGCCGCAGCATGGACCTGAGAACCCAGAGGGGTGGAGCCAGGGGAGGCGGGATCAGCCGGGCTGAGGGGCAGCAGGGCTGCCTGCAACGTATGGACAGACCCCCGTCACATGACATTCAGGGCACCCTGTGGTATGAAGACCCACTGGGCAACACTACGAGTAATGCGATATATCCCATATTGACACCGGCACGCCCCCATTGGCGTGCGGACCGCCGCACTGGAATAAAGCGACTTGGACTCCAGCCTGCCAAATGCATGGCATTGTGACAACTGAACAATAAGCATATTCACACACAAAGCAGGGCTTAAAGCTTAAGAACACAGAGAGGATCCACAGCACACACATCCTGATCTCTACGAAGTCGTGCCTGGTGGAAGGATTGCAGCGGTAATGAGGCCCTGCTGAATCTTAGTAATGCTTCTCCTTTGGCCCTCGTCCCTCCTCCCAAGGCTGGCAGGGTGGGGTAGGCTGGAGTGGAGGGGGGCTCCTTTGATGCCCGTTTAGGCCCCGACATGGGGGCTCAGGTAGCAGGCGGCTGGCACTGGGAGCGAGAGGAAATGCTGGGTAATCCTGGGGTAGGAAGCGGTCCGGGCGTGGTGCCGAGGGGAACCCCCTACTGTGTGTCTGCCTCCCTCCAGCTCTTATTCATGGAACAGCAGCTCTGTTACCATGGCCAGGAGGGGAAATCAATTACAGCACCCCGCAGCTTCTCGAAACACAAACTCACATCTGAAATCCATGTGTTGTTCTACATCCATTTTATATTAGTACTGAAGCAATGAAAAGAGCGATCTGCACTCTGCTTCACGAAACAGCCACACTGTGAGGGCTGGACAAGGACTGAGGCAATGGGGCTGGCCAGGCGGCAGCCACAAAATCCTTCCAGATCCGTCCCAGCCACGGCACCGGAGGTCACCATCAGCACAGCCAAGTGTGTCGTGGCGTCCGGGACTTCAGCAAGCCAAGTGTATGAGCTTGCCACAGCCTACTGTCTTGCCCCGTCCCCAGGACAACCAATGATCTTTGCTTTACGAAATACACTTAGTAGCCTTTGAAAAACCCTGAATAACGAGTGAATCTGAACACACTGAACAATACAGAGACCAAAAAGGAAGCCCACTTACGTGCAATGCTAATCATGCTTCATCACTCAGTAAATATCCCAGTTAATTATCAGTTCTGTACACACCTACATCCTCCTTTACCAACATCATCTACTTTTAGAACCAAACACATGACAAGCTCCACATTTACTGAATTCTCATCAAAAGAAAGAAATCGGGTATCCACACAAAAACCCAACATAAGCTCAAGACTCACTGGCTAACAAAATTATTGTAAGATCAATGTATTTCAGAAAACACTTCTTCCAGGGCGTTAGGATAATGACGTCGGGACCGAACCGTGCTCATCACAGGCCCGCTAATTAAGTGCACCCATTAAGGAAAAATGCCTGCCCCAGGGAGATAAATGATAAATAACTAAATGAAAGAACCAAAGCCCAACTCTGTTACACATTCCTTGGCCCAACTCCGCCCCAATCTACCCCCTGCTGGAAACAAACCCCGGGAGCCGCGGCTGCCTGACAAGGTGGCATTCCGGTGGGTAATTACCCATCATGCCCCTCTGCTTTGTTCTGTTCCCAAGCTCATACCCAGTAGCAGACTCACAGGATCCAGCTGGAGTTAGCTGGTCTAGCCAGCTCAGAGATGGTGATTAAACCCCAGTTTAAAAGCCCTTGATGGCAAAGAGGAACCCAAGGCTCTCGGAAATTTTACTGCTCACTTGAGGGCAAATTATACACGTGCAACAAACACCAGTCGCACCACTCACCAAGGCTGCAGACCAAGGGATTTGTTTGAATAGCACAAACACATATACAAATAAATCATGCACTTTGTGGTGAGCCTCTGTAATGGCAGGAGTAACATCTCCCTAGTTGTCATTTGGACCCAAGAGGTGTGGGCAGACCAGGATGAGGGGGTGGTATGCGAGCTGTACCCAGGAGTTGCATCTTGTGTTTCCATGACAGGGGAAGTTTCAAGGGGCGTCATGGAGATCAACCACATCCTCTTGGCTGGGCAAAAACAGGAACCACCACCAACCCCCCCAGCCCCCTGGCCCCCTGGCCCCAGGCTGATCTGTTGTGACGTACCTGATGTTCCAAAACGGTTCTGGGAAGTGCATGACGGAACCACAATGAGAACATTCTTCTAAGTCTGACACACGGCCGGCAGCCAACGTCAGTGGCACACATGACACTAATGGGCAGAAAGTGGGCAAACAGAAGGAATTTATGCAGCATGCCTATTTACTAACAACAGCGACCTCAAACAAACTGCCCCTTCGCATGACATGACCTAATTCTGAAACTAGAATCTGGCCAATTCCTTTAGACCCATTCAACCAATAAGACGTCCCAGAGTCCTAATTCCCATTCCCTCAGGCAAACTGCATTTTTCTGAATGTTCATATACAGTTTTAACCTGACTCACACCTAACTAGGCTGACTCTTCACCAAGACAAAAGTCAGCTCTATTTTGAAAATAGTCCCAAACGGTTCGCATTCATGGTCCCAGCGGAAAATCCTACGGCATGACACAGATTATCAAACTACTGAAAGCAGAGTGTTTTACAAAACATACACCAAACGGAGTAAGGAATTCGCCCACCGAGTCTTTCGGCGTGGGACAAAACTGTTGGTATTTCAGGTTTTAAGAAACACGACAAAATGGCACCAGGGAGACTCTGCTCAAGGGAGAATCTGAGCAAGATTACAGTTACACACTGTAAAACACATAACTGCTCCTCGGCGGCAACCTGAACAATTTAAATGAATAATTGATGAACCAAGTCCCCACGTGCTTACTGCAGAAAGCTGGAAGCAGATAATTAACACAAACAGGATCTCCTGTAACTCTCACTCCTGCTGGGAGAAGGCACCCTTCATTTGAAATACACCAAAGGCAACTTTCGATTGTTTAAATGCTTAAAGTGAAATAACTGCAGTTGCATAAATCATATAGAATTCAAAGGACATAAGGCATTAGAGGATGAACAATCTGTAGAAAAACTTCTGAATTAACTCAAAAAAAAAAAATTAAACGCCTGTCAGCTAATCAACCATTGTATGCTGCTACATTGTGTACCACGACAAATTCTGGATAAAAAGCACTAGCTAGGAGTCAGGAATCGGAGAAGTGAACCTGAAAGGTGGCTGGGTTATATCATATTTAGGGTTCTGCTGTTGGACCTTAATGCTCTGGTAAAGACACAGCTCTGCAGGTTGACACTGGGAGCCTCAAGTCAGAGAAGTCAGCTTGAGAAAACAGCAGTGGAATCTGAAGCAGGCCAGGTTCCACAGAAATAAGCACTCTGAAGTCCTTCAAGTCATCCACTGAAACTGGGGCGTGAGGGTGAGGGCCCACCCACTGACCCACCCACCTACTAACACGCCCTTGGCCTCTCTCCCAGTATGGGTAGCGTGAGACCAGCTCTTTCGTGCTCTCCCCCACCCCCCAAACTCTGGAATGCATTAGGGATTCACGCGATGGAAGCATAGACGGGCGGCCATGAAGGCGGACCATATTTTGGTAAAAAAAAAAAAAAAATGGGGGGGCATCCCTTCAGCCCACCTGACAGAGCCAAACACTCATAGAGGACAGAGGCACAGGGGGGAGCTACATGTGACCTACTGTCCTGCAGATTTTCTTTCTGGTGCTAATTCAGCAGAACCTGGCCCTACTGAACTAAGGAACACAGAGAACCATCTGAGCATAATGAGGAACAAGCCTGACGAGTTGAAAGTTGACATGGGGGGCTGCATGTGAGAGAGACTCTGGCTGTGGCTGGACCAAGATGCAGTGTGTGAAATAAAGCTCGTTTTTCTGATCCTTGACATTCTGAAACCCTCAAAGTGGTGCAACTAATGAAGACAGCGCAACTTCAAAAAGCCAACTTCTAACGAGTCTTTGGATTCATGCCAAGGTCTGCGCCTGAGAGAGTGAAGAATCTAGAAAACTCCAGGGTCTGCAGAGCTGATCTGTTTTACACTTAAAAAAAAAAAAAAAAAAAAAAAAAAAAATTAAAAAAAAAAGTTGTTTGATATCACTTAGTAAAAAACCCAAAAAAATACCACCTTCACCAAACTTGAATGTCTAGATTTCCTCATGGTCCCCACTTGTCAACACTATGCTGAAGCAGCACGTCCATCACTCCAAAGAAGAATCAGATCTGATGTTGACAATGGCGACTGATGACGATCATGTTTGATGACGACGACAGATGATAGAGATGGTGACTGACAACAATGACGGATGACAGGAAAGCTGACTGATGAGTATGCCTGCTAGTGGTGATTGATAGCAGTGGGTGATGATAACAATGACTGAGGATACGGATGGTGATTGATAATGGCAACCAATGATTGTGATTAACAATAATGATCAACGGTAAAGATCGTGATTGACAATGGTGACTGATGATTGACAATAATGATCAACGGTAAAGATCGTGATTGACAATGGTGACTGATGATTGACAATAATGATCAATGGTAAAGATCGTGACTGATTATGGCGACTGATGATTGTGATTGACAATAATGATCAACGGTAAAGATCGTGATTGATAATGGTGACTGATGATTGTGATTACCATCGATCATTATTGTCAAAGATTGTAATTGATAATGGCAACTGATGACACAGATGGTGGCGATTGATAACAATGCCTGATGACAAGGTTGGTGATTCATGATGAAGACTGACAGTCACTCACTGACTTTGACGGTTCCTCAATGTATCGTGGAGGAACCTGATTTCCAAGGTTGGAAACAGACAATAAATGACTTTGTGAAAGTGGCATCACACATATTCATCAGTACCCTGACTTCCTGAATGTTTACACAGTGCTTGTATAGGGCACAGGGCACAGTGAACCATGGTGGGGCAGAAAGAAATCAGACCCCCCCCCCCACAAACGTAGAAACATGGGTCATCCTATGCCCCCTTTCCACTGACACGGTGCCACGTGTTTCTGATTTAAAAAAAAAAAATGGTACCAGTGCCTGAAAATCGATTTGGGAACCAGCACCCAAAATGGGACAAACCACACAAACACTGTGCTGGGTTCTCCATTAGCAAACGCTGCCAGCTTCAGTCTTCTAAATATTAAAGTTTGAGCTGAATTTCTGAATCTATTTGAACTGGGTGAAGATGCTGAATGGATTTGGGATGACTCAATACCACATTTTCATCTCCAATACCAGTAATACAGCATTAAATATCAGCCGATACTGATCCGTTAGTCTTTTAGTTTCCGCTTAAACAACTTCTAAGTCATTTGTACGCTGCATGTGATACAGCCACCTACAAAAAATACACACCCTAATCGCCTGAAGGAATAGTTACAAAACGAAATGCTGCTTTGGCATTACATCAAGTTAACTTTACCTTTTTCCTATAACAAATATGGTGTTTTTGATCAGTATTGAACCGACACTGAATATTGGATCAGCACATGCCTGCTTTGGATGTGAAAATATACTGTATAAGCTAGGAATACCGTCTGGAAACAGAGGACACGGCCCACCGCCTTTGTTCTGTGTTGCAACTGGAGCGGGTCTATGACGTGGTTCCTATGTTGTCACCTCAAATTTGACCCTGAAGGCGGTGGAAACACAGACTGGTTCGCAGTAGGCTCAGTTCCAGCACTGGCCAAGCACTGGAACCAACTGTGTGCTGGTGGAAAAGAGGTACCAGAAACCCAGCACCAAGCGGGTCTCCTCCAGGAGAAGAGGCAGAGACACCCACTTTGGAACAGTACATTTCCACTCCACGGTACCATTAGTTACACGACACGTGATGAAACCCGTTCGACAGACTTCAGTCAGATTTACGTGGGTCTTTTCCCCATGGTTGCCTGGGTCACCCTTCTACTGAGAAACTCCCGTGTTCTTGGAGAATCCTGCACAGTGTGGAAAACACGAGAAAAAAACCAATATACTTTCCTGTAGACAGACGATCCCAGTCAGATACACTCAACACACACTGTAGAGTGTAGAGTGAGCCCTGATCCCATCCCCTGAGGAAGCCATCCTACAGTTGATTGGCACCTCAATGTGGTACAAATTGCATATTAAACCACTGGGATTTTTTATTTTTTCTAAATGACACAAGCCCAGGGTCTGCTGCCAAATCCCCTGTGGCCAATCGACTCGCTCACTCAGGCGTAGGCGGGACCAAGCCATCCCAGCGGTGCCACCAATTAGACTCCCATGCCAGTGGGGGGGCTGGGCTGCCACACCCAGTATAGAGAGACAGCAGATTTGAGGTGACAACTAAAGTGGGCGTTACCAGCCACCGGGGAGCATAATACAATTAGGGTAGGCCGGAACTGTCAATCTCAGGATAAAACATGCTTAAAAGTCCAACAGCAGGGCACCGGGGAAAGTACATTGGTTTAAAGAGCATCAACACTGGCATCTTGCATTAAAAGGAGCCACTCACTCACATTTATGTAACATGCAGTTAAATGCGTTTGTGTCTCTGAATTGACCGCTGTGTGCACCGTGTGATGGACGGCATCCTGTCTAAGGTTTTGCCCTGTGACTGGCTCTTGGTTCAACATGCCCCTGTGCAGGAAGGATAAGCAGTTATGTCAGATGGATGGATGGATGACAGAATCACCTAAGCAAGCCCGTGCAACATCTACCTCTCCTCTGAAATCCCATTTATTCTCAAACCAACACCATTTTTGGTCATCCCCCAAAACTCGCCAGGTCTACACAACTGCAGACATGTTGATATAACAGGCTCTGAATAATGACCTCCCACATGAAGGAGTCCAGGTTGGTTACAGGGCTCCCCACAGACATCGGCGAGGGGAGGTGGGCTGTTCCCAAGGTGCCATACATCCACCAGGCAGATGTTTCCAGGCAGCGTTGAGTCTGCTCACATAGCAAAGCTAGAGCAACGGGTCCAGGAGGACCCGCCACGGTGCACAAGGGTGTAGGGCGGGCTCATTACAGCCACATCCTCTGGTCCCCCTACTTGCCTCATTTGTTCACCACACCATTGCCGTTTAGCATTACGCGGGTAGTTAATCCTTCCCTCAATGGAGCTCTAACCTCCTTAACAGGCCAGCACTAGCCCAACAGGACTGCAGGTCACCATCCGAAGCTTCAGCAGCGACGCTGGCACCGCCATCACGTATCCCGACAAGGTTCTCAGGAACCGAGATCATCCTGCTGCCAGATGAGTCTACATAGAGCAGAAGGTTTTCACCAGAAAGCGGAAAATCGCAGCAGAGGCGAGTGGAAAAACAGAGGAACTTAGAGAGACGGTGGAAGACGGCAACACGGTGCTTCTCCTGCAAAACTAAGTGCATGAACTGCAAGCCCAATTGAGGCCAACGCCCGGAAAGTTCTGGATCACGGAGGACCTGGGAGATTAGTGATCATGGTCACATGACCTGACTGCCAGGAAACAGCCACCCCAACAACTGCATGTGGTAACTGCATGTGAACCTGCATTAAAAAAAAAATTATAAGTGAATTCTTTAGATTTTATCTTCTCCCCAGTAACCCGTAAGATAAGCAAAGAAAGAAACCACTGTGAATACAGTGTGGGTAGAGATTTGTTACGATACATTCATCTGTTTAATACCTGGTCTATGAGACTCCACAGCACAAGGCCGGCTGTCACTCTCCTACTGTTCCTTCTAAAGGTTCTACACAGGTTCCTTCTAAATTGACTTTTCATGCAGCATGAGTCCACCACTTGTACATACAACAGCCAACCTGCAGGCAGCAGGGTTTCCACCTTATTGCCGAGTAGGCCGACTCCCACGCAAGTGCCAAGGCAAGTCTCCAGACTGTTGGAAGTTTCCAGAACGTTTCCCTCATGTCGTTAACTAGTGACGTTAATGAAACACCCACAGATCTGTCACTTGCATCATGCCTCGCTCTGCTCTGCGTTCATCAAAGGCTGGGTCGGACATGATGGCGAATGTCAGAAATGGGCAGGAGGCCAGGCAACATCCACCGACAAGACGAACCCAGGAAAATGGCAGGGCTCGCAGTCGCTCTTGGCGGCCTAAGAAAAGGTGTCGGCCACTTCCTCTCGACCTACGTATCGTTACTCTGACACAGGGTGGGGCGACGAAGCCCCATTACACACCGAGTAAGACCTGGACGGCTGTAGGCACAAGGGCATCATGATCACACTCGTCAAAAGCTCCACCTAACAGGGATAAAACTGTGATCCAATTAGATGTCCAATTAGGCCGCCAACGAGCCATTCGCCCACCGGCTATGCCACACAGCTGAGGGAAAACAATCTGACAGCCAAAAAAAAAAAAAAAAAAACAAACAAGAAATCAATGTCCAGAGAGGGGGACATGTGAGGGGGGCCTTCGACGGGCACTGCCACGACACCGTCCCTTTTAACAGCCCCCCTCGGCGGGACTGCTCGGCTAAGGGGAGACCGACGGAGCAGGGCTTAGATGTCGCCCTGGTGCCATAATAACTGCCAGGAGCGGAACGACCGGTAGCCTGAAACACCAGGAACCCAAGACATACTAAAAAATAAATCTTCTTAATATTAAAACTGGGATTAAATTACAGCATGAGCACATGCTAATTATATGGTACCCTTCAAGGTATATTATAAACAATGCAGTGAAATCTGATTTAGCACTCTATTACAGTTAATATGGCTTATTCAGTTAACTGATTAATATGAGTTAGACAGTTAACACCATATGGGTATTAATTATTCTTAACTAGAAAACCACTCTGAGTATAATTGTCATAAACCGGTCCCAGAAGCACCATAATGTTTTAAATTTAGGTTAACCTCTTAATGAGCGCTGTAGATGGCCTCACCCACAGTCCAAGCCCACCACCACCAACCATGTGACCACAAGAGAACACCACGAATTAGCTGACACAGCCTCAGCCAGCCCGAGCACGACATTGGCACCCCATCCTCCGCTCCTCGCGAGGTCAGCATCGAGGTGCACGTCGCCATGTCAACCGTGACTGCACCTCACAGCGGGCCACACGCTGCGAGTCCGCGACCTGCCGGGCTGTGTGGGGCGGGGGACGCTCACTGACAGAAGGCACCCGGCGGATTATCCTCATGTCACCGCCGGCCGACGCAGACGGACAGACGGAGCACCGCTCCTCCGCCCGCTGTCGCATTGAGAGGAAGACACAAACTGAGGTGGAAAATCACAGTGAAGCCCATGTGGAGCGTTAGCACGCTTTTAAACTGGAGTAGCATGGGGACTTTAGCATGGGAGCAAAGCATGACGGGCTGCCCCCCCCCCCCGTTTGCATCCCACACCTAATGTCACAACCTTCGAACCACCACAACCCTGACCAGATAAAGGATGAAGAGATGGGCCAATAAGAACAACAACAATAAAACAGAAAATATCAATAATAAGAATGACAACAATAATATGTATAAACTGCCTTTGTCTCTGGGCTTAGTTTCCAAACTCAGGGTCCCTGCACTGGATAAGCAGCTAAAGAAGATAGATGGATGGATGGATGGATGGATGGATGGACAGGCAGACAATATCAACAATAATGTTTAAAACTGGCAAATTTCAAGATGATATTATGCATATCAAACTGTGTCACCCACATTGATGTGATGCACAATGCAAGATCTACGTGGGTCCCCTGCTAACGTCACCTGATCCACCTGTGCTGAATATCACAGTGAGAGGAGCACGCCTGGCCTCACCATGACACCCCCTCATGCTGCTTACCATAGCTGGACTTGCTTGAGGGCCAGTTAGGCGGAAGATCTCAAAGTCAGTCCCTTTTCAGTCGGCCTGACTGGTCCTTAGGGAACCTGGCAATCTAAAGTCATTGATCCTGTGTGACGGTGGAGAGGAAGAAAGCATTGGGGGAAAAACCGCACTGAAACATCACGGGGCATAACTCCCTACTCCGACTACTCAACACAGATTGGATCCATTCATTTCACAGTGATTTATGAGGGCAAACCAGGTCAGACTTTGGCAATGCTTCAGCTGGCATCTGTGGCACTAAAAGCCTGGCTCACTTGTCCTGCCACCGGTTCTGTTATTGACCCCAGACCTACACCATGTACTCTATAGTGATGCAGGCTTGACGAATGACCAAAACAACCGCCTACAGTGGCTGAGGCGGCATCTGTGCGGTAATTCGGACCTCTCAGCTCCCTCAGCAATTTAACTACTGAATTGTGATGTGAACCGTGGCAAACTAGCGAGTTAACGAGAATGTGCGATCATTTGATCTGCATGGTTTACTTTGATAACTGAGTTTATCTTCCACTGTCAAAATATTCAGCCGTGCTCAATGCAGTAGTTATCCAGAAACTCTGCTTTATTTCATGATTATGTGCCGTGAGATTCCCTGGTTAACTGTAAGTCTCCACTTCTACCACGCTAAGTATTTTCAAACTAAGATAACCGCAAACGATGAAAAACGTGATACATATTTTGGTAATTAGCTACCTGGGTCGCCCTCTCAGTCCGCAGGGTAGAACCCACCTTACACTCCAGAGGGAAAGGCAAGTTATCAGATCCATATATCCCAGTACCACGAGAAAACCCCACGCAACGAAAACATTTCATAATCTTCCGGGTTTTCTTGCAGCGCAGAGCGGCATATAAACACAGAAGGAACTATGGGATGTATAGTTCGGTGTAAATTATTTTGCGTACAACGAGCACATCTGGGTCCCGAAGAATTTAAAACTACAAATCCCATGGTTCGTCTCGCTGGGGGGGCGTTAACGCTCGTCGGCGAATCGGCCGACGTTAATTGTAGTTCAGATTCCCAAATAACTGTGGGCGTGGACCCTTACTTAACTACAACTCCCACAATTCCCCCGTAAAATTACCCGGAAGTTCGCTCAGGTTGCCGTGGTTCCGATCTCAGCGATTCCCGTTGGTTTCCCCCTCATCAGAAGAGAGGAGGTGGTACCGAGACAGAGACCAGGAAGATTAAGCAACATCGTAACCTCAAAACAATTTCACTATACAATGAAATTATCTGCAATTATACCCTCTGTAGAAATCCACTGCTTCACGATACTCTTGGTAAGCCGTAAATATCCGAGACCCGGCGGAGTGTTGAAACGCTTCGTTATGTGTATTGATGGTTGCTGCCGGTGTGGCCGGCTGTGAGGCACTAGCCGACGCTGCATGGTCATCTACTATATCTATAATAATAATAATAATAAAAAACCTTACAAGTAGCGTGACCTGCACAGTCTTCAAAATGGGATGGCTACCTGGCAGCATTTCTATGCCCGCGTGTATTTTTGAAGCTACTGTTGGATGACATTAATATTCAGGTTAAAGTTTGGCAGCTAGTTGTATGCATCCGAGGCCAGATAGCAAATCTGGTGTCAAGGTTTTGTCTGTCGTTATCAGCCACCTGGCTGAAACGCTGGGTTCTGCTGTGAAGTAGTGATCGTAAACAGAAAACTCTCTACAACGTCAATAGCTATCATCTCCCCACTTTCGATGACAATCTGATAACTGCCGTCGAGATCCGCAGTCAACTCTCTGCCTCTTTTTATGGAAAGTAAAGTTTCAAGATAGTTGCATTTGGTCTTGTAATTCATTTCGTGGCGTCTATGTCTGAAATTGACCGGCTGGTTAACACCTGGCTCACGAAATCTATTTTCCTGTGCCTAATCATTTCTTTTGCAGGCCGCCTGTCGCTCGGCTTGCCTGCTCGCGGCCAGGAGCGGTTTTTAAACGTGGCTTTCGGCTCCGACCGACATGGTTGTCCGGAGGAGTGGGCGCCGGCCTCCCGGCTGCTGCCGTGATTGGAGAAGCCGATTGGTGGATTCCTCTGTTGTGGCTCGTTTCTATTGGCTGGGAACCCGGAAGTGAGCAGGCCCCTTTGCGGCGCGAGGCCTAGGGCTCGCTGCTGTTTATGTGGCGACGAATTCGCATCGCGCTCAAGTTCGCCGTGTTTTAAGTGTTTATTTCTCTGTTCCCCGCTATGTTGTAAATGACTATGTTTTTATGAGGGGTTTTCCACATAGCTCACCGGCCTTTAGTCTGAAGGCTGCTCTTTCTGCGCCCGGGCTCAAGTGCTTATTTGGAGTGTATTTCAGGTCGTTGAGGGGAAAGGGGAAGTGAAATGAACCCATTTTAACTCACAGCTCAACACGACTGAACGAGTAAAGCGCGGCCTGGAGATGTTCTGACATTTCATTTGGCCCTGTCTTTATCTGAAGTTGGTGAAAGTAGCTGCAGGTGCTCTTGGTTCTCTGGAAACGGTTCAGTATAACATGTGGCATTTAGCCTGGATTTTGGGACATCTCTCATTATGAAGACACGTTCAGTGATGTTGCCAAGTCAGGATTACTACTCTGCTAATTGATATTTTTACTGAGAATTCTGGTTCTGCAACTTTGTACCTTTTAATGAGGAACCCACTGATGACCTCTCAGGTCATCACAGCAACAGAGACCTGGCTCTTGGCAGGGAAGTGGCGGTACCCGGTAGGGGTTTCTCCTCCTACGGTTTGGACCCCATAGGATGTGCCAGGCTCTCTTTAGTTGAATTGTTTTACCTTGCTGTGCAGATCCTCTTCTCTAATCTCGGCTTTGTCCTTGAAAGTGGACTGATTTGAAATTCCTGCCTCTGAGATGGGGGAGGCTGAATAGGCTGTAATATTACACTTAGAGAGACCTCCTTTTGAGTCAGTGATGTTGGGTGATGGGGTCCTGAAGAGCTGTGTCTGTGGGATGGGCGCAGGGCTACTGAGGTGCAGTCTCTTTCTGTCTCTCTAGATGGAAAGGTATGGTTTTAAAGCCATAGACAGTTGCCTTTGTTCAGCAAGCCCGTTCTCAGGCCTGGGAAATCTGCCATGCCAGCTACTCAGCTACAGGTTTGAAGGCCCGGCTGTTGTGGAGAAGACGCTGGTAGCATGTTGAAGCGTCCGAGCGTGTCGAGTCGGTACGTGGGGTGAGGGGAAAACCGCTTTTGGAAAAAAGTCGGCCTATTTTTTGAAATCTGAACAGAACATGAAAAATCACACGACTTCATGCCGTTTGCGTAGCTGTTCTGCATGCTGCCAGGCACTTGCGGCCCACAATCAGCAGCGTCAAGGTTTTCCCCCCGTATGGCAGTCGGAATCCATGGTCACGTTGTCAGGTCATCCCCTGATGCCTGGATGTCATGGTGTTCTGTGGTTTTCGTTTCCTGCAGACTTCAGAGGTTGCTGTGGTTGAAATGGAAAGTGTAGAATCTCCCTTTTGCTTTCAGTAACAGACTCGCCGTGTTCCAGCTCGCATGGCTTGGTGTCCAGGGTCCTCCGTCTTAAACACCTTTGAATAGAGGGAGTCGGCTACTCTGTCTGAACAAGAGCCCCACCTTAAGGTGGTAACTGCTTGGAAATGAATGGGGGGTGAAGATATACCAAATTGCAACAGTAATTAGAAGAAAATGTCCCTCAGCTGTGTTCCATAAACTAGAGGCATTTTTGCTATTATTCCATGACAGAAATTGCTTGCTTGTTTTTAAAGTAATTAAATGTAGCCTTTTACAGTACCGTCCAAAGTACCTTTTGTTCATGCACCTCGACCTGGTTATTTTTGCTAATTCTGTCTGGGTCGGTCACAATACCTTCTGGGGGTTCAGCACCGTACTTTCTGGGGGGTGATTAACACCTTGAGCCACTGTACTCGAATAACAGTGAAGCAAATGAAATCGGAGTTGGTGACGAAGTGCCTTACTTTGACTAAAATCACCGACAGAGCAAGCACTTGCTTTCTTTAGGTGGGCAAGCTCTACAGTGTCAGCTTATGCTGCGGTCCCTTCAATAATAATGTGGAGGTTTGGTCTTGGGGGAAGTTCAGCACTTCTTGGGCATGGAGAAATGCTAATGAAGAATGATGGCCAGATATAATGACTGAATAACACGCACAGTGTGTGTTATACTCTTTTAGCTTGGCTGTGGGGTGATGTTTCACTGACTTTACTCTTCCCCCTTGGTGTTGTGACTCCATTCATCTGTGGAATGTGTCAGGCCAGTTAAACTCATGGTAAGCGAGACATGACTGTACATCCAGAGCAGTTGGGGCAAAGGGTTAAAGGTGACCCATTTTAACCGCCTCTGTACCTGTGGCTGTGAATCATGTTCCCTCATCTCCCGCAGGTTCAGATCTGCTACAGCCTGCTTTCTTGTCGATGCCTGGGTATTAGGAATCAACTTGGACACGGTCCTGCGTGTGTGCGTGTGTGTGTGTTTGGATTTCTGTGCAGCTGATTAAACATCCGTGAGAGCAGGACCAGCTTCCTGCAGGGAGTGTTCGGGTGGTTAGGTGTACAGGCCTGGAGTCTGCGCACTGACCTCATAGCTGGCTTTGGCAGGACCCTTTGGGGAAAAAAACCTCCTTGCTCTGTAGTGTCACCAGGCTCTGAGTGCTGGCTGGCCTAACAGGCCTCCGTACACCTCTCAAGTACATGCCAACAGCTGCTTGGAGCTATTTTTGGTCAGCTCTGTTGTAGGGATGAGTGGGGCAGTTTTGGGAGTGGTGCATTATGGGATTGAAGTAATCTGCCCCATAAAATGTGTGTGTATAACTGTGTCTGAAGATACTCTAGAGAGTCTAGACTGTGGCCAATCACGGGTTGTGTAGCTCTGATGGCTAGGAATGGGGTCGGTCTGCTGCATGTACCCTGTAGTTAGCCTGTGTTGATCGACGTGATTAATGTGACCTTGTACCTTTAACAAGCTGCTCGTTTGAACTCTTCAACATCTGCGTGTGAAGGTGCTTTATTATTTAGATAGCTGTGTGTCTTTGCCCATAAACGATGGTTAAAATCCAACAAGGCTTCTGTGGCCAGGCTGCTTTCTCTCCTCCACTCTGTCAAATCCCTGTCAGCCAATGAGCTTGGCTGGTTCAGAGCCAGCCCTGGTGGGCAGGTCTACGGGGCCAGGTGGGCCTTGTGCCGGTAACCAGTAAAGTAATGGCAAATATCTATGGCGCAGTCCGGTTTAGCTCTGCAAAATACATTTACAAAGTGTTACAAAGTGCTCTGTCGTAGAACAGAGAAGATCAAGAAATGGAAATATCAGCTTTTCCAATATGTGGACTAGAAGATGGTGACTCCCTGACCCTCAATGACAGTTAGTTCCTAGTGAACGGTGTTTAAAAATGAGAATCGAGTACATTTTTTTTTTTTTTACACTGGCTGGCAGCAGCTGAAACAAGCTTCTTGTGGTTTGCCAACTGCAACAGATGTTAAGTTGTTATCGTTGGGAAAACCGTCAACAGAATGAATTCTGTACAACATTAAAGTAACGTTGAGCAGATCTCTTCAGTCGGAGTGATTTTCACACGCCTTGCCATGTAACACTTAGAAAGTCTTGTTTAAATATTTCTACGTTTACTGAAGTGTGTTGTTACCCAACAAATCCCATGATCCTTTATTTTCCCCACCAAGTGGCTTCTTCATGCAATTGAATTTGTCTCGAGCGTTCACCTTTTCCCCAGATTGTCAAGACATTTCCGTTTATTTTAGGAGGCACTTTTGTCAGCAATAAATCACAAGCATCCATTTGTGAAGGAGCTGCTTTGGAGATGCTGTGTGCACATTTCCTGCAGGACAGAGAAACGCGTAGCAGGTGAAAAATAATGATGGGAGCGATAGCACAGCGAGTGCCATAGGACCTAGTATCAGAAAAGCGAGTCAGATCAGAACACCTAAAGCGTTGGGTTCCCACTCTGAGTGCAAAATACCAGAACCATTAACATAACCAAGGGACAGTCAGTCAGGACAGAGAGCTGGTCACTGCCAAGTTGAGTTTGAGGTGCTTCGGGAAGAGATGGGTCTTTAGAGGTTTATTGAAGTTTCCGGGGGACTTTGACCGGGAGTGGAGATGTGGATTGACACCTGAAGTGTGAGGGCGTACCTTTGTTGCGGTTTTAAACTGCTTCTGAGTGTCACCTCGCATGGACTCTGTGAGGTACGGCCACCTGCTGACAGACAGACTAGGCACCAAGCTGGAGGTCTACCAAAGGTGTGGTTCTGCAAATGCGGATCTGCATAAGCTTAATGTCCTTTGATGCTCAGGTCATTTACATTTGGTATTAAATAAAATTTCTTCATTTACATCGGCGATTTCTGTATGATTCTCGTAGGTTGTTGGTGGTAATGGAGTCATACGTGATAACTGCAGCCTGTATATAGGCTTGGCATGCGGTGTCGCAGCTGAGTGCTGGGTTTTCGTCGTATTGTCGTATTGATTATGGCCAGATGTGTCAGGGAACTGAAACATCTTCGCTGTAAGTTGTTTGCGATGCCTGCTGTGATGCTGATGTGTGTGTGTGTGTGTGAGTCACCAAATTTTCGTGAACCAGGCGTAGCTGGGGTGCAAGCGGAGGCTTCCAGAAGATTCAGCGTGGAGCGTTGCCAGAGAGTCGAGGCCCCATCTTCGTGTGTTTGGATAAATTCACCATTCGCAAGTGAATTGAGAGTCTCTGACAATTTCAAACTATGCGGAATGTGTGTACAATGTATAAAATACACCCTCACATCTTTGGTGTGTTTGTTTATTAGCTGTACATGTGTAGCTCAAGATGGGCTCCTGTGAGTCAGGCTACCTCTAATTGGGCTAAGCCGTCCTGAACATTACTACTGCTATGGAAATCCTGCTAAAACCCAATTAACCACTACTTGGATTAAAACTTTTATATTGGTTTTAAGTTGCTTTTAACCTCAAGGTGAAAACGTGTTGATCAGGATTTAAGTGTCGTGGCCTCTCTGCTGCCTTTTCTCTCATTTTGAGTGTCGCCCCCCTGGGGACCGGAAGTTGTCGTTGCACCTTGATTGACAGCATGCTGTTTTCTCCCCAAGGAGAAGCTGGCCCCACAACACCCAGGGGGTGTCTCTTAGCACTTGTCCCAGATACATTTGACTGTCCCTTGCCAGCACCACCCCCTGCGTAAATGGGACACTCAGAACGGGCTGAAAGGACAGCTCGGACTTGGTGCACAAAGATCCGCAAAGTGAAAATGGAAACCCACTTCATGCTTGCATAAGTGTGACAGAAGCACGCTGCATGCCCAAGGAGCTTGTCGCAGGATGAGCACCCGAGTCTTAGAATAGCTCAGAAGTTTTGGCTGTTCCCGAGGGGCTCGCTACTGCCCCCATGCTGCTGTGCCTAGTACTGTACATGCTGACCCACAACAACTGTGTTCCTTAATTAGTAATGTTTTCTGTTGGGTTCTGTTGCTGTGTTACCTTATTGCCTTTATGTGTGAAGGTTGTCAAGACGATAAGAACATTTCAGTCTGAATCACAGCTCTGTGTGGCAAATGCCATCCCTCCTCATGGTTAAACTCTCCTCCCCTCCTATAGGTCACCTGGTTCAGCACTCCGGTAAGAAGTGAAATAATCAGTCTGGATGGGGGTAACATCGATGACATCTTGAGTAAGTGCTGGGGGAGGGGTTGGTTGTTGTGATGGCCCATCTACCAGACATAGTGATGAGGCTTCAAAATCCGTGGTGGGTGGGAGTATCCAGAATTATCAGTCAGTGTGGGATATCGGCAGCATTGATTGGTTAGTTCGGGATATTCCCACCCACTAGGAGTTTTGAAGCCTCAATTGTCTTGTCATTGGTCAGCCCTACAATTGCCTGTCCATCTGAACTCTCTATAATGTAATTATTTCTAAAGTGTGGCTGGGTGTTGATTGCCCCCTTTGATCCCTGATACTTTCTTCCTCTTTCCAGACCATGCTGGTGTGGCTTTAGTGAATTTTTATGCAGACTGGTGAGTACCAACCTCTTTGCCCTGTGAATTGGTCTTTCCCTTCAGTACTGTCAGGATTGTTTTCCCAGGATGCTGTATCAGGTTGCCTTTTATAATCTCATTGTTTTGCTACAGGTTGCTGCTTAACAAGAAATCACGTTTAGTTTCATGTAGCTCTCAGCTTCCCATGATGACGTGAATTGGGAGTGGTTTAGTTACCATGACCCTGCACGACCTTCTTGTGACCCCACATCCAGGTGCCGGTTCAGTCAAATGCTGCACCCCATCTTCGAGGAGGCTTCTAATGTGGTGCGAGAGGAGTTTCCTGACACCAAGCAGGTGGTGTTTGCACGTGTGGACTGCGATCAGCACTGTGAGTTCCCCAGACCTCATGCATGCGTGCAGACGCACACACACACACACACACACACACACACACACACACACACACACACACACACACACACACACACACACGCGCACACACAAACGCTGGCTGCAGCCATGCTCTGCCTTTGAGATAAAGGAAATTAAACAGAATTATTGACGATCTGCGAAGCGTTTGATGGCTAATGACAAAACGGCGTTCCCCTCTGAAGGCCCGGGTGGTTTAAAGCCACCCAGCAGGGACAGACCAGGAGAGGTGGGTTATGGGCTTTAAACACCTGCCGTAATGAGAAAAGAAATGACTTTAGAGTGTTTTGAAGCCTCTGCTGGGGGTGGCCTTTCATCCCTGTGACACGTGATGTCCGTCACGTCAGTCAGGCAGCGGGCAGGTTCGCTGCAGGCTTCTTATGTTGGGGGGAGGGGCCTCCAGTCTGCTGCACCCGTTGCCCCCAGCGACGCCACTTTGCTGCTGTCTTAATTAATCTTATCGGATACCCAGCTGCCTTGCTCAGCTTGCCCCTCTCTCAACCATTTGCCTGTCTTTTTGTGAAGGGGGGAGGGGGCTTACTCAGTCCCCCTCCTCACATGATCCATACTGAACTGGCTAGTGGGTTCTGGCAGGTGTGATGTGGTTAAAGAAATAATAGTAATAACGTGCTAAATACTAGAGCTGAGTAGCTGAGGCTTGGAGTCAGGAATCAGTCGCATACGTCTTCTCCAGCCATCCATCGTCTCACTCTTCAGTTGTGGTAAACCAGAGGCCCCTAAAGCACAGGCCTCCGAGGCACCATCACGCTGGGTGTCGTTCCTCTCGGAGGATGCAGCAGGCTGTACTTCTCAGCTCTCGAAGGCCTCACTGTCCTTCGTGCTTTTCAACTCGCTCTCCCTGGGAGGCCACTTCAGCCTGACCCGCGTCAAAGGACTGCACGGTGTGGTTCCAGTGCCCAACCCTCTCTCTGTCATTGGCCAGCTGACATCGCCCAACGCTACCGCATCAGCAAATACCCCACCCTGAAGCTCTTCCGCAACGGCATGATGATGAAGCGAGAGTACCGGGGTCAGAGGTCGGTGTCAGCCATCGCCGACTTCATCCGACAGCAGAAGGTAGACCCTGTGAAGGAGATGCACAGCCTGGAGGAGGTCACCACCATCGATGTGAGAAACCTGCTTCTTTCTGCTCTCGATTAATCATGTCTAGCTTAGGTGTCATGTCTGAGGATGCGGCATATTTTATATGTCTGTCGAGCGTTCAGCTTTACTGGGAATTCCACCGTAATATGATTACTTGGCATCTAGTGACTAACAAAAGTGTCAGACATGCAGTCATACATTTTACATGCTCAGCAGACTTTTTTTTTTTTTTTTTTTTTTTTTTAATCATTGCATGTCACTAGGAAATTTTAAGAAATGTGCCTGAAAACATCCCTGGATTGTTACATTTCTTCCAGCCTTGAGACGTATTTTGGATTTAATCGTCAACTTTCAAAGGAAAATTTGTCTGGGATTTGACAGCCAGGGGTACACTAATGCCGGGAAATAGAAATTAAATTGGTAAGACTTCAGTTGGTTTCCTTCCAATTCAAACCCCTTTCTGCTCCTCGCAGAGGAGTAAGCGAACTGTCATCGGCTACTTCGAGCGGAAGGACTCGGAGAACTACAACACTTTCGAGAAGGTGGCCAACATCCTACGGGACGACTGTGTCTTCCTGGCAGCCTTTGGGTAACTGTGCCGGCTCGGCCTTGTGTGTTTGCTGTGGGGCTAACGGGCTAATGTGGCCTGGTCTGACCTTGTGTCCTCAGGGATGTATCCAAGCTGGAACGCTTCAGTGGAGATAACATGATCTACAAACCCATCGGGGTGAGTTTCCCATCTGATGCCCTCCCAGGTCCATCGTTCTCCCGTTTAGAGCTGAGCAGGCTGGCTAACCTTCAGCCAGTCAGAGATCTTGCTTTGGACCTCCTTAGACTCCTGGGGGCCCCCTGCAGGCTATGTGGAAAGGCAGATGTTGTATCATGGGTTTAATCCCAGTCATTACCTGAATTCATTCCCTGGTTTCCTGACCCTGCAAAAGTTTTCTGAAGCCTCAGGAAGCCGCAATTGGAGGGAAATGTTAACATTAGAGTGTTGTGTGTTCAAACTGGGAAGAGAGAGGGCTTGAGCTCAACCTGCACCATAAACATCCGAGTCTAACAAGCACCGATTACTTTAGCTGCCGAGAACAGTACCGTGTGCTGGTAGAACCCTCGCTTTGATGATCCATTCCAGGAAAGAGTCCTCATCGATGTGAGGTCTACGCCCCCTCTTTCTCCACCACTGTTGTGCCTACCGCTCAGAGGCTTTGAGGTGCTATCCTCCTTCCTCTCCCTGTCTGCTGTTCCTCATCATCCTCTCTCTCTCTCTCTCTCTCTCTCTCTCTCTCTCTCTCTCTCTCTCTCTCTCTCAGGAGAGCATTCCCGATATGGTCTACCTGGGCTCTCTCACCAACTTTGACCTGACGCATGCTTGGACTCAGGACAAGTGTGTGCCGCTGGTGCGAGAGATCACTTTTGAGAACGGCGAGGTATGTAATGGGGGGGGGGTGCTGTCCCATTGGCTGATGCAGCAGGCTGTGTTCTAGTATATCCATGAACGGGGTCGCCTCGCTCATCCGCGGGTCTTTTTTTGTTCAATTATTTTCCTGTTTGGGGCTCCACAACGTCTGGATGCGGTGGTCCCTATCGACCCGGTCGCAGTATTGGGTTGTCTGCCTTTGTGAGTGCTGGCAGTTGAGGCTGTCCTATGATGGGAGGGGGCAGGGGTGGGTTTTAATTGGTGCCAACGCCCCCCCCCCGACTAGAACATTCAGTTCTCCCCATGATAGAGTAACATTGTCGTGAACCAATGTGCCATGATGGAGGCAGGGTTTATGAAAGGGGGTAGGGCTGTGCCTTCCCACAGGCTTTCTCTGGGGATAGGAGGCAGTTTAAACTGATGTGTTAATCTGTTAGCCCAATCATTAGTGTGTGAATGGGGGGAGTCACCCCTTATCCATGGGGACCCAAAGTGTACTTTTCCCACAGTGGTCAGGGGGAAGGGGCTGCCTTTTTGTATGATCCAGCCAGGGGGCGCCAGTTTGTACTCGGCTCCCTCAGCCTTGTTTGCCCATAACACCCATTTGGTATCCCTGTCCCCCCCCCCACACACACACTCGTTTGTTGGTTGCTTAGCAACCTTCAGGCCAAACAAAGGCTTGACTGTCATACCCCCAGCTGCCAACTCGTATTTCACTCCCACTGCCTTCATGAGCGTTTGGGAGGATCACTAAGGTTGAAAACGGCGTGCATGTTGCCAGGGATCCTTAGAGAGCTCTCCCAGTTGTTGGAGCATGGCTTCTCTGTCCAGTTCACTGCATTCCTGACATCTCATAATTACAGTGCAGCTCACATTCCACTGGATTCCTGACGTTTCGTAATTACAGTGCAGCTCACATTCCACTGGATTCCTGACGTTTCGTAATCACAGTGCAGCTCACATTCCACTGGATTCCTGACGTTTCGTAATCACAGTGCAGCTCGCATTCCACTGGATTCCTGACGTTTCGTAATTACAGTGCAGCTCACAGTATACCAGTGTTTACTGCTCATGGCCCACTGGGTTCCTGATATCGTGATTACAGTGCAGCTCACCCTGGACATGAAACCCTCATTGTTAATTTATCTGCATCCTGTAATTATAGCTGGGACTTGGGATGATGTGTTCCGTAACGAATCTGTAATCTGGGTGTACATGTTGCTGCGGAAGCCGCATCAGTAAAGTCAGGCCTGATGCCGTGACGACACAGTGGTACTCGCCAGTGTCCATGGATAACTTGCAGGGGTCAACCAGGGTTTTTCGGTCGCAGGAGTGGGGCAAAAAGGGCTCGTTCTGTGTATAATCGCAGCGTGTTGTCAGTTGGGAGCATGTTTCTGTGGTGCTCTGGCTACCGTGTGTAAATAAACTTGTGCTGGTGGTGGTGTCAGTCCTTCATCATAACCCCCCCCCCCCCCCCCCCCCCCCCGCCCCCCCCCCCCCCCCCATTTCATCCACTTTCTCCCACCTCCCCAGACTTTCTTCACACCATAAATTAGTATTCTTTGGGACTCACAGTCTGTGTTTATGAGAGTTGCTTTATGACAGAATATGACCCACGTGTGGGAGTGATAAAGGCTTTCAGGGCGACCTGGGGAGGCACGAAGACTGAGCGGTAAAGGCACAGCGAGCAAGCTTCGGGACAGTAGATGCGTTCAAGTGAATACAGGTCCACCCGCTACCGCTGATGAATAATAAACCCGTCCAATAACTTTTAGGATGTCCACACTTATTACCAGCTGACACAGCCACTGAAACCCTGTAGTGACTTTTCCAAACGGCTGTGTGTTATTGACCATTAATTATTGACCTATTCGACGTCCACTTAAGGACTAAGCTCAGTTAATGAGAAATTGAGATGGCTTCTGCTGAGGCTTTTAAGTGACTCCTGCATTCGTCACCATGTGTATAAACTGTGAGGTCGGTCTCTGAAATGTTGTGGATTCTTGGGTGTCTCCAGGAGCTGACCGAAGAGGGAATCCCATTCCTCATCCTGTTCCACCTCAAAGAGGACCACGAGAGCTTGGAGAAGTTCCAGCAGGAGGTGGCCCGGCAGCTGATCAGTGAAAAAGGTAATCGGCGGCCAGGGGTACATGTTACAACCGCCGGGGGGATGGCCGCTTGAGGTTGCAGCTTCTGGAAGGTGGGAGCTTCCTCGCTTTTCCCACACACTGCCTGTCATGTCCATCCAGGCTCCATCAACTTCCTCCACGCTGACTGTGACAAGTTCCGACACCCCCTGCTCCACATCCAGAAAACGCCAGCCGACTGCCCTGTCATCGCCATAGACAGCTTCCGGCACATGTACGTCTTCCCGGAGTTCAGTGACTTGACGTAAGTAGCAGCCGCCGTTAGCCACCACCCCCCCCCCCAACCACCTTTAAAGAGAATCTTTAATTAAAATTGAGATGGCGCTTGTGCCATTGCCTGATGGCCTGCCGCTTTCCCATAATCGTGGCTCAACAACTGGCACCCCAGGGCTTTACCTCGCCTTCCCAGCACCTGGTGATTAAACGTCAATTACCATGGCCGCCGCTAACCAGGACCTGTCATCAGGCGCTCCCGTAACCTCCAGGCTTCCCTCAGAAACGACGGATTCAATTAAATCGGGTCCAAGAGCACATAACAGACGAGATTTCGGGGGGGGGGGGGGGGTTCCGTTATCTCTAAAGAGCTCCCCTTGTGCAA
>JAACJT020000110.1:7424344-7450666 GCA_009936485.2 Gymnarchus niloticus | reverse complement strand
GCGGGGCTGGTCGGGTTGCTTATGGATTGGTTGCGGTCGAACGAGCAGCAGGGAGAGGGGGGGGGGGGGGGGGTCGCTTGGCTCGGGGGGGGGGGGGGGGGGGGGGGGGCGCCGGCCGGAATTAATGTCATCTTGACAGGGGAAGGAAAGTCTAAAACACAAGAAGGTAAATTAAAACATTTTACAAGATCTGGCTCATGTCTTCATTTGTCCCAGGGGCTGCGTGCTGCAGCGCTTTTGCTCCGTAACCTGTCAGGCCTGCCCCTGGACAAGGACCGAATGCTGCATGTGTTGTGATATGGGTGTCAAATCGCATGCTTCAGATTGCGCTAGACTTGCGCAGGGAAGCACGCGTCACGCAGAGTGGCGGTCAGAAGTGATGTCACCCCGTACAGCTCGTGCCGCATTTAGCTGCTGACATTTCCCTCATTTGTGCAGCAAAGCCCACATGGGACTTTCCTGAAAACCCTGACATCACCCAGGAAAGCAAAAAAAAAAAAGGTCAGACCACACCTACGCTGGTGGTCAAAGAGAGGGGCCCTGCCAGGAGTGTGTCCTGGCCGCCAGGGCATTGGGTGGCCACGCTTTCCATCGCCTCCCTGTGGAAACTCCAAGTACAGACCTTGGGTTTTCCCTTGCGTCAGCGAAGAGGCAGGGAGGCCGGTCGGCTGGCTCTCCGTCCCACTCTCGGCCGCTGACTGACGGCCCTCCCCTCCCCTGCTACATGCTACCACAAGTTAGGCTCACGACTGTGCTTCTCTCTCTCCCAGCTCTCATGTTGAGTTTCAGCAAGTACACGTCTCGACTCCCATGCTGTGTTGCCTCGATGTAGGTATGTGATTATGGTGGACAAAATCGTGTGACAGATGAGACCACCTCTTAGGAAATTACTTTGGCATAAAGAGTTTATTTTTGGTCGGTTCAATGAACAGTGACAGACCACATCTTATGTTAGCAGTAGGGCAGCAGCGTGGTGCAGATTGAGTCATTCACACCACCACAAATGCAGCGACGCATACGCTGCAGTGCCGACTTGCATCTCGCTTCAGTGGCAGTTCCAAAATGACCAGGTAAAAACGTGGTGACTTTTTAAAAACAATTGTCACTGTCACCAGTCACATACGCGCAGCCTAAACAGGCAGACGTGATCCTCCAAGCCCAAGTCCAGCTTTATAGCCTTCAAGCGGTCTGGCATATGCCAAACGAGGCGAGTGCTGAAAACAGCTCACCAGCACACGTGGAAACGTGGACACGGCTGTTATTTGGCCGCCGTGTGACATCATGAGCACTTAAACCTTGTGCAAGTAAGAAGAAACATTAAAGACAGTAGGATTATCGGCTCAAACATGGTGACAAACAATACCAGTTTGTCATCTGAGAAAGGTTACTGTAAGATAGAATCGACCTGAATGGATCTGAAGGTTGGCAGCGGGGCCTTCTCTGCATTTGTGCACCATACAAAAAGTAGGCTGTCAGCTCAACCAGCCTTGCCTGGGAACTTCAATACTTCCTGGCTTTTTGCTGTAACAAAAATAACATATAGCTCTCGTTCTCTCTCTCTCTCTCTCCTCCGAGGTGAAGATTAAGTTGAGCTGTTTCAGGTCCTTTGAAGAGCTACAAGTAAAGAACTCCCTTCTGACCATGTTTCTGTGTCATCACACGCAGAACCGTGCCCACTTTAGGGTGGACACTTCAGAGTCACACAGTTTGGTGCAAACAAAACCCAAGGCTACGAGGCATCCTTTGAGCAAAGAAAACGGGGCCCCAGCTGATCTGGAAGTACAGGAGACTGTAACCCCTACCCCCAGTTCAGTCGTTCACATTGTGCCTTTTAGTGATCGCATCACCCACGTACTTGAGAAGGTCCATGAACAAAAAGTGCTTAAGGTAATAAATATGAAGGACACGAGGGTAAGGATGCAAGACTGTGGCACAGAAGAGGCTCATGGGTCGAACCCTGGACCCTGGACCTCGTTCTGGAGGAGCTTACCTGTCTCTCCATTGTACTCATATAGTGTGTACTGCTGTGCATTTTCTAAATTACATTCAATCCTTTCAACTCTTAAAAGAAAAAAAATCACATTTCTTATGGGGCTGCTTAAATCATTACCACTGCAGTTTACTCCAGTCTGTGATTAAAGACACAGCGGATGGAACCTGGTGGGAGTTACTGAGTTCAGAAGGTTCTTTGCCCGTTTCCAACGTGGTGGCCACCGTTAACCTAGTCCAGGAGGTCGGAACAGAGGGGACAGGGGGCAGAGAAGGGGCAACAGCGGGGGTTCGGTGGGCGGTGTTGATGCTCAGTCCTTCTTGCAGCCCCCTTCTGTGCCAGAAAGCTTCTGGAGCTGAAGGTTCACCTTGGCCCGCCGGCTCCGCTGGACGAGGCTCCCTCCAGCAAAACCGAGGATGCCCCCGCTCACAGCGGCCACCACTCCCACAGCCTTGAATCCTGCCAGCAGGCCCAGGGGACCACCCACTACCCCGCCCAGCAGGGCCCCCGCCACTGGCAACACAGCCATCTTGTACTTCGCTGCCTAGGGAGGCAAACGAGAGGAAGAAGAATCAGACTATCGCCACCCCATCCAGATACGTGACATGCACACACATGCACACCTGGCTGTCCTTTCTGCATCCCCAAGGTGTGTGAAGCCATCCTGATAAAGCAGCCAGCTCCATCCCCCCTCCAATGGGGGGGGGGGGTATTATATTCTAATCAGCTTAATTTAAAAAACCAAAGAGATCAGACTTGCCACATACACCACATTGCTGGGGAACAAATGAACTGATATCCGCTAAAGGGAAGGGGGGTTGGGTATCGGCCTCCGACGGAAAGTCCTCTCAACCTTCTCAGGCAGTGACGATCAGCCCCCCACGCCCCCAAATGGCACAAACCGATTAACAGTCAACTTTGAAATGTGCACCTTTCAAACGGCCTTTTGGTTGTTTTTTCGTCAAATTATAATTTGAGAGACGGAAAACGACGCATGGCCCGCTCGGCGCCATAAACACGGCGGTCAGATGGCCGATAGCGGCCACTTCAAACGCCGTTTTGAGGAGCTGCTCGTTTGTGACGCCCCTCTGATCTCCCCTATCTTCTAAAGGAGGAGTTGCTTATTTTTCTCTCTCTCCACCCCCATCGCTCCCACACCTACTGGTGTTTACTGACAAATTAATTAGCAGCAACCCCTGATGGTGAAAATGGGGAGGGGGCACTTTCTTCTTCAGCCCCATCCAGGGCGTTTAATTGCTGCTTCCATCAGGCCGGTGCGACCTTCTCATCATTGATTTTGACATGCAGATTCTGGAGCACAAACTACTCCAGACCTTCAGCTCAGGCCTGTGACTACACCACACTGATACCATGGGCCATCTCAGCTCACACACCCTCTACAAAACTCTGTAGGGACATCAGCAGAACATACAGTAAGCTTGAGATGAACCACCTGGCACTCAAAAAGAATCACCATCACTTCCTTAAGATACCTGTCATTTCAAGTAAAGACACTCAGAAGACCAGCTTGTGTTTCATCTACAAATGAACGGCGGCCATCTCTGTGGTATGAGGGTCAGACCGGAGAGATATCATGTAACACCAGGCCAATACCTAGAGAAGGTCCTTTCCCCGCCACTGCTGCACCAATCACAGCACTCTGGAGCAATCGTCTGCCAATCCTCCACTGACACAGGCACTGGTGGATAGGGATCTGGTTGTTCATTTTCTCATGAGCACCTTTAACCAAATCCAGCAGCTCTCTCCCCACAGGCCTCCCTGGATCACCAGCAGACCTACCTCAGCTCTGGACACCGCTTTCCACCAGCACACGTTTGGCGCCGGTGCTCGACCGGCGCTGGAACTGAACCTACTGTGGACCGACCCGTTTTCACCACCTTCAGGGCCAAATCTGAGGTAACAACACCTCAACTACGTTGCTGACCAACTCCAGCGGCAAAACAAAAATATAGTGGACCATGTCCTCAGTTTTCACCGATTACTTCAAGCTTTCACATCTAAAGAAGGCATGTGCCAATCTGACATTCAGTATTGATATTGGTCCGATACTGGATTGGTTATTGGGGAAAAAAACAGAACTTATAATCCAATACAACACACCGACATTTTGTAATTATCCATTTAGGTGATCAGAGTGTTTGTTTTTTAGGTGGCTGTATCACATGCAGCGTACAAACGACTTAGAAGTTGTTTAAGCGGAAACTAAAAGACTATCGGATCAGTATCGGATGATAAAGTTGTATTATTGGTATCGGAGCTGAAAAAATGCTAGCAAGCTGTTCTAAATCCAATGACGATTCACTCAGCATCTTCACCCAGTTCAATGAGATTCAGAAATTCAGCTCAAACTTTAATATTTTGAAGACTGAAGCTAGCAGTGTTTGCTAATGGTGAACCCAGCACAGTGTTGGTGCTTTTTGTCTGGCAAATCAGCACTTAACTCTATGGGTTCCTGATTCTGAACCAGTGAGTTTTAGGTGGTGATTCACAAACCAATTTTTTGCCACGGGCCCCAATTCCTTTTTAATGGAAAGACATGGAACCGGTTTAGACACTTGGTGTTACAGGGGCGATCGACCGCTTGGGCACAGCACTCACCGCACCGCTACAGCGATGCCGGCCACGAGGACCTGTTGTTTTACTGGGATGCCGGCCTATTTTTCCAGCATGAAAGCATGCACAGCTGGAGCACAAACGCAGCTCGCCGAGCGCCGTCACAGGGGCAACGATTGATGTGTCCCTTCGGCGCGCTCAACACTTCCCCACACTGACGCGCTGCGAGAGCCCATCACAACACCCATTGATTTTTCCCTTTCACTCTGCTTTTACCATCCCGCCCCCCCCTTGGGCCTGCCCCCTCCCCACCTCTCTCCCCCATTTCCTTAATTGCAGTTTCCCTTCCGTATTCCAGAGGCAGATCAATAGGGGCCACCACTGTGGATGGCTTGCAGGGAGAGCGAGATCGATCTCCCCAGCGCAACGCCACCCCCCCTCAAAACACACACTTACACACACTCACAGCTCCCCCTTACCTTCCCCAGGCTTCGGGACCCTTCCTCCACATTGACAGCTGCTGAGTTGATGTTGTCCTCAATGCTGTCAATCTTCCCCTGTTGGGACTGAGGGATGCTGGAGTTATGTACCAGTGGGGGGGATCCCTGCCAGGCCGCGGTGGGAGGCCGATATGCACACATCTAATGCCCATAATCAGGGTTCCCGCAGGCTCTAGCTGCTCCACACAAACAGGCCAGGACTAGGATCCTGATGACTGTCAATTCCTCACCTTCTCCTCCTTCCCTAATGACTCTCTAACATAGCTTTAAACATAAAATGAAGTTTTTCCCACCGATTTCCCTTTGGTGATTGATAAGGTTTATCCGTCTGTCTGTGACACCTCGGACAGAAGGTGGCATCGTGGTTAAGGAGTAACACAGGTCCATATCCCTAAAAGGGCTGTGCATTAACGGGTAGGTCGGTGGTTAAGCTGAATTTGATCAGAAAATCATTCATCCCCTGGGGATAAAGCTCACTGGTAACTAAGACAACTTAACAGATGTGAAGTCGGGTGGATTTCAGGGCTAGGCACAGGTGTAAAAGAGGAGCAGATTGCCTGGTGTTAAAGGTGTTTAACCGGAGCAGGAGGTAAGGCATGTGTGTGTGTGTGTGTGTGTGTGTGCATGCGTGTGTGTGTGTGTCTGCGCGTATGGCAGGTACACGGGCTGTGTGACCCTACAGGATGCTAATGAAATATTCAGAGAGTGGCAGCTGTTTCACGCTTTGTACCCGGGCCGTGCCGGTGGGGGCTCACAGCTCAACAGCACCCGGTTACTAGGTGCTGTTGGTAAATCTGGCTTTAAAGAACCCAGACCACCCCCAGCAGCACTGAATCGGGCTAAGCTGGCAGCAGGGCCATGCGAAGCCATGCCAGAACCACACTGGGTCAGGGCTGGGGGTGCAGCCCTCACTTAGGCCGTCTCACTGGCTCCACTGAATCCCATGGGAGACGTGGCACTGCTCGATTTTCTTTCAGTATGTCTGATGCCTATACAATAATATTAATTATTACTAATAATCATCATCATCATCATCGTCGTCAGTCACCTCTCCACGGAGGGTTGTTGTCATTGATTACAAAGGCTGGGGTGTTGAGTGTCTCAGTTTCACTCCTCACAGTACAAACCCCATTTCCCCAATTTTGTCTCCATCTCCCACACACACACACACACACACACACACACACACACACACACACACACACACATAGGTGGGAATCCCACCATCCCTCCCCCCATACCAACCTGGTGTCTGTCACCGCCCCCCTCCCCACAGAGCCCCTTTAGCCTGCGATCTATCCCAGGGGGGCGATGCCAGCATCTGAGGGTGCTAGGGAATCTGAGAGAGCTGCTGGTGCATGCAAATGCCAGTCTGGCAACCCAGCGGTTCTCCCCAGATAAAGCCACCGTGAAGACGACGACCATAGGGCGACTTGCACAAATCCCGAGTCTCAGCTGGTCACTGAAACAGTGCCTGTCGATAGTCTGAAGTTGGCGTCCTCAATTCTGTTTCATCGAGGCCTGCTAAGGCGAGGACATACGAATCACCCTGGCTGAGAAACCCACACGCAAGTGTATCCTTAAGGGTCAGAAAAGCTTAGGAAGCCTTTTGGTTACACTTTCAATGTGTGAGGTGGGTCAGGGGGCTAAAGTGGCCCAACTTAAATGAAGCACTGAGAGGGCGGGGGGTTACCGCGATTAGCGTTACTGTCTGTGGTCCGGCTGCCCCAGCTCATTAATACCTGCGGGGCGAGGATGGTGTGTTACATTCAAACTGGACAGCCGTCAATCACCCAGGGCCCCACAAGACGGGCCTTGATGAGTTCTTTTCGGATCGATATGCCATTGGCGGCTCAGCAGATCCGGGCCGATGTATCAACCGTGCATCTGCCTGCATCGTGATGCCTTTCCCGACCGCTTAGCGTCTCTGTCACAGGGACATGATGGTCTGATCGTGTCCTGTACTCATGCAGGCCGCGATTACCTTGGTTATAAGCCGGGGCGAATAACGATCAATACTCACATGGACCAACTCCGAAAACTCGTTTACCAGCCCATTCAGTTTCAGCAGATCCTGAAAATCGGGAACAAGACAATGAGTAAATTAAACAATCAGGACCAATCAAGAACCTGCCAGATCTCCAGGCAGGCTCTATGGCCTAAAATATGTTTGTGGCCAGTCAGAGGCACTCAAGGTGCAACCTAAATCAGGCATGAGCTGAAAGGGGTGTGGCCCCACCCCGGTTTGGACAGGGACGGCCTTCACCTCCTCCAGTGATTCCCAGGACTCAGCAGCGTTCTGGTCCAAAGGAATCTTGGGCAGGAGCTGAGCCTGCGTGCTGAGGGGGCCCTCCTCTTCCTCACCTGAGGGATACAGAACAGGTCCCTTCAACGATCCCACTGCACTATGTCGCAAGCACGTGTGACGAGGCCAGGCCGGCAGCTACCCAGTGTGGTGTCCGCGGGTGCCATCCCCAGGATCTGAGGCAAGAGGCTAGCCTGCGTAGGGCCAGCAGCCGTCTCGGCATGCAGCTTCAGGAAGTCTCGGGCAGCATCAGAGGCATGTTCTCTGGTGGGCCGCACCATCTTCTCCAGGGCCAGGGCGTCTTCTCGCCGCACGCGGCCACACAGCTTATCCATCTCCCGGATGTTCGCTCGGAGTTGCTGCAAGTGTGCGGACACATCCGGCTACTGCTATTGTACTGCCGAGCGTCCTGCAGCCACTAACATGCAGGTGTGTCGATATTAACCATCATGGTGACACGAGGCCTCAGTTCTACAAACTGTCCAGGCGGAAGGGTGATCGTCTTTTCAGACTTTAACATAACCATGAGTAATTTTAACTGGCAGTTAAACGGAGTTTGCTGACATTCTGTACGATCCAAAAAAAAAAAAAAAAAAGGAATAAATAAATTCTTCAGTAAATACCCAGCTGTATGAATTTCTGAGCATGGCAATCGACTGAAATGAAAAAGAGCAATAATTAAATAATAACGTGCATTTTCAAACGTGTCGCCCACACGACGGGCAGATGGCAGCCAGCACGAAGCAGACGTGACCACTCCTCTCCCCAAGACCCTGCCTCGTCCCATTACAGCACCAACAGCCTCTTCACATTCCAGCGGGAGACAGCAGGATTAGGCAAGCGGCCGATCGATCAGCCCCGGGGTGCCACGCACAGGTCGGGCGTCAACGGCCCACTGATCGAGGCCTGCCTGCCCACGTTCTAATTAGGGGGTCCTGAATAAACATCCCACTCTCTGCAATTACGCTTGTAAAGACTGGATTAGCCCCAGCCCCCAGATCACATGATCACTATGCACTCAAATGGAATCAGCGCGTTCTCTGTCTGTCCAGAGTTGGCCTCTACACACACACCTAACCCTGTACAGAACAAATGATCATTTAACTGTACTTTATATTTGAAATCACATTTTAATAATCCAACTGCCGGTTAAATTAATAACAAAAACACTGATAACCTGAAGCGTGGCCCCCAAAAATCTTAAATTTAAGACTATCATTTCTTGTAATACAAGGTCTGAAAATTTCTGGTCACTTTAAAGCACACAACTCATGTGACAGGCAGCTTTCCTTCCAGCAATTAAACACAGTCCATAAACATCGATTCAGGTGTGCACATTAATCAATGCATGTGAAAATCATCGCTGGACAAAACGTTAATTAAAATTACATCTCTGACAGGTCGGATTCCAGCTGACTTCAAGCGATCGATTGAGATACGTGTTCTGTGACTCATTACTGATTTAGCTTAACATCAGCCTTTACAATGTGTTTATTTTACATGCCACTCAAGTGCAACAGCTACGGGAAGTTTCCTATATGCATTTACAAAAATGTCAGGCTCCTGCAGCGGCCACAGGACTTCTCCCCCCCCCCACCCCCCAAATTATTTGTCCATTCTTGAATTTCAATTAAAAAAAAAATATTAAATCCTAAAAGAAAAAAAAAAAAAAAAAACAACACGCATTTATGCCCATTCTGTAGGAGGGGGAGTGTTTTGGCCTTTGAAGGACTCAACGATGAAACTCGCTGAAAGTCGTACCGCTATGCAGGTCACGGAGAAGGTGATGGCGTGGCCGCGGAGTGTCACATGACTAGGCCATTCCACCACAGACGCCACGTCCACTGCAGAAAGCACGTCCTACCGCGGTTCGACAGTTATGGCGCCTGACCTTTGACACGCAGCGTCTCACAGCTAATGGCAATACCGCTAGCCCAGACATTGAACTTTGTTACCCATGTAAGCTTTGCTGAAACCAGGGTTGGGGGGGGCACCAAAAAAAACCACAACAAAAATGTAAACACACACACACACACACACACAAGAAAAACTTGCCCCACTCCTGAGCCGTTAGAGGAGGAGGGTGGGGGCGGTGTTTTTGTGTCTTTTTAAACTGCTCTTTGAAGGCAGACGCAGGTGGTTTGGAGTCGGCTCGGAACAAACGGTGGCTCACGTCAGTCAGTGGGAGACAGACACCAGACGCCAGGGGAGTGGGCTCCACCAGCAGCAGGAACGCTAAGTGCAGACGGCGTCTCCGCCCCAGAGACAGAGAGAGAGGTGGGTGAGTGGCCACCTGAAAATAGCTCAACTCTTCCTTGTAGCGACACTATAATGTCAGATGCCAACTGTCTCGTAACCAAAACCGCCGCTGCGGCAGACTGGGTCCGAGGGCACTGAGACTCTCTCTCCGACTGCCGGACCTCACCATGGAGGACGACCCGCCGTCGGCAAGCCACCGCCGCCTCAGACCGCACGGCCGTTCCCTGATTTAACGGCAAAGTGAACGATGTGCCGTGGCCGACTTCACGTTTCGCCTTTGTTTGAAAGTCTAGCCATACAAAAAGGTGGCAGCTGTAAATATAGCAGGGGCACGACCTGCGCTGGCGACACAGACAACGTGGGATGGCCATTCACGTGACTGACTCCAAGGTTAATGCCGCAATTAATATTAGGCTGAATAACTAAGGCAGACCACAAAGCTGCAAAACAAGCAAAAATGAAGCACCAAATGAAGGTCCCCCCCACCCCCCAAAAAAAGCCTCAGATGAATTCTTACACTTTGAAACGAGACGGAGCAAAACTTCAGGAACGGAAACGAGAAGGAAACTGCGGGGGCTGGGGTCTGTCTGATTAAACCCGGCTGAAGATAACACCTGAATAATTAACTCCTCAAACGGAGTGACAGGCTCCCTAACTGCCCCGACACATCAAGGGCTGCGGAGGATCACAAAACCCTCGTGAGCTTTAATCTCCTCTCTTTTGTCACGCGGCATAATTACGCCACTCTGATCCCGTTCCTCGGTTGCCTCTTATCGATCCACGCGGACGCCGAGCTCCCGGGCCGACTTTGCTTTCGGCCGGAGCAGGAGCGCGGAGCGGCCGAGCTGAGAAAGAGCGAGACAGCCTTGTGAAGCAGTGAAGGAAAACGACTTGAGAAATGACCAGAATGAAGAGCTGAACAAGGCCTACTGCTCCTACACCGCAGCTCCAATTACATGCACCATCACCAGAGCTTCATCCTGACACCAAACCACCTGATTGAACCTGTCGGCATCCTGGTTACGGCTATTTGGGTTTCTCCTCCCTACTGCTTCTTGCTGATTTGTGCGAAATGGGGAAAAAAAAAAAAAAAATAGCTGAACTGAAACTCTTAACATGATCTCGACCGTCTGCATTTCAGGGCTCTGGGGGTCACTAAAATGGTAGATGCCCACTCCAAAGCATCGGATTCATAATCTTAGTTTAGCTACACAAGCCCATGACCGGCATTTATCTACACAGGATGGCAGAGACCCAGAAGCTATCCCTTGTAGCATGAGAAGGATGGAGCAGTATTTAACTGCAGCCATCTAACATAAATGCACACAAAACATGCAGTTCTGTATGGGCAATCAGGACAGACTGAGTGCAGAAACCAAAGAAACCTACACAACAAGCATTTAAACCACAGAGAGCAGATGCACGGTTCAAATGGGCAATGCTGAAGATGTGATATTGCAGGCTATCAACCACGGTATCAGCATTTGGGATATGGGGGCCATGAACATAACTCGGCAGCGTCAAGTCGGGTAATCGCATTCACTCACTTCACCTGTGCAGTTACTTAAGCCTGAGTTCCGCTTTCTACATTCCAGAACTGTTATGTTACCTCTGCGGTTCCCCGTGTGTTGACGCTAAAAGCCCCTACTCTTTCCTTCTTACCCCGTGCCACCAAAAGCACAACATCAGCCATTCCAGACGTGCCGTCAACCAATCACATTTACGTTCAACCTCGACAAATTCTACAAAGTACCCAACGCAGTGGGCTGTGATGTTCTCACATTACTCCGATTCACTTTCTGTTCTTTTCTAATACTTTCATCTCCGTAAGCAACTGAAAACATCACCCCAACACAGGGAAGTGAATGTGGGAGGGCTGATTCACAGGGGGAAATCAGGCAGACAGATACGATTTTACGCACCGCCGTTCAGAGAATCTACAGCCCTGTCATGCAGTATCGAGCCCGACTTGTAGTCTTGAGCCTGTTATGATCATACCCATTACCCATTCCTTGGTATTTCACCGTTTATCAATGGCAATCCCACAGATGTATCAGTTACCGTTGGCCTCGAGGATCGGTGAAATTATCAGGCAGGGCCAAAAGCAAACGTGTGCTTTAGAGACTGTTGATTTTGTGATGAAACCGACCTTGCCGTTTTCAGGGAAGGGCCCTCAACACGGCCGTCGTGGGAAGGACATCAAGTGAGCTGGCTTATTTCCACTGACTGGCTCCACCTGTCACTCATTCGGTTTGTGACTGAGGTCTTCTGTTCGGTCTTTGTCCCAAAGTAATACCGTCCATAGATTCAGGTTGAGCCGTGTTCATTCAGCACATAAAACAGAGTTCCGTTTTTCATTCCTTCTCACCGGTAAGTTTCTGGTATTTGACTTTTTAGAGGAATGTGAGAAGAAAAAAAAACATGATGAGTACCTGACATTGAGTGACTTAACTGAATCTACTGGACTGAAAGATGTGAGGACCGTGGACTTCAGTGGTGGTCCACAAATCTGCACACCCGAGCAGGAGCACCAGAATCACCAGAACCACCATGACGTGCACCCAGGTGAACTTTCATTTACGCTTTTACTGCGATACCTCATTCCACTGATGAGACAAATCCCACCCACCATGGGTTTTGAAGCCTCATTTAGCTCCAGCATTGATTTGTTAGTTCGAGATACTCCTACCCACCACAGGTTTTGAAGCCTCATTCGTCCCATTTCTACCTCATTCCTCTTTTTATTTTAAATTCTATTATCTCTCGTGTCTCCCAAATGCTCACCTCTATATCTCAGACTCAAAAGTAACGACAGCTAGCATCGTGGTTTAGGACACAAAGCTGTTAACATGAAGACTGATCTCCTGCGGTTGCACCCTTGAGCGAATCTTTAACCCGAACTGCTTCATGGAAAAAGGCAGCTGTAACAGTGGCGAAAGCTGTAAACTGATACTAATTCGTTTTGCTTAGCTGGAGATTGTTAACAATAACAATAAGTGAAGTGGCTCTTCACCTCAGACAGGACCTGGCAGAGCCCCTAACACGGGAGATGGTCACACATATGTACGTATGTATACATGTATGTGCGTGTGTTTGGCCGCGTTTATATTACATTGTGGGGACATTTTGAGTCCCCACAAGTCAACACTCAATTTTATAAAAATCTGTGAACACAATCAAAAAACCCAAAGAGCTAAAAGTCTTGTATTTTGTTAGGTTATTTAAGGTTAGGGCTGGGTGAGGGTTAGGGTTGTCTTAATTAGTTTTAGGGTTAAGCCCATAGAAATGAATGGAAGGTCCCCACAATGTTAGATTTGCCTACACTGTCTGTCTGTCTGTGTGTGTGTCTGTGTGGGCGTGCGCGTGCTCACATGCACGTAGACAGCCTGCTTAATCAACGCTGGAAAACACTCTGGGTTACCAGGCAGAGTCAGAAGGAACAGGAAAGGGAGAAGGCATCAAGAGGCAGAGAAGGAACAGGAACGGTCCGGATCAGTAAGCAGGCTACAACCACTCCAAATGTAAGAAGACATCAGCCAATACCACATAGAGATGCTTCATAGCTCAGGGCTGAAGGGAACCAAGCAGCAGTTAGCTTCCTGCCCTATAACCACAGAAAAATGCCTCAGAAAACCTGAAACTTTTGCCCTGGATGCATATGTAATTTTGAATTTACAGATTTTTTTTTTTTTTTTTAAATCATTTTCGCTGATAAAAACAAAACACTAAAAGTGATAAAGAAATACAACTTCTCCACAACTGAGTAAACAAAATATTTACTCAAAACATTTTCTGGCGATTTCACTGTAATCCAGCCTCAAGCCAAAAGAAATGAATCCTCTGTGAATTTGGGTGATGACCTCATTTGCATCTTCGAAAATTGAACTTTAACATTTCAGGCCACACGATGAGAGCAACAAACTGGTGCAAACTGACACAAGTAAACCTGCCCCATGAATGTGCTGCAGAAACAGTAATGGGAACATAACAAATAAACAGTTGTGCTTTTAATTTTAATCGGCATTTACACAGACGGTGAACGGCTGTCCATTTTCACGGAGGCAAAGTGGAATTGTGTGAAAACTACACAAGCCCTGAGGGAAACCGTGCAGAAGCTATTTCGCCGCTTTCAAAAACGACCGCATGGGGCAATGGCGAAAATGAGAATCGCATGACCTTTCGTGGCGACTCGGCACCCCCTGGAAATCTAGCTTCACAGCCCGTGCCAACAATGCCGGTTCTCAGGTGCTTTCGCTTGTGTTCGGGGGTGGCACATCGTTAACGGTCTCCGCCGATGTCATGAGATTCTCGCTTTTTTCTTCGCCGTTGAAGGAAAGCGTGATAGTGAAAGATGAAAGGAAACAAAAGCAAAGAAACAGCAGTTTCATGGAGGCCAGGGAGGAAGATGAAGACCAGCAGAAAGCATCTCACTGTTACCCTGCAGTGCCCGTGACATCCGAGTCAGGTGACCACACTCCGCTCACATTCCAATCCCAATCAGTTTGCGGCAAAGAACGCGAGGCGAGCTTGGCTGGACGTAGGTCTCGCTGAGGGTCTTACTGGAGTTGGGGGGCTTCCCTCTGTCACGCACTGATGCTGGGAACCTATGTTGCATGCACAGAACCCCTAGCGAACAGCTCCCCCCACCACTGTGAAACAGGCAGTGACATCAGTGAGAGAATATGGAGAACCTCCAGAGTCCACATGGTTATACATGCAGAGCAAGGTACGTATGTCAAGGAAGATAAATCGATAACCACATCATTTCAGGGTGGGCAAATGAATCCCCACAACACTAACAGGGATGGTGCAGGCTGACTGATAAACTAGGATAGCCTCAGGGTTATAGGTACCAGGTTTGGACGAGGCTGTCTGGCCAAACTGTGACTCTCATATAAACTCGTCTAAAACGGTGATGATGAATTTGCAGGGCTTGCCATGCCCACACCGCAGTAAAGTGTAGCTCATCATCCATCAGTTCACCATATTGCTCCTCAGCCGTCCATCCACTAAATTCTAGTTTAACTCAAAATCGGGAAAGACTCTCGAGTCAGGATAACAACGCTGTGTCAAGAAAACTGCCCGGCGACATCTACACATTCAAAGCCCTGCAGCTTCCTGTCAGCGCATGCCTGTTGCACATCTAAATACAGCCACCTTGGGCTGAGACGTCACTGTGACGGCACGCGCAGTGTGTGAAAGGACGCGTCTATAATGTATCCATATACACACGTATCCATGCATGAGACTCAGTGTCTCAGCATCACAGAGGATGTGGGCTGACGGGGTCGGTGATTCGGAAAACGGTTCCTCGGTTACCCAGTTACCCTATTAGGGGACTGTGTACCGCACACGTATTGCATTATGCAAATGGGGGGCTTTTGAACATCCATTCAGAAGGGAAGAATTGCATGTATGTTGATTAAAAAAAATGAAATTAAAAGGATTGCAGGATTAGGAGGGTGCTTGAGCACACTGAGCGCCTCTCGGAGGGATCCCCTCGCTGGAAAAACAACCCCCGTTTGGCAAGGCCCCTTTCAGCCTATGCTAATTCTCTACTGTCCATGGTCAAATTTTAGTGACGGCTATCAACCTTGGGTCCAGCGGAAGACAGGAGGGCCATCGCCAGCCTTTGTGCTACAGTGGCTCCGTCGTGTCGATTTGAAACGTTCGCCCAAAAGGAGCGGGCAGACATTTCAAATAGAAAACCCGACAAAAGCCACCCAAGGATTATTTGCTTATACCAGAGTGGCTCACCGCTTTTAGGTGCCATCACAAGTGCGGAGGCGCCTTCTTCTGACTCGTGATGCTACCTATCTTTCTTACCTAAACTGTTAAGTGGAGGGCGCAGCCCCTGCGTCGTGAGTGGCAGCACCGGGCCGGCCGTACAGCGTCGCGGGAGTCCAACAGAGGACCTACCTGCACGGTGCGGCTGGCGTTGACGTGCTCCTGGTGCAGTCGGTCCCACTGCTGGCAGCGTCGGAACTGCGGAGTGCAGACAATCAGATCAGGCCTCCGACACTTTTTACAGGTGCGTCAAAGCACGCACATACTGACCCGCGCTGATCCTGCCTGTTACCCACACGTACGCACACGCTTCCCTACCCACACTCAGCCACGTATTGAGGACAACAACCACATTAAAGTCTCTCGTCTGCGGGGCCAACACACAGCTCACCTCTCCCACTGTGGCTGTCAAGCACCGTTACACACGCTGTTAACCCTTCTTCTGCTTGTCGTCATCATAATTATCTGACTTGCTGATGCCCAAAACAGCAGCATCTAGACCTGGTCCATACTGCAGCGATTGAGGCTTCCAGCATGTCTCGACTCATACATTCCCCTGAACAGCCCTTGGCATTAAACATGAACATATTCCCAATTTTAATTTTATAAACCTCCACTCTGCTGCTTCTCAAAAGAGCTACCCACTACCCAAATGGCAGGAAGCTGTTTGGTTCTGTTTACTTGCCAAAACAAAGAAAAACTATTATATATGAAACAAAAACTCACGAATATTACGTAAAAATGAAAGCAAAACAGACAAATGCCAAAACCCAAAAGAAAAACAGAAATCAGGAGGGAGAGAGAAGGCAAACTGGGACAAACTTCTGTTCCAATACCCACCTCGCTGCTTCGGATCAGGGATGTCTGGCGATCAGATCATACCCGCTGTTAGAAAAGGGTTTCAGAGCGGTTGCCAGCCGGACTACGGCCCGGTCCAGCTGGCAGAGTGATGGGAGTGGCCCTGTCTGAGGGAGGGGGCCCCGTTGTGCCCTCCGGCCCGCTCCGCCCCGCTGGCGGTGACAGGTGGGGCAGGCCTGCCCCCCGGCGCCTTTTCCTAATCCTCCACCTGGCCCCTGCGGCTGCCGCATTGGGTAATTCGGGCAGATTGATCAGCATGCCTCCCCCTTGCCGGCCTTTTGTTTTTCCCAAAAGTCCCCCCCCCCCCTCCCTCCCCGGAAAGCTCACAGAGTCACTGTCCACGGACAGGACAGAGATAGGCCAGCATTCCAGCCTCAAGACCATGTCATGGTGTCTCTGGTGATTCTCCACATTATACATCAAATCTGTAGATTTTTGGTTAAGCTGTGCTTTATGACATTATTTAGAGCAAATCTGAGTTATTAACACTGAGGAGTACAGACAACAGGCCGGCATTAAAACAAACCGGACCAGCATTAAACAAAAGACGGCACAAAATTTAAACACAGGTACAAACTTTCTGGTACCACTAATCCTGCCAGGCATTGACAGCAAATCCAGTATTACTGTCACCAGCTATGTGACACTGAATCAGGCCAGTCAATCGTGTTGGGCTTCAGACCTGGCTTGAAGGACCACACAGGCTCCCACGATATTATTAGCATACAGCAATACTCTGCGCACCTTTAGAATTCCAGATCTCTATATGCATTGCACTCAATTTCACCCATCTCTACAACCAAGCTCGACATTTCAGACCACAGTTAAGACTTCAACATGGTGAATATTATATATCCATGAAATGGCTATGCTAATGTGCTCACTAGATCCTAATCGGTCTCAGAACCGACGTTTCAGACCTCTGTCGGCCAAACACATACGGCAGCTCGAATTAAGTGGCACAAGCTCGCAACCATGAATGCTATGGAGATCAGATTGCTGTACCCTGAGGAGTACTCAATCCAAATTGCTCAAGTGAAATATCAAGGTGTAGAAGTTGGAGGGAAGCATCAGCTGAACAGACAAAGAATCATACCGAAACAAACCAGTGAAGGAAGGCCCAGATGTCAACAAAGACGAGTGGAGTTGGTACTCCTAGCATGAATGGACTCAGCCAACGCACACTTTTCTGAAAGTGTGAAAGTTGTGAGCTCGACTTTTCCTGGGGCACGATGCGGGCGGCCTATACCTTCTCAATGTTCAGCTGGTGCTTCTGCAGCCTCTCCAGGTCAGTCGGGATGGCCACCTTGATGAACTTCTGGATCGGTGGCTCCAGACGCCGTAGTGGCAGCTTTCCCCCCTCATCGGCCATGTTGCCACCCACTGTGGCCGGAGGCTGACACCTCGGTTCAACACCACAGCCTGGAGAGCAACCAGGCCAAAGATGAGAACCAGTGATGACAGTGGCGGTGCCACCATAATCTGTCCATAAACAACTTGGCACGCTGCCAGCCAATCTCAACCTCGGTGTGGGCAACAGGATGTTATGGTTTTTCGATGTCAGCTTACATATTGCTGCAAAACAGTCTCTGAATTAAAGGTCTGAAGGTCAGGGGCTTTCCCGAGTCGACCGCGGGTGCTTTCCACCTAAGGGTGCAATGTGGAACAGTCCCAAGGAATGGTTTGTCACCCAGTTATACAACAGCAAAGAAAGTGTGCCCGTGTACGTTTGTGAAACATTCAAATGGTGACATACTGAGAAATAGTCACGCTTTTCTTGATAATGTCTTTCTGCATATGTCCAGTACATATAATGTCCAGATGTTTAAATAAAAATGTCCAGAAAAACCCCCAAGCTAAGCGCTTTAAGGGGTCTCACACCTAAACCAAGGGGCTGACTATACCAGTAAATGTCACAGTAAACAGGAAAAAAATACAGAAAAGCAAATAAAGAGACAGCGGGGGCGAGGGAAAACTGCCCAAAGCCAAAGTGAAACTGAAACTGGCTAACCAGGCGCTAACTAACCATGTAACATGCCGACCCTGACTGCCTAGCATAGTACTCAGGCAGGGGGGCAGAGCTGCCTAGACATTCCGTTTTCCCGTTTCGAAGGTGTCGACGGCTCCCTTCCTCGGTGCGCCCAGAGGCCGAGGCCGGGGCCGTCCGTCCGTCCGTCCGTCAGCTACCCTGCGCTAGCAGCGCCGCGCGACACCGAAGGCTCATAAACCGCCTGAATGTCCCAGTCATGGGCTGTGCGATCTATACGCGGTCCCCCGATGCCTTAAAAAGCACCCACCTTGACGGAAAGCGGAGGCAGGCTAGCTGTGATATTAAACTCGTACGAGCAGGCGCTGCTAACTTAGCAGGCTAGCCGCCTGAGACTGCTCCGTCCGCAGATACAGTACTTCCGAGTCCCAGTGCGAGTCCGAGTCCGAGTCCCAGTGCGAGTCCCTCCCCTGATCGCCGACCGGCGGCGAAGGCGCTTCGGTAACTCGGATAGTAAAAACAAAGAAAAGCCGTCAAGAAACTTATTCAAGTTTCGTGGATCCGCGAATGCTGTTTGTTTGTTTGTTTGTTTGTTTCCCTCCCCTCCACAGGTGTACGATAACACAAGTCTCACATTGTACAAGTTATGAGAAAGCTGTGTCTAATGTCTCTGAGGTTCCTTTTAACAGATGAATTTAATTTCTTTATCTCTGCGAGATGATACTTGTATCGTGTTATAGAAAATTAAACATATTTGCAAATGTAATGTGACGTAATTATAAGATATGTCTACTCATTTGTAATGTAATGCTTTAATCTTTATATTTATATAATATCTATATATTATTGGCGATTATAATTTCTACATGAAATGTGTGGGTAGAATTTCAAGAACATTTCAGTGGGCAATATTTACTCAAAATAGGGTTGAAGGGTTGAAAATTTAAGATACCTTAATATTTATCAAAGACAAGGTAATGTGTGCTGTTAGAGTGTCTGTCCTGTAAACAGTGTCATGAAAGGGACTGCAATGAAATTATTATTAGTCAGTAATGCCGTTGTGTGACGTGTGGGAGATTTTTGCCTCTGCAGAAACACCTGCACCACACTGGTGTGGGCGCCGTTAGGGGCCTGAGGCTTTGGGCCACAGCAGCAGATTAACCACATGGCTGGGCTCCATCGAGGACCTTCTGTTCGCTCTTCCACGGGGCTCGAACCCACTGAGAGCTCAGGTGGAGGCATAGGCCTGTTCACCAGTGCTGCCCCTTTGAGCAAGCCGTTCTCTCAGGCAAGCGGAGGAACTTGCAAACATTTTCACGTTTAATTAACCTGGACGACGCTACTAACGTCAGGCATTGCGAGTAAAACACCATTCTAGCGAATAACATCGTTCAGCGGAGTGGAAAGCAACATCAGACGCGTTTACACTGGTCACAAGTGCCGTGGCTGTTGTGTTGTGTGATAGCAATTGGGTTATATTTTGGAGTGTATCTTTGGTCCTTATTTTTCCTTTAAACTAATAGACACCCTAGTAGCTAAACAGGTTTGCTTATGACCAAAGATACAGTATGCAGATTGAAAAAAAGAAGCTGATGCGGGTATATAACCTATACAAAAGGTCAAGGATATGAGGAGCAAACTTTTTGACTACTCTGACAAAAACATCATTTAAAATAAGTATGTGAAAAAGGTGCTTTTTATCATGGTTTTTCAAAAATGTTGTACCCTTTCGTGACATACATAGAGGGAAAAAAGACAACTTGTGGGGGAATGTGGGAGGATGGAAAATCTGAAACTTGTACATGAAACCAAACTGGTCTGAAGCACAGTGTCTGAGCTCCACCGCTGGTCCCTCGTGAGGTGAGAATTAGAGTTTAGCATGATCTTCCTCTTTCTTGCTACTTGCAAGAAGTTGTGATAAGCGTCACATGAAAGATAGCTGCTGGAGGTAAATAACAGCCAAGCCCTGCCACAAGACCGGACGTCTGTTGTTGAAAATCACAGAAAAGGAGAGGGCAAGTGAAACAGTATGGCCAGATTCTGGTATTGGGAGATCTTTGTCTCTCTTAACGTTGACCTGTTTGAGGTCTGAATGTTGTTGCTTTTTGTTTTTTTTGCTTCTTGTTTTCTGTGCAGCCCCAGTATCTGGATATCCAATCCACTTCAGAGATGGGAGTAGGCAGGCCACAGGCCTCCAAAGGCAGCAAAAGTGAGCAATTAACTTGTGGCCACCACTGCATAACCCTGGAAGACTTCCCACACTAAGCAGGGCTGGTGCTTCAAGGTCACCTTGTGTTTGTGTTGTTTTAGTTTTTTACTCAACAACAAATGGCAAATTCTGCATATAAAGTCATGGCGAAAATCACTGAAAAGATTCAGTTTGAGTTAATTAACACTTAAAAAAGATAGAAGCTCACATTTTAAATAATCTTTATTTTGGATAAAATTTCAAGTTTTTGCTATGTATTAAATTTCTGTTCTTGCATGAAGCTCTTGTCCATGTTTATTCCACACCTCTGCAGTGTGCGTGTAGGTTCACATGTTCTCCCTTTGTCGCGTGGGGTTTCTCCAGGTACTCCAGCTTCCTCCTACTTTCTCAGGACGTACAGATAGGCTAATTGATGTCCCTAAGTTGTCCACGGAGTATAAGTGTGTGTGTGTGTCTCTCAATGGACTGGCATCCCATCCAGGGTGTATCCCAGCCTTGTGCCCTGTGATGGACTGGAATTCCATCCAGGGTGTACCCCAGCCTTGTGCCCTATAATGGACTGGCATCCAATTCAGGGTGCGCCTTGTGTTGCCTGGCATAGGCTCCAGGCTCACAGTGACCCTGACCAGGATAAGCATTTAGAAGATGGATGTTTCTTCGAATACTTCTCGACCTGGTCCTAACTGTCCTTTATATTTCAGCATATGCTGGATTTCGCCATCAACTGGAAAAGTAAAAAATAATAAAATGCTCTGCCTCCAGGGTTGGAATGGGGCTCACTCCATTCTCTGCATGGGCCACACTTGGCACAATATGACCATGTGAGTATGCTTGTACATCCATACTCAGAGTGAAAAGATTCTTTTCATCTGTGACAAGGGGAGGTCATTTGGGCCTGGGGTCTTCCATAAACGGGGGTGGTCCGGGTGATGATGAGCGGGAAAGAACAGTGAGACAGCTACGGGAGTCGTGTTGATTCCCTGGGGTGGCTCGCAGTGATGGATGGAGGATGGGATGAGTTTCTTTCCTGAGGATAGAGGGGATTGGATTTAGTGGGAGGTCTATTGTGTCAGAATTAAGGCGCAGAGAGCGCGGCGGGAACGTCGCACTCCAGGTCAGAGCGCAAGTGACAGGTGTCTGGAGTCAGCAGATAAACAAAGCAGTGTCAGCCATCTGGAGCAGAGACCCGCGTCCAATAGTGGCTCATTCATGGCTGTTTAATATTACATCAGTACACCCCCCCCCAACATCCGCTTACACTCACAGCAAGATGCTAACTCCTTTAAGGCATGACCAATCCTCTTCTGCTGCCATGGGACATTTTAATTAACACTCGAGGGGTATTTGCTTTCTTCAGTCAGTTTGGAGCAGCAATGGCTGATGATGGCTTTTTCTTAATGGCTTGCCCTCTATTTCTTTTTTTTCTTAAATGTGGTTTTCTCTGCCACTGTCAGTGCCTCACCCTTGGTGACCGGTGTTAATGTTTTTTTGTATCTGCCGATGATCGTGGTGGCCAGATGTGCTCTTAGGACTCATGTTGGACACCTCAGGTCCAGGTCCAGTTTTTCTTGAAGAAAAATAAAGCTTGTCTAAGAACGGAATCCATCCATCCATCCATCCATCCATCCATCCATCCATCCATCCATCCATCCATCTTCCACAATCATTTATCCAGTAAAAAGGAGCCTAGGTGAGCTATTACAGGGCACAAGGCAGGAGACACTCGGAACAATCCTTTGTACCACAGATACTGTTAAGAGAACTTATTTTTGATAAGTGAGTTGATACTTCTGTTCATTTCTGAATTTCTGTAAAATGATTAGCTTGGTTTAAATGCCATGTACACAATGTACAGTATATTCGGAGTGTGAGTATAAAACGTAGCTGTTAAAATGTTTGATTTAACATGTCTTGAGATGAATCAGTCAATCATGGCTTTTAATTTTCTTTGTGGATTTTAACCCCTATAAAACAGCACTTCTCTCTCTGATCTCTGCCTCCATTCTGTGGGGTCTGCGATGTGTCACTTTCCTCTGTGGAGGGCAGATAGACAGATGAGTTTGGCATGATGCAGCCGGAAAGGCCATTGGGGGCAAGAGTGGAAGTACGCAGAGGCGTGGCACTGTCAGGTACTTGCACACAGGTGTGTGTGACTTAGCAAGTGGAGGTAATGAGTCACTACTCGCTTTACCACTGCATGGAGAGCTGGCCGATTATGGGGGGTGTGGAAGATTAAGGGCTAGGTGGTATGACAAGGCTGGTGGAGAGGACAACTGTCTTCACACCGAAAGGTTTTGTCTGGTTGTATGTGTGTACACCTCATGTCACATCATCCGTGATGTATACAGTGGGGCAATGGGGGGGGGGATTTACAGCTATATTCGTAACGTAAAGCTCGAACTAAGACCCGAATTGGTAGGACAAAGCTGGAAAGATGATCCCTCCGTGCTCATGGTTGATGATTAGCAGTAAAACAAGCATACTGAAACAAGTAAAGCTGGAGTTTGGTGAACCATCTTGATGGTAGAGGTGCTAACAGACATCGTTTTTAATTTATGTGGGTCATATGATTACATGGCTGCTTGTTTGTAACGTCTCCATAGCTGATCGAAGCACCGAGCCACGCGAGATTTACTGTTTCCTGTGTTATCGCTTTCCAGGCGCCTGTTTTGCGACACACTTTTTGCTCGTCAGTTTGCTAGGGCACAAGGTATGTAAACAAACAGAGACACTCTCAGGCAAAATAATCAGCACTGTTTTATGGTTTCAAACTGCTGAACAATAACTCCAGCGAGCCAAAAGGAGAGAAAACCAAACTGAGCAAAGAGGGACATCAGGAAGGAAAAAAATCTGATTTTTTTTTTTTTTGTTTCTCTTCTTCAAAAAAAAACAACGCACCACAAGTCGTACCACAATATTTGAAAAAAGCTATCAGATAAAAACACTTCAAAATATTAGTTTTGTATATATATTTATATATTTATATCTATTAAAACTTTAAACCACTGCCATTTCGCTTTGTTTAAAATTTCAGTCAGTGTGAATGAGCCCTTGATGAGCACTGAATTAAAAATTAAAAAAAACAAAACAATAGCAGAGCCACAGGAGATGGCAGTCTTTGCAATAAATACAGGCAAAGCCATTAAGATATACCATGCATATAATTCTTTTTTTTTCCTTTTTTTTGTACAAATAAAGACATCATGGAACAAATTTTGACTCATTAATAAATGGCATTGACAATATGAACATACAAAAGAAAAAAAAAAAAAAAACGGATGTGGAATGTTTTGCCCCCCCCACAAAGTCCTTTTCCTTCCCTCAAGAAATCCCACCTATCACAGCAACCCCCCAATGTGGGGATGTGTAGGGTCCGTGTTCACGTTCACATACGTCCGCCTCTGCAAAGGTATAAGTGCTTCAAAACCAACCAATTCCATCTTCCTTCTTCATAGTCCAGACCCCTCTGTACTACAGGTAAAATAAAATATTTCAATTCTGTGTACTTCATCCTATAGCTAAAATAAAATATTTTGGATTTAAAAAAAAGACTGCAAATTCAAGTTTGTGGAACTCTGTCGTACGACGTTAGTGCGATTGGCTTGCTGTGTTCCCTAGGTTAAATCTGCTTTCATCATATTTTTCTTAGTATTGAACTAATTTAGAGTTTGAAAAAGGATTTGTGACCACGCTCTCATTCTCCATATATTTTTTAGCACTTTAGGAATTGCACTTAAAGGAGCAACAGGCTGTGGTCACAGTCTTTGTGTGCCCCCCCCATGTGTTCTGTTTAATGCATTCGTTCAGAAAGTACAACACAAGCTACAACTTCAGTCATAGCCCATGAAGCATGAGTCCGTGCACCGCTAAACTTTCTATATATCCAGACTGGAGTTTTTGAGGGGGGAGAAAAAAACGACGACAATTCTTGGAGTTTGCCGATCAACGGAAATTGACTTTCCGGAAAGTTATTTTACACACGACTGCAGTACAGGTGTAGGTGTACTATGGAAGGATGGCCCCACCTGGCCTGGTCGCCAGACAGGGGTCAGGTTTTTCCTCAAAATCATGACTAGGGAGTATTCACAGCCAAAAAAACAACATGCTAACCAGGCTGGTAAAAAAGGATACCATTGACCTTGAGAATGCTTTCTGGATTTCACTTGTCATATCCACCCCTTCACATACAAACAAAGGAAAAGTGAAAAGCCATTGAATAATTTCTTTTTTTTTTTCTCCATGTAAGAAATGTGAAGCCAGTCTGGGAGTTTGGTAGGAGTCCGGGAGTTTCATGGTGTGTGGAACTCTCAGTCTGTGCCGAGGCTCTAGAACCCAATGGCCTAAATTCTAGAATATCTAGAACGTCTGCCAACACGTAGCCGCAGAACTTCATGTCGACCTCTGGAACGATGGACGTCTTCACGGGACTGTGAGAGCGAGGTGCGCTCCCCGCTGCGTGGAGGGGAGGGGTTGAGGATATGACCAGCAAGGCCCCCATCAGTAAGGTAGGGTGTCCAGGAACCTGTCAATGACAGGTGGTGGTGGCACCAGGTCCTCCAGCTTCAGGTAGAAGATGCGCTGGAGGCCCTGAGTGCGCTGAGAGCGCAGCTCTGCCCGTACATTCAGCACCCTGCTCAGAGAGGCCGAGGGCTTCGTCGCGGCGGCGGCAGCGGCTCCGCCAATGGCCACACCTGCCCCAAAGCCCAGGTGATCCCTCAAGCAGCAGATGATCTTATTCTGGATCTCTTCCACTTTCTTTGGTTCTTTCAGCCCGGGGCATTGTTCTGAAACGGAGAGTGAAATCGAAACAGTCATTCAAGGCCGCAGGCCTGTGAGACCTCACAGAATCCAAAGTCTGCGTGACGGCAGTCTTCTCAAAAAAAAAACAAAAAAAAAAAAAAACACACAGGCGACCAGACAGAGCACATTTCAGCGTGAAGACAGGCAGGTTCTGAGACGGGATCCAGCGCCATCCTCTGAGCGATGAGGTTCCCTTCAGAAACATCGTAGCACTGATCGCCAGCACCGGCGCCCGGCAATTAAAAGGATTATGTGGGCCCTCGAGTGGCAAAAAGCGATTAAGCCTTTTGCAAATTAGACTTGCCATAGCAACACCGTGGTGCGGGCACAGACGAGCGATTCAGACCGCTGGACTCTAATGGGGCACTAATTTATTCCGCTGCAGCCGTGCAGAAAACAGGCTGCCCAGCTTGTCCACACGCATAAATAAAGGCAGCGACAAAACGAGATGTCAGACATGCCGCCATATTGGGGTGAGATACATTAATCAGTGGAGTGTTAAACGTGTGATTTACTCATTTACTTTGGGCCACAGAAAGCAAGCGAGCGGACCAAGCTGAGTCCGGCAGCTCTGAGTGAAGGCGAACATGGGGAATGGGGAAAAGGCTCGAACCTCATTCTGTCACTTGCGGGGAATGCTGGGAAATTCTACCCCCTCCCTGCGTCGAGTCCGCTCCATGACAACAAACGGACATTGCGTCTGCGTGTGGGAAGAACGATTTGGTGTCTGGCCCCCCCACCCCCGCTCTGGATGTATGGACTTTGGAGTAAACGACGTGGTGAGGTGGTGGTGCTGCCGGCGTGTTTTCGAGACGCGCTGAAAGGCGAGACCCCCAGGGAATCATTGTTCCTTCCTCTTTTATTGCTCCCTCTCTCTCCTTCTCTCCCACCCCCTTGCTCCCTCCTCCCGGGGTCTAATGAATGGCTGGCTTGCGGCGAGCACTTTTAGGGCAGTCGATAGGCTGGGGTTGGGGGGGGGGGGGGGGGGGGGGGGGGGGGGGCGGGGGGGGCGGGGGGGGGGGGGGTGTTCGGGGGGGGGGCCCCGGGGGGGGG
>JAACJT020000110.1:7383310-7424244 GCA_009936485.2 Gymnarchus niloticus | reverse complement strand
AAGGTGGGAGTGTTCAGGCATGGGGGCGGGGGGGGTGGGTATGCTCGGGGTGGGGGAGGGGGTTGGGGGGGTTGGCATTTGAGGGTCCTGTAGCTCTCTCACTTAGCACTGCCGGCATATTTTTTGTGTCTACTGGCGACGTTTAAGAAGCCGGACAAGTTGCCGGCAGCTATATCTCAAACATGGGGCCTTGCGTCCTCGACCCCAGAGGTGACCTTGGCACCCTGTGTCCTCCTGGTTTCACTACCAATCCGACCCAGAAAGATCACAAAGGTCCCAGAGGTGTTCACTGCCTCTTGGTGTCTGTCATGACATTGACAAGTTTGCCCGGAGTGTGTTTGTAATGTCATTGCTATATTTGATAACGAGATGCTTGCCTTCTTCAAACATTGTGCCTCTTTAAAATGTTTATTTTTTTCAACATATGACTCTGCGGGTTAGGAGTCTGCCCCTGCATCGGGAAGGTTTGAATCACACAGCCAACAGGACAACTATATCACTGCTGAGTTATGATTAAAACCCTTCAGCTTCAATACTGCTCCAGGACTACACTTGTCTGTGTTGACATCAGGGCCTTTGTCCGTTTGTGTCAGTACGATTCTACACGTGCAGAACTTCTACACCTTGATATTTCACTGGTGCGATTCAGATCAAGTACTCATTTAGTATTCACTTACAATAAATGGCAGACCCTAAGATTCACACTCACTTCTACGTGTGTGTGTGTGTGTGTCTCATGGAGAACAAGATGGGAAATGAGAAAAATAAGAATTTTCCAGCGTGAAATGTTCCAAAAAGTCTTCTTTATGCCTAAGAGTCCGCCGGCCGTTCGAAGAGCGTTGCCAGGAAGCCGGGAACATAAAGCCAGTCTTCAAAGGTGACTCAGTCACATTTGCGGGACAGCGAGCTCACGTTTCAAAAGACGCACTCCACAGATGGACATGAGTTCGGCTTCTCAAAGACAACGCGACTACGTAAAGTGGGATTAGGCTTCACCAGTGTAAGACTAATCCAGATCAGCAGTAGGTTTTTCTAAGACTCCGTACTTAAAATGAAAAAACTTGTCATTTTGGTCACAAGACACGGAACACAGTGACAAAAATAAGCAGGTGTAACAGTTGAGGAGCCCAAGAGAGAAGCACCCTCCCAAAATATGAAGCATTAAAATACATTAAAAACTAGCTGCCCAGCTGTCACATTTGTCCAGTTTGACGTTCATTTATTTATACAGCTTGAAATTCTTTGGAGCCAGAGATGCAAATGAACCACCTTACAGGATCGTGGAAGGATAGGGTCCCCATTAACTGCTATGCTAACTGCAGCAAAACGTCTGATATTTTTACATTATTTTACATGTGTGGCTCTGCTAGTTAGGAGTCTGTGCCTGTATCTGGAAGGTTGTTGGTTCAAATCCCACAGCCAGCAAAGCGACCACATCACCATTGGGCCATCAAGCAAGGACCCTGTGCCCTGACCTCAAGCTCTGCTCTCACCTGTATGCCTGCATCTAAAGGAGAGCATGATGGGCTATATGAAAACTATAGAACTCTTATGTACCTGTACAATGGCCAATAAAGTGTCATATAAAACATGCATATCATATTATTTGGACTTTTTCTGAAATCTGGGACGTGCTGGAGAAGGAAAGGTGTCTAGCAGAGCAAGCCGTCCCTTCATAAGCCTTCATCTCCCCAGGTCTTGGCGCAGTGGAGCCAAGCCTCCCACCAAGATGGTTGACAAGCGCCGATCCAATCCATCGATCCCACCACTCGGCCCATTCACCGGGACCCACGCCCACAGGTGTGTGTCACTAGGCAACATCGCAACAAACACAAACCGAACAGCGGCAGTTTGGGGGGAGGGGGACTAATTCCCCTGAAAATGTGGTTACTACCAGCTATGGCACTCGCCAGTTTTTATGTGACTTGTGACAAAGGTGTGTTTTCAATTTGCCACTTTTTGGCCAAGATTAAAAATGCATTAAATATCCACTAAATCGAATGCCGCCTCTAAATGGATGACTTGCTAACGCCACTGAAACTATGAATGATGTCATTTCAGGGGAGGGGTACAGGGGTGGTCGCGTTAAATGGTTGAGGGACCTGCTGTTCGGAGAGCTCCGTTTAGTGGTTATAACCCTGAGTCTCCGGCAGTTTATGCTGTGGCGATATGGTTATTTTTGGGTCACGCTCTTTGGACAGAGCATATTTGCATCCAGAGGTCCAAATGTGATCACATTACGAGTTCATCTACATTTAAAGGCAAGTTGTAAGACCCATATGGTAGGTCAGGGACAGCTTTCATGGGTGTTATGTGTCTTTGAATCTTTAGCATGAATTTCTTTAGTATACTTCCTGGGAAATTAATCTGTAAAATACCACTGTCAATCGGGCACACGTTAGACGCCCCAGAGCTGTTAGGAGATACCTATAGCCCTGGGACCAGATGTCTGCAGCAGTGCCTGAAGCTACTGTCCTCCTGGTACTCTGTGGCTGGTGTCATGGGAACACTGGAAGCCACAAAGTGGAATGGCAGAGACCATTGGAATTATCCAGACACCTTCTACGTCCACGCTCCTCATCCGCGTACGGTAACAAAGAACATCACAAGGTCCTATTTTCAGCTAAAAATAAACCGCTGTTTCCTCCTCAATGGAGATTCAGTGGCTTGTTCTGGGATCAGACTCTGGTTCCACACAAGAACACCTGAAATACCTTTCCAAGTACACTTTCTCTACAGACGCCTCTCTCTGTCTGTCTCTCTATCTCTGACTCTCTCTCTGTCTTTCACTCTGTCTCTTTTTCTGTCTCTGTCTCTCTGTCTGTCACTCTCTCTGTGTCTCTCACTCTCTCGGTCTGTCTGTCACTCTCTCTGTGTCGCTCACTCTCTCGGTCTGTCTGTCACTCTCTCTGTGTCTCTCTCTCTCTCGGTCTGTCTGTCACTCTCTCTGTGTCTCTCTCTCTATCTCTGACTCTCTCTCTGTCTCTGTCGCTCTCTCTCTTTCTCTCTTTGCAAATTACCCCAAACAATCACTCCTGATCTAGAAGGTAGGGATGTTAAAAATACACGAAGCGAGGCTTAATTAAATCCATCCATGAGGAAGGCGTGACGTTAGAACCATGTCCAAGCTGGATAATTGCTTGTCGCTCGTAAATGAAACACCTTTGTGCGAATTCTCCCTGCCATATTAACGACTTAATCAGCTTTTCTGGTCGTCGAGCCACCACATGTAAGATGAGGCGTGGATGCTGAGAACTGCCCCCCCCCCCGAGGAGAGAGGGACAGCATCATGTTACCTGTCAGCATCACCAGGGCTGCCAGACACGAGAAGGTGGACACGTCCAGGTTAAGGCTCTGCAGATGGGAGGAGAAGTCTCGGATGGAGTCCAGCCACTCGCCAAACCCACGAAGGCACTGGAACCGATGCAGAACCAGCCCGTTGCAGAAAACAAATTTGTCCTCTGTCAGAATGGACCTGCAGGATGGTAGAAGAGAAAGGCCCACTTCAGTCTGATGGCCGGGAGCTGTGGTCCTTTCTAGGGCCCTTCTGAATAGAGTGTCTGGAGTTCTAAATTAGGGGATGTTCTGTGTTTCGCTCTGATAATAAAAAGAGGGTTAACCATTAGCATTTAGCACACGCAGCAGCCATAGAGCTGAAGCAGAAAGTACTGCAGTAGTCCTAAATAAAAGGCATTCAGTAATGAACTATTAAAAGCATTATAGTTTTGCTCTTCAAAAATTTCAGATGTTAGCTCAATGCATGCTGGGACTCACATGCTAAAGATATGAGCTCCTATTGGCTGTGGTTTTAAGACTATGAGGCCAATGGGAGCTCAGATTCTTAGCATGTGAGTCCCAGCATGCACTGGGCTAACATCTCAAATTTTTGCAGAGGGAGGCAAACAATTACAACAAATACATGAGAAATACAGGCAACAAAGAGGGCACATTAAAGATGGATGGGAATGCTAGCAATTAACTTGCATTTTCCAGATGAATATTTCTTTTTGGTGATGTCCAAAAATGATATGGAAAGTCAGCTCTCCATTCAGGGTTGGTGAATGATGTGGCACTTGACTTCTACACATGAAGCGCTCCCCTCAGGCTGATGGAAAAACTGCATTTCGATTGGGAAAATGTGTCTTGTTCCGCTTTGGAACAGGTTTGTAGCAAGAATAAATTCAGTCATTTCAAGTGGGCAGCTTTGGTTTGCTCTAGACCTGCGGAATGCATGAGCATCAGCCAAACAAGCTGTTATTTATTAAAACCCCGTAGCACAGGCCTGCCTCCATAATTGTTCAGGTTCAAGTAGCATGTTGGCTACCATCCTTAGAGGGCTTCAGACAAACATCGAAGTTCACAGTCACGTTTGCTTCCTGCTGCTTTTGTTTAGAAGATGTACAAATAAAGCCTCATCTCATATTAAGCGAAGTTCTTCTAGAACAGGAAAACACATCAAACTGGGCTTCATGCGAACCAAAAAATAGATTAAATAAAGAGCCTTGAGCCATCGAAATTTTATTTCAGAGCATGCTGTGGAGGTTTGAGACAAACAAACCAATCACAGCAGCAGCCTTTTGTGTGGTGAAAGACACACACACACACACACACACACACACACACACACAATCCATGTACATAAATGAGGGGGGGGCCACAAGTGGCAGAGAATATTAAAAGCTCATTGGTTATGTTCGCTGCCCTAGGTAACAGCTAATCAGAAAACATGTGCTTTATTAATACTGGCTAATGGGTTTAAGTTTGTTCTCGGCTGCCTTGGGGGGGGGGGGGTTTCACTCCCGAAGTCAGGACATTGAAAGCCAAGGGGTCTGTGCATAATACTGAATCTGGGGAGGGGGTGGAATGGGCAAATGTGGAGCTGAGGGAGGGTCTGGGGTATTACAGAAGCTTGGGGCGAAGGGTGGGGGAGGGGCAAGTAAATGGCTAGGCAGTCTGCACATAATGGCTAAAGGAAACATGAGCAACACACACAGAACCCCGAACGCAGCTCATTCCCCCAGCTACCTCCTCTTTTATAACTTCTGGGCAACAAAGTCATTTGTGGCTCCTCCCCCTCATTCCCTCTTCCCTGACTACAACAGTCACCAAAGAAACTCTCCCCTACCTCAGTAACCACAGTGACGGTAGGGGAGGGAAAGAAACGGGAGAGAGAGGAAAAAAAAAGAAACACTATCTACAGCTTTCAAGGACGACAAACAAACTACCCTTCTGTTCTCGAAGAGTGGGGAAGTCAGACAGAAGCCCTTGTTAAAACAGCACTTATTCACTCCTAAGAGGCCAGAGGCTGCAGGGTCACTATAGGGACCTTAATCCCACTATTCTCAGGCAAAAACGACGGGCTAACGCCTCCACAGAAGAGGGAAGATCTTTGGAAGAGTCCAGAGACACAACCGACGAGGCTTGGCAAGTCATACACCTGGCCAGGTGTCCGCAGAGGCAGCCTTCAAGGTGTCTAACTAACTTCACCTGCTGAAGGAACATTTAGGTCTGCAACAACGATTTCTAGTTCTCAGCTTGGGTGTTCAAATGTCTCTTTTTGCAACACGAGCAGTGGCCCCGTGCTCTGACGAAGTTTCGGGCCGGAGGAGGGAGGCGAGCATCGAAATGTCATCATCTGCCTCGCGTTGGTACCCAGACCTCAAATGTGACTGATAGCTGGCATTACGACGTTCAGGGGATTTCGCTGCTCAGCGCCAGTGAGAATATGTCGTCAGGCATCTGCAGCGTCGTTTAAAAGTGTGATTCAGATGTACCTCGCTAAACTGGCTTATACCGAAATGGCTATCAGACCGCGTCACGTGTTGCTTCACAGTCCGCCACGTGAAGTCGATGGCTTGGTGCCTGATGTTACTGAGCAGATGCTGGCTGCTCACATCCAAGATAAACAAAGGAGCGATGTCCTCACGGGGGCCTCCAATGCGGCAAACGGTACGTGAGGACGGCGCAGTGCCACGCTTTCACGGGGGCCCCGGACGTGAGTCAGACTTCCCAAGCCCACGACCCGCAACAGGGTGGTACTGCCATCACTCTCCCCCACCCCCCCAACCCATCTTGCACCTGTGCACCGACTCGGGTCCTACAACCTGTCCAAAAGCTCTGGGGAGAGGCTAAATTTAGGGTCCGCGAGCCTCGAATAAACAAACAGGTCTGCAGCTTTTGTTTGCCCTCGCCGAGCACAACCAGGTCAGGGCAACTGGGATAGACTGGGTGCTGAAGAGGAATGAAGAAGGTGACGACCACAACAAAATGCTATGTAATGGCATTCAGGGGTGGGGAATTACCGTACCTGGGTGTGGAGTGGGAGGACCCAAGGGGGGGGGGTGTGAAATCGTGCCCAGTGGGTGTGGGTGCCAGGGAGATTTTCTAAGACAGAGTTCCTCGGTGACAGGCTCCCCCCCCATCCGTGACAACCGTACACAAAACGAGATGTTTGGGTGTGGGCCGGGAGTCTCTCTGGCCTCAGACTGGCCCATAAATTTAAAGAGGCTCATTCTTTGGGCAGCCGGCACAGTGCCCCCGGCAACCTGTGTGACATACACAGTGGGCGTGGTCAACACTACCTTTCCCCACCCTCTCGTCCCAGGCCCATCACACAGCATTGCATCCAGCCCAGAAAAAAACGATTCGAACCCGGTTCTCAGCCAGATGCCTGCTGATTCCCACCTATCAACCTTTGTTCATCTCAGGGCTCTCTCCATGCCAAATTCATTCTGTCACCTGCCCTCCTCCAACCCTCCAGCAGGGGGCCCCGCAGCAGGAGGAAATGTATGTTTTGTTTTAGCGGGCTGTGTGTCTAATTACGGTAACAAGCCCCACTTCTCTGCGGAGACTCATTATCTACGCGGGCTCTGGCACCGACTCACTCCAGTCTGCCCTGACGAAGATAAATCAACAGCTTAATTATTCAATTATTCCAGGGACTGCCATTTGTAAACAGTATCCGTTTTTAACCATGTGACTGTATGTCATCTCCAATGAGAAGGGAATTAGGGGTTAATGGTCCTACAGGCGTGAAGACCCATCGCAGTGACCAGCACCCTTCAATAAGCACTTGCCTCACACGGACGTGACCTTTTTGTTACGGAAAATCTCGAGTAATAAAATCCACATACAGGGAATGGGGTTGCAGTCAACAGGCTGTACTGCTGTCTTGGGGCGGGGCCTCCCCTCACCTGTTGGCCAGCCGGAGCACGAAGAGTTCAAGGAAGGCGGAGTCGATGAGCAGGCTCTGGTCTTCCCTCGGCAGATCAGCGAATCCCGGCAGGCGGTCGGCCCAGGCCCGCGTGACCTCCATGGAGCTGGTCAGCAGTCGGTAGAAGAGCTGAATGTGCTGGGCATCTGAGGCAGTGGCTGGCTGGTCCATGGCGCTGAACTGTGCAGCGGGGGGGGGGAGAGACATACCTGATGTGCAGGCACAGACAAAGAAGACGGTGGGAGGTCGAGTGACGGCACGGGGCTGGCTGTGGCCAATAGCTGGTGTTACCGTACCAACCGAACACCACAATTTCTCAAGTGGTCAAAATGGGAGAAGGGCTCGAATGTTCTCCATGTGCCAAAAGTGGCAGAACGGCTCAAGAAAAAGGATGTTGACAGAGAACGAGCAGACGGAGTAAACAGGAGGCCGAGACAGATGTGGCGACAGGAAGATGAGGGGATAAGGCTAGATAGAGACCCAGAGAAGGAACGCTTCACTGATAATGTGTCCTGGTGCAATTTTGGACCTAATTAACAAGTGGTTCCGCTTTAATGACGTGATCAAACTGATTTACCCCATTTCTTAAAGAAACTTGACTTGATGTTCATATGGCTACAGGAAAGCTGAGCTTCAAACACATTGATCAGGTTCGGAGAAGTCAAAACCATTCTGGCATAGTGTTCTCAGGAGGGCATGGCCATTAATGTGGTGTCACTGGAGCGCATAGGTGTTGGCAGCCAAGAGGCCAAGGTCCGAGGTTCGAAGACAGCATATACATGCCCACGTTAGCTACTTTTGTTGCTGCATTACAAAGGACACGCCACCCTGATGGTCCTTACCTGGCTGTAGTCCAGGTCTCTGGGGGTGGATTGGGAGTAGGCTCTCACTAAGGCATTGACGAGGCTGATGGGTGGCGAGGGGGGCGATGGCTCCGGCTGCAGGGGGCTCTTTGGTTTGGAGGGTAAGCGACCTCTTCGGCCTTTCAGGTTGTCTGTCCGGACCACTGGAAGGAGCAGAGAAGGAGCATGGTGTGCTTAACAAACTCCAGCCATCGTGGCCACCTCACACAGTCGGTTGTACGAATGACGACATCATGACCAGACTGCGGATGGCTTGGGTCGACAGAAGCTGCACTGAGCCCGAAACTAAAAATAGCCTGAAAAGCTATCAAAGAACCCAAATAAGAATACCTAAAGTTCCCTTTGACATCAAAAATATTTACAGGCTGGAAACATCCTCCACATGATAGAACTGAGCAGTTACCAAGATAAAATGGATAACATCAATAAATGTTATATGGACTGCAGTCAGTATGTGGTATGATATTTGGCTGTAATACCAAAGTGGGATGTGAGTACAGTCATATTAAAACCAATATATTTGCAATACCCTAATTATTCTTCCTCAGACTTGCTAGCAGAGGTTTTCATTATGACAAATCCGGTGACTCTGTAAATTTTGAGGACAGGGTTGGCATTCAAAGGTCATTTGGCAAGCTTTCTCCATTGATATTTAAACCTACCATTAGCAAAGTTGGTTCACCAGGTTTATGAAGGGGGGCTTTCATAGTCCTCAAGACAATGCCTTATTACCGTTTGAGATGGCTCCGTTTCTAAGCACAGGACAGACAAAGGGCTACTGCTTACTTTTCACTCATATGAGTTGTTCGCTGGAGCAATATGGATCGTTTCAAACGCTGCTTCAGAGAGACAAATTTCTATACACAATGTAAATTGCTTCAACTTTCTGAAGCTTTGACAGATTGTGAGTTTTTGGTAAGCTATAGAGGAATCACTAAAGTGTGTTCTCATTTGGTTGTTACCTACTTTCAAGCAAGAATGCGAGTCTTAGCACTAGCCCCTTTCTCTGATTCACGATCATCTAGAATTTGTGTCACTTAAAATGACATCAGAACTTCTCCATGATTTAGAGAAGTCTCATTTTTCATTATTGTTCTCAACCAGGGATCCAAAGACCCAAAGAAAGAAAGTGGGATGGCAGGATGTGACAAACATCACTGCTGAGGGAAGGACATTTGATGTCTATCACTGAGGCAGAAGGAGCCTGAAGACAATGATTTGGGAATGCTGTGGTAAAAACGGTGAGAAGTTAAGATGCTTCTGACCAGTAGAGGGCACTTTGGTGCTGACTAATAACATTCGTCAGGACAGAGAACCCGCGCTTAAATTCTGCACATTGTCTTAGGACAGACTAATGTAAGCATTTCATATTTAACACAGATGTTTACATGGGCGTTAGCTATTCAGGAGTACAGTTTAACAGAAAGATTCTAGGAATAAGCAAGCAGGACAAGGGGGTGCATCCGGACATACAAAACTATCAGTTTAGACTCCGATGCCGCGGCCCCCTCAGCCTGTGACACCACAATAGGTCGGGTCATTAGCAGCGCCGCCATCCATGATTAGCGCTTCGGAGGGCTGATTACTGTGCACGGGAAGCCGCGGTCGCTGCGGCGTGACAAAGCGATAATGGAGGGAGCCTGATGGTTCGACGCACGTGCTGGCGTAATATGAGGGAGGCTGCCAGGCCTGGTGGAAGGGGACTCATTAGGTGGCACTCTCATTGTCTCACAGGACACTGGGCTATATTAAGGTTCCTATCTCTCGCTAAATGAGGGTCCAGAAGAAGGTCGCATGCATAGGCTCTCTGTGATTGGTGGGGAATTGGGCATATAAAATGCAGGCATTTACATATACAGAGTGCAGAGTTGTTTAAGGTCACGGGGTTATGTTTGCAACAGGTCCACTTCACTCTCCCTGCCGTATGGGTGAACCTTTGAGGGCTGTTAAATCAGGCACATTACCTTCCTTCACCATGCCCACACTCAGACATTTCTGAAAGCGGCAGTACTGGCAGCGGTTGCGTCTTCTTTTGTCCACCGGACAGTTTTTACTGGCCAAACAGACGTACTTGGCATTCTTCTGCACGGTTCTCTACAGAGAGACAATGATGGGGAGAAAAAAGAAAGACACAATGAGCAAACCACACACTTTATTTAATTGTATTAGTTTTTTTCCCCCTGGAAAGAATTAAAAAAGAAGCTTGCAGGTCAGATTTTAATTACAATGTGAAAAGCTACGGTGGCATCAATATAATTAGATAAAATTAATTTCCTAACATGCTCGCCTGCAGGAGGGACAATTTTATTAGCGCGAGCCGCTGACAATGAGAATCAGCGAGGCGCGTGCTGAAGCTGGTCCCGCGAGACAGGCAAGGCCGCGTGATAAAATTGTTTGTGAAGCTCGCGGGGTCATCGCGTGCCTCCCGTGGGCTTTTCCGCATCTCGCCTCTCAATTGCGCCTTTGGGGATTGTTTTCTCCTCGGCTGGCTCCCCGCGATTATTACTGACCTTATTAAAATGAAATCAGAACGATCTGGGTTCACTTCGGTTGCCACCACTTTTTTCAAGTAGAAAATATGACACGGAGTAATTGAGTTCCTCGCGCTGCGGAGGAGAGCCACGCGCACGGTGGCAATCACGAGACGGTGCTAATATAGAAAGTGGAAAATATACAGATTTCCTAATTCGTATATTAAACACGATTTTTATAACCACGACTTAATTTATGTCACAGTTTTAAGTTTAAGCAGTTGCCAAGAATATATACCTAATGTGCTCTTCTGCACTTAAGTGTTGCAAACCATTCTCTTATGTATGAAAATCAACAAAGAGCTGATGACAAAAATAGAATATAGACCTATTGTAAAACCCATCACCTCTGGTTAATAGATTCACTACAGTTTAAAACAATTTAAACTCGGGCAAATAATTTTTACTTGCAGGATGAGCTGAAAACATAACTGCTTCGTTTATCAGAGGACTAATGGCACTTGAGTTCACTTAAACAGGTGTTATTATCAAAAGAGCACGGAAGGGTGTAGGAGTAGGTCAAATAAAACCGGAAACCCCAAGTCCTGCGCAGCCGGCTGCGCCAGAGGTGCGAGAATGTCGTTCAGCCGGAAAGTCTGATACGCATCAAAATAAATGAATATAATTACAGGCAAGCGCGTCTCACGTGTCCTCTTGTATGGTAGACTAATAAGCAAGTAATCATTGTAGGTTCTGCTCCTACAAGAAGGAAATGAACCCGCAGATCTAAATAATAAAGTCACATTTTGCGGAGTGGGATCCTAGTTTGGTTAAATTGCCCTTATACTGTATTCTGGGCTTCAAATGCTTCCCAACTTAACAGCGGTCCACGTACGTGAAAATGAGATGATTTGCCGTTTTCTGCGTTTTCTTTGTCCATTGTTCCGCTGTCATGCCATCAATCAGGGTATATGATCAGTATTTTATGGCTTAGGCATAAATGATATATTGCGCTCATTGGGGTATTAAAGCCGCACGCGGCGATAACAAATCTCGGCATCGCTATAAACTTTTCCTTTTTTTTACTTTAAACTCGGACCGTATAACAAATCTGATGTATTTTTCATGACGTGCACCTCTTTCCTCGTCACTTTCAACACTTGTGTTTAGGCAAAGAAAACAAGTTAAGCCATCCAACAGGATTTTAACTGCTGATTAATAATGTATTTAATCATCCATTATAAAAACCAGTTCAACTGTAGGGACTTGTTCTTTGCTACCGTAATTACGAAATAAGCATTTCATGAAAAAGTTACACACTTTTACACACGGAACTGCGTACGCGCCTTTGTGTAATAAAAAGCATACATGGACCCACTCTGGTCGTTTTATCAAACAAGGAGACCGACGTGCGTAATTCATATATGAAGGGGTTAAATATTTTAGTTATTGCTAAGGCTTTACACGCTTGGGAGTCACTGAAATTAAAACGTGGCGCTTTTATATAGCATTTAAATATATATTTATATTTCAACACATTTCAGATAAACGTAAAGAGTGAGGCCTCGGTGAGTATACCAAATTACCTTTTTAAGTTTGCCTACATTTTTAACGGTTTGAATGTCATTCTGTAACAAATTACGTTATTCGCTATTTAAATGAAGGCAAAGAACTTTTTTTTTCCACAGAAATTACAGATCTATTTTCCTTAACGCTATCTGATTGCTCATCACTGACATTTACCTTTATATATGCAGATGCTACATTAAAAGAAAACTGTCTCTGTGGAAAAAAAAAAGCAGTCTTACAGGACTTTCGTGGCATCCAAATCTACAGTGTAAATAAAGGCTTTTAAAAATATCACGTTATTCTAGCATGTGTCTACACGCCTTGAAATGATCTGACATCCCATCCAGGGTTATCACTGAGCCTCAAGGCCCTCGGTGGAGGCTGACAAAGGCTGGACAGTTAAAAGATGGCTGGATTGATGGACGGATGGACGTTACCCTAGTAAATTAATCAGTCGTGAATGCAACATCCTAAACATTTGCAAAAAAAGAAACCTCAAGAAACCATGCTTTGCATTTCTATGAATGGTTAGCATTTTCATGATTAATGAGAAGTCATTTGTGGCCAAAAATGCATCATAATATGTTTTTTATGTATTGAACTACTGGGAGTCATCCTGCATATATATGGTGTCTCAACAAGTGAAAAGCTTCCCTATACAATATCAGCATTAACAAGTTTAACAGACTTCCCACATGGGTGCCCACCCTCAGGAGGGTGCTTGCCATGCTACCCTACGGCTTCCTCCCGTCTCCCAGCATGCTCTGCCAGCAGGGCAAAATGTGTGTCATGCCTCCCCATGCACCCCTTCCCCCACCTACCAGGCATAGGGCCTGAGTAACAAAATACCCCATATATCCATGAGTGACAACTCCAACTACGGCACACCCCCCCAATCCAAGGAGAACACCTCAGCTTCAGGAGCAGTGGTAAACCTCCTAAATGTTCCCTTTATTCTGATCATTGGTGATCTCCTTATTGCACCAGCAGACCCAAACTGTGGTGACCATGTTTAATAAGATAGCTGAGACAGCTGTGAGTGTAATCTATATCGGTCTGGGTCTGTATCAGTGTGTCACTGATTTAAAACATGTAGCACATGACTTATTTATGTATAATCAATGTGTAGCATGGTGACTCATCAGGTATGGCACTACCAGTTTGACACCTCCAGGATTAGGGATTGAAATTCTACCTCTGTGTGTGCAGTTCTTCCTGTGTCCTGTGGACCTCCTCTTGTAGTCCAAGGACATTCAGTAAGACTAACTGGCGTCTCTAGGTTGCCATACTGTATGCGTGTCCTGCGATGGACTAGCGGTCCATCCAGGGTGTCGGCTTTGTTATGTTGCTTTTCTACGCATCCGTAAGGGTCACGACACGTTTGAAGAATTCACTCGATCCTTAGCAGGGATTCCAAGAAAAACAGCCCAAACTTGCTTCATCGCTGGAAAGTGACAAGTCAGACATCACAAACTGGCCACAAAACAAACCAGCTGAAGTTGTGGATTCAGAAATATTTCACGTAGTTCGCAGGTATCCATACCTCGCTTATTCACTGTAGTGGGTGGAAGGGGGAGTGGCCCTTGTCACCATCTGCTCATGTAATTGTTTTAATGCAAAACCTGCACTGAAGGCACATGCAGTCGCAGCCGTGGATGCGTCCCCTGCTCTGGATGACCCCGACAGTCGAGATGGTGCCGCAGCCTATCCGCATCACTCTTCTGGTGTGTGGGTGGGCGGGCCACGATCAAAGGGATCGGTCTTTTATAGAGCCTGTCTGAGCAGCTCCGCGACCGCACCTTCAACGACCTCGTCGACACGTCAGGTGACTCGCTCAAACCGTCAGCCGCTGCTCGCTTGACAAAATAGGTGAGCTTCTGCAAGCAGCGAGGACCGTGACGGGAGCACGCACTGGTGCCATAGTGAGAGTGGAAAAGGGGGAGAAGGCCGCACTTGTTGTGCCTTTGTGAGTTTATTCAGCCTGCCTGTGTCTAAACGTTTGTCACCCATCATGCATTGCCCTTAGGGTCAATGGGCCAAGAAATCATGTTCTTCCATTTACACGTGTGTTCAGGTGTTTAGAGTGAGCAGGTCAATGTTCTCCGATCCAGACAGCTGAATACACCTCAGCTATGAGGACAAAACACAGAAAACCAGGCAAAGAGCTGAATCGCGCTACCCCCTCCTCACCGACACCCTTATCCAACAGAGGAGCCTTCAGTCCTTCTATTATGCACATGCACACAGAGAAATACATGCGTACATAAATCCACACACAGATGCACGCATTCATATATACACAAACGCATGCATAAATTTGAGGCATACTCAACTCAGCCCTCCCCCCAATTCTGAGAGGCTGGAGGGGCTAGCAGAAGCAGATTCATGACGTGTACCATGTGCTAATAGCCTGAGCTTAAATTAAAAGCCTTCAGGGATGCCATCCCCTCTACTCCACCCCTAATCAGTGGCTATCAGACGGGCAGTTTCTCCTTAGGCCAGTTTCTCCTTAGGCCGCGTGACTGGCAGCCGCCATCGGCCTCCTCCTAATTAAAAGTGCTCGGGCGCTCGCGGTCTCCTAGTGTTTTATTTATTTATTATTTATTTTTTTGAGGACTAAGAACTGGGTCACGTTTAATTAGCCGAGTGAGCGCTGAAAGGGTTAAAGTTAGGTTTGCTCAGAGGACTTCTGGTTATGAAATTGTCAAAATTTATTTCATTTCGCCGGGGCTATCCGTATATTTCGTACCGAGAGCTTACTTATTGCCCGTTTAAACAACTTTTTCAAACGACAAACATACTTTTCCCGCTTAAAAGCGTGCGATAGCAGCCGCGCGGGAGTCGTAGCTCCTCTATTGTCGAGAGACGTCTAGCGGTTACAGCTGTGATGGCAGTAAAACGACGACGTTGAAAATGATTACGGAGAAGCGTGATATTTACTGTACTCCACAGTCATTACAACACCTACTAAAGAAGCAAGTTACCTTATCGACAAAATATGATTTAAATGGGTGTCAGGTGTGACTTCATTTGACAGAGTTTAGGAGGCTGATTTGAGGGCGTTTCATGCTCTCAGTCGGACTGACAGTGTGTGAGACGTCATGTTCACACCTACACTACACACACCTGTACACCGACCATGGCAGGGCCAAAATAAAGGGCTTATTGCTCGACGGGGTAAACACCGCCACACAAGGGACTAAAATGTACCGCAAAATATACTATATACTATAATATGCGACCTCCACAAAATGTGGCAAAAGAATAAAAAAAAATCAGTCCCAACATGTGATATGCACATTACGATACTTCGTGAAGGTAAATTCAAACAGGAAAATGTTATTTAAATCTAATTTGAGCTAAAGGCGTATTCGACGAAAACAATTTAAATTACATCACGATGACGGGAGGGGGAAAAAAAAAAGAAAAAAAAAAAAATCAATTTCAAATGATGAATAAATTAATAAATATTCCGCTGGAATATCAAAGGTGATTCAGAAATAAATAAAATAGTTAAATTAAGGATGTTGGCGCTGAGGTGAATGGCTGCCTGCTTAACTACGACATGGACTATGAAGGTTGTACATCTGGAGCTGGCATACGGTTCACACGACGGAACGCAAAAGCCCCGGGCAGACCGGCTCTTAGCTTTTAATAATTACTAAATAAAAACAAATAGCGAAGCTAATTGGAAAGAGGTGTAAATCATCGAGCTGCGCCACGGGCTTTACTCAATTATTTCTGCGAAGTAGAATACTCAAAAGTGGACATTCTAAGTTGCCAACGTTAAGCAGAATTAAAAGGAAAAATAACACATCATTTGACTTGTCTAAATGTTGTGCTACGCTAAGATATGGTTGCTATAATGTTATTTTCAGTAAAACATGCAATGACCGCACTCACTGCATTTAGTAGTGAGGTGGAGGCCAATTTCGCAAGGTGTAGGACGAGTATTACTAAATATTTTGTGAAGAACTTCTAACAAAACCAGCATATTGCAATACTCAGCCTCTGCAGAAGAAAAGGAAATGATTCTTTCATTCGTTTTGGTTGTGTTTTAATTAACCTGTATAATTAAACAGAGTAACTGAAACATCATGAGTAAAATCATTACTTTCTGGTTAGTTGTCGCAGGGAAAATTGGCCCATAAAAACCACAGTTGTTGAAAAAAGAATTTGCGCAAAATTCTGTCAATTTAATCAGTGTATGAGTATTTAATATGCCCATGTGATGATGGCTCTTTGTTTTAGCTTGAAACTGAGAACTTCTTTTACAAGCAAACGGTTGCATTGCCTCGGCTGTCATTCCTGCATCTAAGGATTTAGGACATCCACACAAAGCTATATGATTATTTTAGTGATAACCATTACAAAACCATAATCAACTGCTCCAAACAGGCGGCAGACAGTTGAAACACTGTCAGATCACAGGCTTAATGGAAGCATCCACTTGATTGGTGAAAAATTGGTCGCCATGGATTCATTCATCCAATGATGTGACAGAGCACTCGGTCAGTGAATTTCAAATTTCTACACATTACGCACTCAGGCCAAGTTCGATTTAGGGATTTTGCAGAGTTTGTTTGCCGTGCTGAAAACCTCTTACAATAATCGCCGAAAGCCAGCAAAGGCACAATGTTTTCACTATGCGACGCCATCACGCTGGCTCTAGGGGGAGGCTCACTGGTTTCCGAGGGAAACGACCCTTGTAAGGAACCGTGGCAACCGCTCACTGTCGGGGCCCAGAGGATCGACACAGACGATTTGTGAGAACACTTGATGAGCCTTGTTACAACGACGCCTGCTCGCAGGTCGACCGTGACTCCGTGGAAACAGCATGATGGGAACTGTGCCTGTTTCAGCCACGTTGCCCCTAACTCAGCCGAGACCCCCACTCCGGGGGTGCCAGGCAAGGAGTGTTTGAGTGCGAGGCCTGCTTTATGACCTCCTCGACTTTCATCCATGGGAAAGAGTGCATCATTTACACCATTCCACGTGGTACCAATCACCTCCACCTCACAGATGCTTAAACCATAACGGTAATTAGCTGATCATCACAGGTAGCACCAAAGTCATTACCCTGATGCAGCCATTTTACAATGTTTAACCACAAACTGGCCTCCTCCTACCAGATAGATTCGCTGGTTAATAGTCGGTTAACAATAGAAGCTGGCATTAGTAAAACAGGTTACTGGTGACACTTTCTTAAAAGCACTGCCTGGGATATGTTCAGAATCAGAATCAGATTTATTAGCCAAGTATGTTGACACATACAAGGAATTTGGTTCCGGTCGTTGGTGTCTCAAGTAATACAGACAGAAAGTATATTGCGAATATAAGTTGTGATTGCCATTCTGCAATGGCTCCTGTTGGGATGTATCGAAAAGACTAGACAAGGCCCGTTGCTAACAGGGCAAGTAGTCTGACTGCCCTGAGTGGATTTTCAAGCTTTCGTGCCACCTTTCAGTGGCTCAAGACCAGAACCGACCCCGGTGATGGCGGCAGCGCAGCGTTTACCTTGAAGAAGCCCTTGCAGCCCTCGCAGGTGCGGACGCCGTAGTGCTGGCATGCGGCGTTGTCCCCGCAGACTGCACAGGTACCCTCTCCCGAACCAGAACGGCCAGGAGGTGACGGCATGGTGCTCTCTCCCATTATGGGGGCACAGGGGCCCATACCCAGTGGGAAGTGCAGGCTGCCTGGCTTCCCTATGCGCACCGGGTACATATGCGGCTCCAAGCCCGGCGGGTGCTGAACGGCCGACGTGGAGGCCGAGGACGAGGACAAAGGAGGAGGCGGCCTTAGAACGGACTCGTAACCACTGTGCGGAGAGGACTGGTCGATGAAGTGTGGGAAACGGGGGGCTTTGAGGGGACTCGATTCCATCAGGGAGCTGGGGGCCATACAGTTGGGTGGGGCTGGGGGGAGGTTGTGCGGGTCTTCCCAAATGAAGGAGGCAGCTGGCTGGCCAGGCAGGCCGGGAGTAGTCGGCGTGGAGGGAGGAGACTGTTTAAAGTACATGGAGGTGCTGGGAATGGCATCCTCAGACTGCGTGAGCGGCAACTGGGAAGGTGCAGGGTACGGATCTTCCTCCTTCTTGATCAGGGCCCTCGGCACCGGCATCTGGTACAGGCAGGAGGACTTGGCTTCATAGCTGTTGTCCACAAACACGTTAAAGCTTGGAAGTGAAGTGGTGGCCGCCGCCGCTGAGATCTCCCCTCCCCCCAACTCCATGGTCAGCTTGGTGTAGTCTGGGTTCATGAGGTCAGAGCTGTACTCCCCGGCGTAGCTGAAGGTCTGACTGGTGTAGCTGGAACCGGGGGGGGAGGGGCCATACTGGGCCTGCACACAGGGCATATCTACAAGCACGAGCAGACAGGAGGAGAGAAGAGAGACCTCATTAGGTCCACAGCGCCTGTATACAACAATCCCTCAAATCAGTGTAAATGGCCTCATTCCATGTGACCCTCACACCCAAAAAAAAAAATGCATTCTCAGACAATGTCCATTGACAAGCATTTCATAAGCTTTCAGAGCCAATGTCAAAAGACTCAGCGATTCTGCAAATGTGTATGGACTGCATTAATTTGAGGATCAATGTGTCACTCTCCCAACTGACAGGCAAACTGTGGACCTGCTGTATGTGTATGTGTGTGTGTGTGTGTGTGTGTGTGTGTGTGATCCTTGGCTGCCCCAGAAGTCCACCCTAGAACCTGGAGTCAACATGCAAAGACAGCCAGCAGCCATGCAAAGTCACACAGACTGTTCTGTTCGTTTTGAGACAAAGTGCAGTTCAGATGAGTGAATGAGTCTAGGAATGCAGTCATTCCAAAGCACAGTTTAAAAAAATGACCAGGTATGACATGCTCTGAGCCAATTACACAAAACCATTCAGAAATATCACCCAAAACGCAGAATTGATTCAGCCTCATTTGACTGCCTAATGACATAATTGAGGCAGTGAGGAGCTTCTCAGAAGAATAAGCCGGGCTTCCCTGACTCTGTGCACTTGTTAAATTTTAATAGACACTGCTGTGCTTGTCACAGACTCCTGTGGATCACTGCTTGTGCTAAAGTCGACCTCCAAATCATCCAGAGGGTGTGAAATCCTTTCCCAGACCCCCACGCAGCAGTAATCTCAGAAATGATTTCCTGATGGACTTGTTTTATGGTTTTTTTTTTTAAATTACATTTACATGTAATGTCTGTCTACTCCTATGTTGTAGTCCTATCACAAAGATATTCAAACATAATGACCACCCAGGTATAGGGAGGAACATATAGGGAGGCAGATTTCAATGAAGTGGCTGACAGAACCAAGACACACAATAACGGGACACTGCCACTTAAACACTGCTAACTGTTCCAATCCCTAATGTTATTGCAGTTGTAAGTGCTGATGGAGAAAAGCTTTATCTCCGTAATGCTAACAAAACTGTCCGAGGATAATTCAAAGGTGGATTAAACATCATAGAGTACTGTCTCATACCTCAAGTCATAAAAAATAAATAATGACCCAAAACAAAGACATCAGAAAAACAGATGGAGAAATTTTCTTGTGTTAAACGGGTTTGAAAGGTAATTCCTCTAAAAGGTGAGGTAGGGGAACAAGATTTTAATCGACCACGTAATAAGTTTCCGAGTGGATCGTGAAGATCGTACGTTCATGTCGTCTGTGTGTGTTTGTGTGTGAGGGGGTCGTGCTGCAATCAATCTGCGAGTTCACTGAGGTGCGCCTGTTTGCTTGATGCTCTCAACCGAGGAACCGTCAACAAAGTGGGTCTCACTGACGTGCTATAAACACATCTGTCGTCCCCGTGATCGCCAAAATTCCAGTACGTAATATCTGCTTAATAAAATCAGACCCATCATTTCTGTGTGCCACACAAAGTGGCAGCCACGTGTTCCTCAAAGAAAGGGCGGACTGAGCGAAGACATGCGGTCACGGTTTCACTCATCAGATCATTTAGATTTCAGCTTTTAATGATTTCAGTGTAACTCCTGAAATATACGCAAATTAGGCTAAAATGAATATACGACACCTTAAAATGCTTTCAAGTAAAAAAGTTGCAAAATTTTTTTCTCACAAGGTAAAACGTCGTACTGGAAAATAATATTTCACAATTCAAATGAATGATTGTTACAACTTAAAATTGTTTTGTTTTTTTTTTTTTTATTAAAGGTGCCTGTCGGGTAGCTGTGAGTTACACCGTTTGGCCAAAGATGACACCTGTAGTGAGACGTTCAGCGAATTTCTGTGGCGTTTTCTCCTTCTTTTTATTAGATTCCGAGGACTGGACTGTTAACATGAGTCAAACTTTCTTTTACGAAAGCTACGCGGAGCTCGTCGCCCACTCACTGGAAAGGGTGGCTGACAAGAGAGAGCCCGACAGACTGTGACGTCAGGGCGCGGTTTGCTGCGATGGGCCCCCTAAACACCGAGCAACACACACTTCCTTCCACGGAAGTGGGCTGGGGGGCACTCCCCAGTGCTCTCCATGGAGACCTCCACTTAAACACATCTGCTTTAGCAAGTGATATGGTACACTTTCCGTCAAAGTGACCTCCGGTGAACTGCGCTGAGCAGTTCCCCTGGTAAGAATGTCTAGTAGGTGAGGACACTTTCCGTCACACGCTTCTATGAGGTCAGAACGCCAGTGGACGGTCACTACCACGGAAAAGGAAACGCTCTTAGGGCACTTGTATTTCCTCCGGTTTTCCTGATATACGGGAAGGCCTGACCTCCGTCTCAGTATGTCCCCCGGCTTTAAGAACACACATCTGTGTTCAAAATAGTGTGGATCTTAACCTTTTCGTTAAAAGGTTTTGTCGGGCTGTATGCAGATGTCTCTTTCACCTGATATATATAGATATTAATCTTGGCGGGACACTGTGCTATCGACTTTTTTAGGAAAACAGACATTTAAACATTTTAGTTAAATGTATACAGCTGAAACAGACGAGTGTCTCGCTGCCCTTCAGCTCCAGCGAAACACCACCATGGCCTCTGGGACAGCATACCACGATTTATTTTAAATATGCATATCCAGTCCTGCAAAATACACTCGACCACATGCAAATAGCTGAGGAAAAGACAAATTATTTCTGTTGACTATCCCTGAATGACAAGGAAGTCAATACAAAAACAGGTATAGCGTAATTGTGCGCTTGTCTAAAGGGGCAATGCATCCTCATCGTCTGTATGTCTCATACAATATCTGTCCCTAGTACACCTGAACTGTAACCCCAAAAAGATCACAGCAAAACATCTGAAGATTTATTAGACCGGGCCCTCCGGATGAAACGGGCAATAATTACTGTCACTTCTACCTCACTGGCTTAACTTTGGAATAATTACATTTTCAAGGTCTTAAAGTTGAATATGAATATAAATCTGCATTCATAAAGTAATAATAATAATAATAATAATAATAATAATAATAATTCTTGACATCTGTCCACCACGGAGGCAAAAAAGCAAAAGGATTCAATCTGTTAAACAACAAGCAGCAAACAAACACCCCATCAAAAAAAACAAAAACAAACAAAAAAAAAAAAACAAAGCTTCAGACACAAGCTTTCGAAATTAATAAGGACACAGCGGATGGAACTGAATTTTAAAGCAGTCTCTGACCTCGAGGTGTGCATTTCACATGGATAAAATGCAGCTGTTCCAAAAATTGCGCGTGCTTGTTCATTGTCAGAGTGCCATAGATCTACCAAACAAAAGATGTATTGCAGAAATAAACACAACGATATTCCGGTGAAAAGTGAAAAGCAGTGAAACACAGATACATTTGCGTCCAGCAGCACACACACCATTGGCACTCTCGCAGACGCACACTCCACGCCGACGTGCTGACACGATGCCATTACGACGACGGCGGCTGTGGGAGCGGGAGTGACACCTCGAGTCACCGAGAAAAGAAAAAAGGAGTAAAACTTTTAAAGGTATTCATGGCTGAGGTGGTAGTAGTGCTGGTTTTAGAAACACCTCCGTGGCTCCCGTCTCCTTCCTTCACCCTGACGTGTGTGTGTTTCACTAGTCACTATCTTTTACCGCACTGCCGACGGAGTCTTTTTAAATATGCATAACTTGGGATTTTTCCTCATAATAAATATGCGTTTTTAAGAAAATCCCCTCCTCTTTTATCTTTGCACTACTGAAAAGGTTAATGTATATCTGTTTTGCTTTATATCTTTAGTTAGCATTTATTTTCTGACGGGACGATTGAAAGGGATTACAGATGTTTTGAGGGCTGAAATAATACTGCTATAAAAATCAGAAAACGGCAGTATAATGAAGAAAGTGTCAGACGTGACGATCAGAACTCTCACACTAGATTTCATATAGGATCTTTAAATATTATAATGATAATATTATAATATCGGCCTACTTGTGATTATGAGGGCTGGCAGGTGATTAAAGACTATCATACTCATGTGAATTAAGAAAGACGCAGACAGATCCATTCACACGGCTATCACACTCAATTCGGATCCCCAAATCCGGATCGCCGGCGGCTCCTGGTGCAGCCCGTCGCCTTGACATCAGTCATCACATGAAGCGCCCTCGACGTCCACGTACCTGGTTGGAATTTTGCACGCTGAATCGTGGTGGGTTTCCTCAGCGGGATCGCTACGAGGCGGTGGACTGAGGCAGCTCCGGCAGACGCCTCGGTGCTCGGAGTGTCAGACGGCCGGGTCTCAGAGCTCGGCTGGGGGCGCTCTTCCGAACCGGGGCCTGGAAGAGGGACCGGGACGAGAAGTAGGGCTCAGCGGAGCGACTGACGCTTGAAAAGTAGGCAGAAAGCGTGTGGAGTTCAGCGGCAATAAGAGACGTACCTAAGAAGGGGTGTTTTATAGACTCTTTAAGAGAGTCACATCGATTTCCGCATTTTATTTTGAGGAATATACTGTGACCACTAATCGAACGGCGCTGTAATTATTACAAATTATTAGCAGGTTTATAATAAATTATAAATAAAGAAAAAACACCGTCCCTAATGGTTTATCACACGAAAAGTAAAGAGAATCTACCTGCACACAGTGCAGAAATGTGTTTTGAATAACGGTGAAAAAAACCGCATCCCAGGTTAACAAACACAACTGGCGCAACTCACATTAGAAGCAACTGCTGGCCATAGAGAAATAAAGCTTAAGTTAAGGTGAAACACGCGCGGCGTTTGTGCAGTGTGCAATTCAACACAAATCCTGTAAGATAAGGCACGAAAAACTATATCATGCTATGATGGCATATAACCTTATTATTATTTTTTTTTATTCCGCACAAAACTCAAATTCACGCACGTATGAAGGACGCACATATCCTTGCCTGCACAACGGAAAATTAATTCGAGATTAGAAATACACACCAGAACGAAACAGCAGTGAAAATGGGATTTCAATGATATTTTAGATAAAAAGTGAAGCTTTTTGAATAACAGGCAATACACACCCTTCCAGGTATCTCTGCATTAATATCCACCTGAGGCGCTCGCAAAAATGAAAGTGGCCGAGTCTTTGGCGTAACTTTGAAATGCTCCGAGCGCCCGACAGCAGGCTATTTAAAGGGGTATAGCGCCCCCTGTCTGCGCAATCAGCCACGGTCGTCGCTTCCTTACCGCTCAGTCTGGTGAGGATCTCAGCTTCACGTGGATCGTCGACAGCTGAGTCTCGAAATGCCTCCGGGCAGCCGCATTTTACACTGAACCGCGTTCACTGGTATGCTTACATACCAATTACTATTTTTAAATAGTTTTTAACAAAGCATGCATTTCTTTGCAAATTTGCGATACCGGTGAAACAAACACTAAAACGAAACAGCCTTTCAAAATTAAGTTAATCTGAAAATTCAGTGCTGTGAAAGACTAAAGTTATAATATTATCAAATACTAATATTTAAGATAATATTATTAAAAAAATAATAACAGCAATAAACAAAATTAATACAAAACAGGGAGGCAGTAGCTGAAATGAGCCGATATTAAAAGGAACGACTGCAGTATCCGTGCAGATTTCAGTTTACAGCAGAGAAAAGCAGCTTTATAAGGCATGAGGACTTCACTGTACTGGAGTACAGCCTGAAGTGCCGTGTTCTTCACTGAAATGCGGGTCTCTTCAGTCTTTCGGCATGTTAAAGTCGGATTCACTATCAATAGCTCAAATTAGCCATTACTAGGCTACACGTTCCCAAGCGAAGCTAATTGGCGCGCTAATTTCTCGCCGGCCGCTCTGTCCGGACCGATCCTGGACCGGTTACCTAGAGAACCGTCAGCGGTCCTTTAGACACGCACCTTGTGATGGGCGCTGCTGCCTAACTTTAATAAGGCAGGCGGTGAGGGGCTTTCTGGCAAACAAATGAAGAAAGGAGAAAGGAAGAGAAAGACCAAAAAAAAAAAAAAAAAAATCTACAAGAAAAGTGCAGTAAATCAGCCGAAGGAGCGAAAGGCGTCAAAGATGAATTCTGCGTCTGCAGGGGCTGCGCGTAAATCACACGGTAAAAACGGCCGGCATCACCGCCGTATCTTTATAAAGTAGGAGTGAAGTTGATGTTTCCAGGCCTCGATGAAAATGAGAACTTAGAGAATACCCCAGCTCCATCTAAGCCGCCGTGTATTTTTTGCGCTAACTTCAAATGCACATTTTACCATAATTTACGCCTGTCTTGCCTTGCAGCTGGCAGTATGGTGAGGACACGACGTATCATTTTTTTTTTCCTCTGTGAACTCGGACGTATTTCAGATCTATAAATATCAGCGCTTTCGTTTTTTAGATATTAATGTCATTAGATGTCTTCTCGGACAAAACTAATGTCGCCTCGGACATCAGATTTACTCTACAGCTGCGCTGAATTAATTTTCTCATGCAGGTTCCGCACATGAGAGGCAAAAACAAAAACAGAATTGATACCGAGGCAGGTCACAACTTCACGTAAAAGCAATTTTAGATCACAAAAATGGAACGGCGTCCAGTAACCACCGATACTAGGATATTTATTCAAGGATGTAGAGGCTATACTCTGTGAAGTGACGTGTCGCAGGGGCATCCGCCATCAAAACAAACTTTATATCACTGGGGGGTATTTAAATAATTCCTTCATTACAAATCAGCCCGAAAACCCCGACAAATATCTTCAGAAAGATACGTGACACACACGTGGCGAAGAAGTGAGCTTACAATTCTGCATGTGTCACTTCTGATGAACTGTCAATCAAAGCTGTGTCTTAATGACAACCGAAACCAGATGACTGTCCATAATATAGAAACATACGGGGGGGGGAGAAAAAAAAACAAAAAAAAAAAACAACAACAACAAAAAAAAGGAAATATTCCCAGTTCAGCACACATAACTTGATCCGAAGAAAGGGGGCAAAAAAAAAAAAAAAAAGAACAAACTTGTATCACCGTTACGTGTTTCGGCGCTACAGGGCTGTCGCTGAATGGCATCCCATTTCCATGACAACCAGAAAGAATATGATACCTTTTTTTTCTCTTGGAAATCGCTTCCATTCGCCGGAGGACATCAGATGTAAAATCAAAGCGGGCTCTTTGCACTGTCGGTCTGGCGCGGCGGCTGATATTCAACAGGTCCCCCTCATCCCAATTTCGCAAACTTTCAATACGAACATTCTCCCGTCTGCGACCGAAATCATAGGGAAGTCGCTCACACGCGAAGAATTAACGACTGGAAAGTGGCGTGCCGTTTTAATAAGGTTACCAGAGCGCCGTCATAGGGTTTCATCCCAAAAAAAAAAAAAAAAAAAATGACAAATAAAATAAATGGTAAATTAAAAAATATCGATACATACTTGCTTGCTGTAGCGGTTCCGTCTTTACATGTGATATCAGCCCCCTTTAAAGTTTCCTGTGGATATTCAGAATAAGCATGAAAATAAAACAGTAGTACTTAGAGTCGCAGCACTTGTGGATGTAGTGGCAGATTTTACTTTTCGTTTTTATTCTAAAGAGCAAAAAATACTCCGCTGCATGACCGCTGGATTTGGGCGATCCGTCCTCCCTGCGCTCCGTGTTACTAATGCTGATGATGCGCTGTGAGGAACTCGCAATGTGGCTTTGTTTATGTGCACAGCTCTGTGAGAGAAAGTCTAATAGCACATTTATGTGTCTGCGCTCTACATAGAGCGGCTGGTATGCGAGACGTCAATGTGACGCCATGGGACATATGACGTCACTGGCTAGCTGGGTTCGGCGAACTACAGTAGACACACGAGCCCTCCCTCCACGCGCTGCCAGAAAGAAAGGGGAGGGCGGGAGCTGCCGCCGTCGATCTTATGATATAAAGCCAAACCGATGCGAATATCGCAGTCCCGTGGTCAGAAGTAAAAAAATATTTAAATAAATAAATAAATAAATAAATAAAATAATGACCAGCGGTAGGCTACTCATTCGATGTTTTTACTGAAGTTTACACAGTCACTTCACATCGCCCTGTCATTTCTCAACACCCGAGCGTGCAAATTAGCGTCCTCCTCGTCGGCCGTGAGCTTTGGCAGTCTATAAAGGAAATGAATGCCTATCTGGATACTTAAGTCCAAATTTAAACTTAGGGAAAATGCAACATAAACAGCATATCTTAGCAGGCACCGAATGACTGCGTGTTAGGAATGCTGTTCGTAAATACTGTTACCGGCACGTTAATATCTGTCTGTCGAAACTGCTAGTGCTGCACTTTCTTAAACGACATGACCATGGAAGTGATGTCCAGCACTGTGAAGACGTCTGTGGTGGGTTTGGGGCTCTGAGATATTAAGAGGCAGCTTTGAGGACGAATATGCTGAGGAGATGCCAAACGAAGACCTTGGCGTTGTCTCCAACAGGTGGACCAGCACGCTAGAATGACAGCACCTAATTTTTCTCGTGCACTATTCAAAGAAGTTGTCAGAAGGGCAAACACTGGGTCCCTGCTGTGTAAGCATTTTCAGACAGACTGCTAATAGATATGCTTTTAATTTCTGGAACACATATACGATGTTAGTCTTGCGAGTTCGCGCCAGTTTCCATCGCCTTGAAGCCCTCGACAGGAACGTGCCGGCGAGACCGGCGCACTGAGTAATAAAACAGCACGCCTTAACCCGAGCGAAGAGAACGTTGACTACGGCCAATCACGGGGCGCATGATTTCCTGGCCACGCACACGCTCCGGCCAATGACCGTCGCCCGGAGGCGGGACGAAAGGCTTGACGCACCGAGGCGCGTGATTGACGCAAGCGCCGTTTCTAAAATTAGCGGCGGGCGACTCGGCGGCGAAAGATAGCAGAGGTCCCATTCATCGGGCCGGGGCGGGTCCGTTTTATTTTCGAAACTCGATTGTGCTCCAGCCAAGCCAAATATAGTCGTAGACAGGTATTTTTAGCGGAAGCGTGTCCCCGGCTTTCTGCTCGGTGCACGTGCGTTAGAGACCCCCCGGCAGGCCGGCGCGAGACCTCCGGCGAATGGAGGGATGACCGGGGGGCGGGGCGGGGCGAGGCGGGGCGACGGGCAGGTGCGGTCGCCGAATCGGTTGTTGGAAACTTCACGTGTGGGCGATGTGGGGTCACGGATGGGAACCCGGGAACTCCTCGGGCGGATGGCGGATGCTGTTAACGCGGCAGGTTTGTGGAAGTGACAGCATGCGTGCCTGGATCGTTTCTATCCACTGTGCCCGGAGGAGAAGGCGGGCAACGCTGTGTGCATTTTCTCCTCTTCATACGTTTAAAGCGCCCACTTCTGTGACTTATTTACGGCGCTCTCGCCTCTGCATGCCGACTCGCTTCATCTCAGGTCGCCGTAGTGACGATCTAAGCGCGGTGCAATGAACCCCGACTTGTGTACTTTAGAGATTCCTTCTCCGGAATCCTTGGCAAAGACCGGCGCGGTGATGAATCTGCTGCTTCGAGTGGGCAGCCCGTGTGTGATGATCCTTCACTCCGGGGGGGTGGTAGAAGGACGGCTGCTCCGTAGGGTTCCACTGCCCTGCTGGTGAATAAAGACACGGGTGGAATAAGAGTGCGATGTGCCTGCTGGATCCGTGTGCGAATAGACTCCAGGCGGAAACTTTATACTGTAAAACGCTTCGTTCCAAAATAAACAGGCTGTAAACTCCATGTTCGTCTGCGAAATGCAATTGCAATGGGGGATCCCCTGGTCCTCCGGCTCCAATCCATCGAGGACTCTTCATATGGGCTTCCCTGGCTCTCCGCACGTGCTTCAGTTGTCTCCCATGTCAATCACTCCCTGGCCTTCAAACATGAAGGCAGAAAACGAGCATTTGCACATTTTGAATGTCATACCACAGTATGAGATGCCATTCAGGAAATGCACCTCCGGATTGCTTGCAGGAGAAATTCACCCACTGCATGCGAGGTTGTGCTCTATGGGGACCTGTTCAAAGCTCTTCCACTTACAGCGGGTCTTGCGTGATTTCTAACCAGCTGTACTTTTGCAGTTTATAGGCTGACACGAATGCCTTTCGTAGCAGGGTAGCCCTGGGTTACCTGGTCCACTGAAGGCTTGCAGCCGCCAATGACCACCGCCAAGGCGTTGATCCAGCAGACACGGGGCTTGGGTTTAGGTGGAAGCTATCAAAGAGAGAGGACTATAGTGGCAGGAAAATGTTCCTGGTCCATATTGATAATCCTGTTTACTATAAAGAAAAGTGAGTTAAAAATATATCAAAAACTGACTTTGGATGTTTGGAATTAATGTGTAACGTGAAGCCCCCTGAGGTTGCCAATTCTCTACTGTCGACTAGGCTGCTGTACTTACAAAGACTGGCCTTGATTCGAATCGTGAAACGCTCCCTGCTTTGTCAGAAGGATTATTGTGTTGTTGGCATAGCTGGGTGCTGCTAAAAAACAGCCCGGTTCTGGGGATAGCCCGGTTCTGGGGATAGCCCAGTCACCCATTAGTCCAGGGAAGCTCGTGGGATTTTCCTAGCTGTAATGGAACCTTCCAAATTTTATCTGGCCATCTCAGCCTGCGTGCACACCGGTACTCTGTGGTAGTGGGGGGGGTGCCGGTCTGCTGGACCAGATCCAGCTGGGATCAAATCGGTTTTTCCCATTGTGGGAAACACACAGGACCGGGTACAGACGCACACAGCTGGTCGACGGGCGTTTAGTTTTTCCAAAACTGACCGGTTGTGGCCGAGCCTTCGTGCACGTACAGTACCTTTATAAACTCTGTGCATGCGGATGCACCCGCTGTGATGTTCTAGCTGCTAAGCTGCTAACCCGCTCCCTCTAGTCACGGATAAGCGGACCCCTGTGCCGCGAGGGTGAAGTGTTCCAGGCGTTGCTGACGCTGATATGACCTAACCGTGCAGCCACCTGCTTTGCAATTCACGGCATCCATTTATTGTTTGGATATACCATTCATTAAAATTCACCACTTTTTACCCCCGGTGCCAATCGGGTGCTTCGACTGCTGTCACCTGCCGGTTTCCTGCCCATCATTTGATGGCTTCTCCTCTCGACCAATCATCACGCATTACTTCCCTCGTCCCCTCCCCCAACGGGACACAGTTTCCACCTGTAAGAGTGCAGGTTGGCTTGTAGTGTGATGTGGCCTGGTGTCGGCGTTAGCATTAGTGTGCATACCCAGTGACTGCTTAGGCCTCGCTTAAGTGCCACATGTCCTTTGTTTTTCTTTTTTTTTTTTGTGGGTTTTGTGGTTGCTGATAGTCATGTGTGATGTTGTTTCTCTGCGGTTCTCAGCAAAGATTATGCACGTATTGTGAAACACCTGGATTAAAGAAACTAACCTCCAATCTCAGGCCATTACATGCAATAACTGTCCCAGAACACAATTTCTCTTGAACTGAGTCATCTACCGTGATTAAAAAGGCTTCCCAGAACTTCACCTTCGCATTGGGACATCCACAACGACAGTATGTTTAGCAGTATGTTAAGCACAGTCTTACATTTTTTTTATTTTTTTTTTTGCCATTCAAATTAGTCAAATAATGGCAAATTATAGGTTGGAGCGAGTTTGTGTGGATCTCTCTGTGGGCTGGAATGACTGCTGCTTTCCTTGCGGGCTACTGTCAGCTTCTGTCAGTGTCGGACCAGTTTTTAAACTTTTTTTTGTTTGAGTCGTCAGTGTTTATACCAGTCGTCGCTGATGAGGTGACATCGCAGCACAGTTTCGCACCAGAGAGCGAAGTGATGTGAACGCAATATCCCGAAAGTTCTTAGGTCACCGAAATGAGCCTTAGCTTCCAAGTCGCGTGTCTGCTTGGTGGAATTGAAAATTAGGGCGGTGAGTGAGGAAAGTGGACCTGTTTGGTTTGTGTAAGTTTAAACTGGAGATTGTAGTGTTGATTGATGTGTAGTTTGTTATAAAATTGATAAACTGTAACCTTTTGAGGGGGAGGGGGGGAATCCCCGTCCCTGTCCCATTCAGCCCACGCTGTGTGTGAGTCACACGGCCTACCTGAGAGAGATCTCTCTGACAAGCCAGTTTACGTGGGCGCTGGGTAGGGCGAGCCAGTGGCATCTGATACTGAGGGGGGCGGGGGCAATTTGGGCCCTTGGGGAACTCTTTTTTTTTTTTTTTGCGGGGAGACGAGCAGGGAGCATGGGCGTGCCGTCACCCAAGTGGGGCTACGTGTCACTCTGAGGTTTGAAACTGCCCTGCCAGCTCGCTCGCTCTGCTTCCAGAGAGGCCCAGCGCCATTAGCCACAGGGTCCGAATGCCCTCGTGTAACATGCCGTTAAGTGTAGATGTTTGCTACCCACTGTGGGCAGTAATTAATGACGAGAACTCACCCTCCCCCAGGTGGCATTCCTGGAGCTGAGATTTATACCTTCTTCATGTTCTGTACCTCTGGGACAAAATAATGAAAACTGGATGCTCTATATTTCTGACAGGCAGGTGGGATGTACTTCAAAGCACGTTCACTGGCTTCACTAGGTTTCTTCAGAGGTTTGGGTGCTACAAATCATAGCTCCTAATCGTAGTACCCTTTACTGCTGATTGTGGAAATCAGGGTTAAATAACTCTGCTTAATTGAGTGAACTCTGGGTATGTAAAACTGGCTTCGTCGTCAGCTGCGAGTACACTGAAGTTTTACCTCACCATAAATAGGTTGAGCGTTCTGTGATACTTGTAACTGTACGTAGATGTTTCAGTCCGACACCTGTGAAGGAGTCTCCCTTACGCAATCCATAAGCCTTATATGATTAAGTGGGGAACATTGCTCAATCCATCCTCCAACTACTTGTCCTGGTCTGGCTTGCAGGGGGCCTGGAGCCTATCCCTGGCAGGACAGGGCACTAGGCTGGGGTACGACCTGGATGGGAAGTCTGTCCATCACAGACACATACTCACCCACAGCCAGCCACTATGGGCTGTTTAGCGTTAGCCTCACTGCATGTCCTTGGACTGAAGCAGGAAATTGATGAGATCCACGGAGCACATCAGGCCCCCACACGAGGGGCGGATGTCTTCCACCAGGAGTTCCACCTGTTATTAATATTTTACAGCCCCTGCCCCCCAAACACACACAGTTATGCCTCAGCCCAATTTGGGATCAACTTGCATACACGATAAGATACAGTAGTAATTTATTTAAATGGCTGGATAGCAGGAAGAGAGCATAGATATCATGGGTGAAGCTGAGTGACGTGCATCCTCGTCGTTTACACTTGCTATAAAGTGCTACCAGACTTACCCAGACATCCTTACCTGTCCCTGAGCCCGAGGTTCGTCCTGTTTTGTGTTCTCCTTTCATTTTTACTCCTCTGTCGTATAACACCAATAACCCCGGTCTGTCATGTTTCGAAAATCTTACTTTCAGCTAAGTGGTTGTAAGAGAATCTGAACTAGGAGGCTGCACATACATACCATATGAATGAAAGTACGTGGACACCTGCCCTGTGCAATATCTCATTCTAAAACCAAGAAGCTGGCCCTTGCTTTGCTGCTGTAACCCTCTCTACTCTGCTGGGGAGGCTTTCCATTGTTGGTTATTGTTGGTGGGGTGTGTTGCCACTCAGCCATAACCACATTAGTGGGGCTGGGTATGGGTATTGGGTGATCAGATTCCTTTCTGTATTTGTGGTTTACCGCTTGCAGCTGAACTCATGTTACTTCTGGATGTTTTCTCATCACTTGCAGTTGGGACAGTTGGGAAAGGCGGCATCGTATCATGGTCCCATGTTGATAGTCCCTAACCCATTCTGCCAGTTTTTGTTGCTGGAGATAGTGTGGCCGTTTGCTTTACGATACATCTGTGTCAGCGATGGGTGCAGTCCAGTTAGCTAATTTCCCTGATTAATGGGGGTGTCCATGTACTGTTAGACATAGAGACTATCTGAGGACCTTTAATTAGAAAGTCATGTCAAATGAATGGGTTCCATGTTTACCAGAGGTAGTGTTGACCTGCTAATGCCCTGTTCTACCCTGTAGGTCATTCTGGTGTGGAGGTAGCCCACATCCAGTTCATACTCATTCTTTAGTGTTAATCTCTGCACGTCCCAATCAGAACTCTGACATTCATGCTGACATTTTGCCGTGTGAATCAGGCGGTCGTCACACTTGAGGCAAGTGGCTCGTTTTTCTCACCTCTGGACTTCTCATTTGGCATTTTTGCTGCATAGTGTCATCTGTGTGAATCTTCTTCTTCTTTTTTTTTAAAAAACCATTGTGGCATGACAGTGTCACTTTTTGCCTTGTTTATTAGTCAGCGGTGATTACCCACTTTGGTCTTATTAATGAGCTAGAAAATAAAGGAAAAGGCTCCCGCTTCTGTCCCTGGGAACCTGGAGAGATTCCCTCATTTGTTGTGTAGCTCAGCGAGTGTCCTTCTGTTTGAGACCGCACGCGTCTTATGTCACATGCAAAGAGCCCGAAGACGTACGGGCTTCATGGAGGCAGGTGCTGTTCAGCCTGCTTGGTCATGTGACCCAAGTCAGTGCAGGAGTCCCAATTCCACACGTCGAGTGTGCATGCCCCTACTCTGGCGTCTTATGATCTCTGACAGGGGGGGCATTTAAAGGCGAGTCTTGTGACAAGTCATGTGAGTGTGTGGTTCTCTCCTGGGTTCTACGGTGTTATCTTTGGGCCCGGGACTGCTTGTTCCCATCAAGGACAGGTGGTAGCGCCCAGGACTCCTGTACCACGAAGCCAGCCGTCCATTCGCGGTGGGGGGTGGGGGGATTGGGTTTCATGTGCATGGACATGCCATGGACTCCTCATGGTGACAGTTGCCAGAAACAAAGCCCTTAGCTTACTGGGAGTGTGTTTTGTTTTTGTGTCTGAAACTATTTTTATTTCTGCTTCTCTTGGGTAGTGATATTAAATCTGGACCAGACTCACCTGACCAAATAAAAGTTTATTAATAATATTAATTGTTCTTCAGAAGATCCCTTTCTTTTCCTTTGAGCATTTATTAATCCATCCCCCTGTTTTCTCATTAGCATATTCTTAACAAACGCGTTAATAGTCATTGTGATTTGCGATTCTAATTGATATGATAAATGTATTACACATCACGAGCCGGGATGAAGCCCTGCATTCCACTGTCCTCTTATCACGACAGTCAGTATTTTATTTTGTGTGAATTTGTTGCTCGTTACCGTGACGACTCAGCGGGCCAAAAGTCCTGTGAAGTTACAGTCTACCGTTGAAGTGCCGTGCGGTAAGGTGGAGTGTGGCACGTTCACGGTGAGGTAATAGGGACGCGGCCCACTGAAACGAATCTGGCTTCTGCAGGATGTTAAAGCTTTGCGTACGGTGACTTCTCAGGTCAGGTGATTGGAAGAGCAATGGCTCTTCCGTTTTTTGAATTACAGGTTGCTGGATTTTTGTAATGAATGGACGAGGGATGGAGACAGAGGGGTGGTGACGTCCCACATGCCTCCAGTGACTCGAAAAACCTGAAGCTTGGCGTTTTGCGAGTTTACTTATTTTTTATACTTGCCAAATTACAGCGCTGCAGCTCCGAGCGGAACTGTGACGTAACCCGGCAGGGTTGGACAGGACCAAGCGTGGGCACGAGTCAGGATTCCAGGAGGTCTTGTCACCCTGAAAGAAAGAGAGAAAAAAAAAACGATAATAGAAATTGGCCATGCTTGAACAGAAGCGTGAGAGCAGTGCCAAAGTGTTCCTTCCTGTGTTTTTCTTAAAGCCTGTTGTGCGTTATCAGCCTGCTCTTGCTTGTCTGTGTCGGAATTCCAGACGAGGAACAAAAGTAGCTCTCAGTCTTTTCACGCCGTGTGTGTGTGTGTGTGTGTGTGTGTGTGTGGGAGGGGGTGGCGGGAGTCCAGACGACTTATTTCTTTGTATTTTTTTTTTTTACCTGCAGGGTGTGCTTTGTCCTTCATATCAATATGGCAGTTTGAGGGATTCCAGCTGTTACTGGTCGAAAACCTCTTGGATACTGTTTCGACATCCTGGTCACCTGACTGTAGGGGATTTAGTGACAGTCTGGTCACCTGATTAGCTTGTGCCAGACACCATAACACCTGTGTTGGCCTCTCGATCAAACACAATCTTTACCAATTTACGTAGTTCAGTTTTTTCAAAAGGAAGATCACCAGTTCAAATCTGAGAGGGATTCAGCTCTTGAACCATCATTTTAGATAGAGACGTACTTTATTAATCCTCAAAGGGAAATTTGCGTCTTTAGCCTCATTACTAAAATTTCACAAGCTGCTTGTATCGGTACAGGTGCGTGTTTTGGTGATGGCATCTGGAAATTAAATTGGGATTGTCTAGAATAGCAGGAGCTGTGGAGGGCAAGCAGTTGGCGTTTCCCCCAGTTGAGAATTTTGACTGCTCTGCTGACTTGGTGTAGATCGCTGTTAGCAGTGTGGGCTAAATTATCAAGTGATACATCCTACTCTCAGGCTGTCGTGGCTCTCTGGGCTAGAAACGCCATCTATTTATTATTTCATAAAACCTCGATATGGTCACGAGAGGAGTTTCTGTCGAGAAAACGGTCCTTTTTTTTTTTTTTTTTTTAAACAGGGAGGGTTTAATGGCCCCTGTTTGGCGTGTTTGTCACCAGATGCCACGTGTCGCAATGCGACGCTGACAGTCCTGGGGGAGCGCCGGGCTTTTGTGACGAGAGCATGGAAGGAGGTGGACTTGAGACCAGATGGTGACAGGTTCAAATCCCAGGAGGAGTGATGCTGTCATGTGCTTCGGTGAACTCCAGCCGCGAGTCGTGGTTTAATAATAAACGAGGCGTCGGGTGATCGTGTCGTGTTTCTGCGTGATCTGAGATTCCTGTACATGATGGTTTTGGTGAGGCAACGTTTATGTGGACGCTGTCAGTGTTCTTTTTTTTTTTTTGTTCACTCTGCTTTCTTCTGGCATGCATGGCCACCCTTTCAGTCTTTGTCGAATCTCCTGGGGATTTTTTGACACCTCTGTTTTCTCTGCAACTCTGTCGGCTGTTTGGGTCCGTACCCGTGTGGTATCACCAACCAGGGCTAACTCCGATGGCTTCTGGCAAACAACTCTGGCGTTGCCACCTCTGTGAAGATTTAAAAAAATGTCGAGTGGCTCCCAGCATTAATACCAGAAAAACAAATAAAAGATTGACAAAGGTGAATTCGGGAGAAAGTCTCTCATGCCGATTGTGTGTGAGTGGCTGGAGGTGTGCTGCAGTAGTTTTCTTGGTGACTTATCTGTCCTTTAATGTAGAGTAAGTCAGCCGCACCTTGTTACTGACAGGTCTTAGCCAGTTACATAATATGTTCACTTCTTTGCCTCGGTGATGTAACTGTCCGCTGGTCCGCTGATGGAATTAATTTCAATAAAACGTCAGTCTGTATATACTGAACGTAGCGAAAAAAAACTTCATGTAAAATAAAACGGCTAAATTCCGCCATTTATGCTCCTTTTTTCCACCCTATTACATTTTCTGCTCAAGACGATCTCTTCTATGCAGAGAGACCCTTTGGTGGTTTTTATAGATTACTGTCCCGTGGCTCCCAAGGCCTGATTATGGACGGGGCCCGTACCCAGGGGCCACGCAGGGCCTGAGACAGCCAAAGCAGGCTGAACGCCGCAGTGATTTTGTTACAAAGCAGGGTCACTTTGTGTCATATTGCATCTGATTTTTGATAGATGCAGTAAGTTGCTGTTCGTATCCATGGTTACGTATGCGGTGGGGGGGCATGGGACCAGGACCATGATCCAGTCCTGAGAGTACCTCCTGGGATATGGTCTAGAACTATCATATTAGAAGTTAATGATCTTAACTGCTGTCTCGTACACAGGGACGTGTGCCGTATGGGAAGTGGACGAAAAAGCTTAGGATCAACACGGACGTACGCGACGCACACGTGGCCTTCAACTCTGACCTTCTCTCCCAGATCCTTCACAAGCTGATAATTTTGTAATAATGAAGGGCTTTTGAAGATTACTACTTTGCCTTGATCACTTGGTCGTTTTACCTAATTTTCAGTGAGTGCTGGTCTTCGGTGTTTTGTAGGAGACACTTTGATTAAAACGATACAGATGTTTGGCTTGGACAGTTAAAGCTGCAGGAAAGATTTTATAAAAATAGTAACCAGCAGAAAGAATCTTGTAGGCATCTAGTTAGACACCTCTGGTCTCTGGCCTTCATGTCCTGTGGTTCTGTAGCCAACTGTCACCACACAAAATCATGGCGAGACCTGTCCCATTGGGCCACGTCGTGCTTAGGTGGTGCTCTCGCATGATTGTATCTGAAATCAGATGTTTGCAGGCGTGTCGTGTTCTGTATCTGTCCACTTTTCCACATGATGTTATGAAGAGGCTGCTGCACCTCACAACATGGGGGAATGTACAAGTGTATCTCCTAGCTTTTGTCTTTTATCAATCTTGCCTAAAGTTTCTTATGACGCTGCTAAATTCCACCGGCTGTTCATTAGGACTCCTTCAGTTGCCGAGCTGACGTATGATATGCAGTGGAATGAATTCCTTTATATATATATATGATATTTTATGTGTGCAATATATACCGTGAGTTAGTACCGATGATCATTATTGCAGGCTATTTATGAAACGGCCAAACGCTTAATAGCTGATTTAAGGCGGTTCCATTTTTTCCCCCTCACCAATTGTTACTCTTACGAAAGAAATCGGCATTTTTTATTTAGGTTTTAGCAATTGGCACAATAGATTTAGGCCGAAAGGTAGTTCATCAAATATTGGAAAAGTGCGTAACACTCAGTGGCACATTTGGCCGCGGTTCTGGTTGCCCGGGAAACAGGGCATCCCTCTGATTCAAATGGTGCGTTCGGCTTTTCTCAGCCCTACTGCCGTTCCTTCTGGCACTGCGAGGGATCTTTGGGATTCGGCAGGGTCGTGCATGTTACCCCCTGCCTCATGCCACTTTGGGTGGGGGGGGGTCAGCCTCCCAACAGGTCTGGGGCTTCTCAGACGGCATGAGGAAAATTTCGTTCCGAGTCCCTGTGCCCACTTTGTTAAATAATATGCTGACTCACAGGTTGTGACTCAATTTTCTTTTTCTGCATGTAAACTTGGAAAATAACTTGGAGCGAAAAAGCAGTCTTATCTAAATGTTTAGACAGTAATGTTTTCGTGCAATAAATAATTTAATTAAGGGGCCTTGACTGTAAGACTATGGCCAAGTGCGATGGTGGATATTTTTGTGGTATCTGCTGCCTGCGTCTGCATATCTCAGCTAATTTACACGGTTCCGGCTGATAGAAGATTCCACAAAATTCTACGTTCCTGTGGGATAGCGACATGGCGCTATATTAAGGCGAGCAGGCAGAGAGGATGAGTGCGTCTACCATTGACACAACACCTCACGGAATGTTTCCCGAAGGAATATCGTTTTTCCTTTCCTCTTTGCTTACTCCTGCAAGGTCAGCGGTGTTCCTTTGGACGTAAACCTGTGACTGCGCAGAAACATTTACATTTCGGTTGCCGAGTGGGAAAAATGCCTTTTATTTCTTTTAGGCTTAGTCCTTAATCACACATGCCGCGTCTTCATTTGCTGTCAGAGTTTCATAAGGTGAACTTATTTACATTTTTCGTAACAGATGCTCCAACATTTGACTCGGGGGTCAAGCCATAGGACGGCAGTTACTCACCGCCTGTACTTTGGAGTTTCAAAAGGTTTTTTTGGTAAAATGGCCCCAGAGACCATTGAAAAACAACCCTGGAGGTGTGAGTCTGAATCTGCCCTCCACTGTGATGACCGCCGTCACATTGCTGGCTGTAGAACCTGGTCCATGTGTCACACTGAAGATAATAAGGTCTCTGCATCACATGATTTCAGAGACGTGGTCACAAATTCCCCGTGGTCAATCTTTTACGCCTCCTAACATCTATATTTTGTTTTGTTTTTTTAATCATGGAGAACGTCCTCATGTAGAGAATAGGGGAATAACGTATGGAACATCTGGGCAAGGAACCAGACATGAGACACACAAATATCAATTGATTAGTCAAGGAATGCTTGTATTGCAAGATCGTGATTATCCTGGAAGCTCAGAGATATGCAGAAGAAAACGTAAATGACCAAAATGAAAACCAGCATGTACGCACCGAAGATGTGAACACATCATTTGACAACAACGATGGACCTAAAGTTTCTCAATGGTCCAACAAATTCTTCCTCCATCGCGATATGAACGTTCAGGTCTGGCACCTTTCCTCACTGTGCTTTCTATAAGAGATGTAAGATCTTTGAAGAGCTATCAACAAAATCTGCAGTTTCTGCATTTCAGAAACGCTGTAGTGGCAACCTCCCAATTACCCCAATCGCCCAGGTGGGCTGTAAATAGCCGAGGATTCAGCGAGACCGCGTGAAAATAACAATCTTAATGGTGCCGATGATGAGGCCCACACTCCCGAATGGCGGAGTCAGGGCAGTGCAGACAGGAAGTCCAATTCATGGCTAATTCTATTGTGTCCATGCTGATATTAATGAAATCCAACTCAAAAATAAATCCCCAAACATAGACATGAATACTCCAGGGAACATTACCGGTATTGTAGAAGCTCGTCTTTAATCCACCACGATTGTGAGAGCCGTGTTCTATTTTTATCGCTTTTCCACTTTCGCAGCGAGCTCTTTTGTGTGTTATCTACGTGCTGGTCTTTTAATTCGCTTTCAGTCTCATCTGCCTTAACGAATGAGGAGCTTATTTCGAAGGCAGTCCTTTTACCAGTTGGCATAGATCTGTGATATAAATCGCAAATGTTAATGAGATAATCAAGGAAACCTGTGAATAAACTCAAGTTCAAGCTAAGTTAAGGTTAGCAAAATAGTATTTCAGTAGACCTCCTCAGTCCATAAATATGTAGGTATCGTAAGCGTGTGTTGCTGCAATAAGCTGCACTGGTGACTCACAAAGGTGAAACCAAGCCTTAATTAGCAGCAGTATGAGGAAGCGTATAACATGAGACTCCATGTCACAAATGAACTCCTTCCTGAATGAAAGGGGTGGCGACTCTACACATGCATGCAATACGGAGAGGCAGAATGGACTGCACCAAGAGTCCTGGTCTGTCAGCAGACCTGCCCTTCGGTTCAGGTGTCCCGATTGTGTTTGGGGTTTCTGGCAAACATCTGGACGCGGCCGAGCCGGTGCGGCCGCCTCACACGCCTTCCTAGTGAAAACCATGAGAAGGACAGATGGTATCTGGTGATGGCGATGCGTTCCATCCTGCCACCTCCTTAATCGTGTTTCAGTTCGGCCTCTGTGCTCTGGCTTGACGAACGAGGTGCCTCTTTGCTCGATGTGAAACGCGTTCGCTCTGCGGGCTGTTAGATCCAGACCTCGGGATGGCACCTTGGCATCGCCCTCGGGGTCCTTCCGGCCCGAAGCTTAAGAATTTCACGAGCTGCCTCTTGCAAATGTCAGGTAGCACTTTGCTAATGGACCCATTGAGGCTAAAGTAAACAGCAGTGCCTTCTCGCTAACGGTCTGGTGATACAGAGGCCCAACTAAGAAATGCGACAAGAAACAGCCCCGCAAGTGGACCTCTGCGATGGTGATGGAGGTAGGGGGTGAGGGGGGAGAGGGAACATCATCAGGGAGGGAAACTCCCAGTTAGCCACCCTATGTTGTAGTGGAACAAGCAAATGAGCCACGTAAAGGGTGTCTAGCTCCTGTGGGCCGCTCACCCATGTCCGCTGCCGTTATCACTGCATCTGGGCCAGGAGGAAAAAGCCCCATTCAAATTCGGCGGGCCGTGTAGCATTGCCTGTTCAAGTTCTAAATTTGGCACCTGGCAGAGGGCCAACCCCTGTGCTCCTTTTAACCAGTCAGCCTGTGAGTTAACGGCACTGGGATTCTCCGCGTCCTGACGACAGGGAAAAAAGTACAGGTGGCAACTCACGGTAAACAGAGGTAATGATTCCCTGCTTCGCAGCGGTTAACGTTTATGGATTGTTACTTTTACAGGGATCAGCAGCAGCCTGGGTGTTGCCAAATCAAGGTGTGCAGCTGATGCTTTATAGCTACCATGTTATTGATGTATATGGTAGGCTAATTTAAATGAACATGCATTTTAATTACCATGAGGCTCAGCAGCAGAAGCGGAGGGAAGATGATGTATTTAAATTTTGGAGGAGGCACCTGCTGTTTTATTTATTTTTTTCTCATTTCCCATCAGTGGAAAATGTTTGGAATGGGGGGGGATAAAGAGCAAAAGGAAAAGCTTGGGGGACATGTCTCTCCATTGAAAATTGCGGGGCAGGGAGGTGGGGGGGGGGGGCTTTGCACTGTGATTTGCATGTGAGAGCAGGAAGCAGGAAACTTCCCCACCCCCCCCACCCCCCCCCGCCCCCCCCCCCCCCCCCCGCCCGCCCTCCCTGCCCCCCCCACCCACCCCCTCCTTGCCT
>JAACJT020000110.1:7368634-7382824 GCA_009936485.2 Gymnarchus niloticus | reverse complement strand
GGGCGGCGGGGGTGGCGGGGGGGGGGGCGGGGCGCGGGGCGCGGGGGCGGGGGGGGGGGGTCGGGGGGGGGGGCCCTTCCACAGTGTTTTTCCAGTGAGAGCAGGGACCACGAATCCCCCCCCCCCCCCGAAGCTACAGCAGTTACACCACCCTCCCTAGATGTGCCTCCAGTGCCCATCTCTCTTGGGTCAGTCAGGGAGGAACCCCCCACCCCCCCCCACCCCATGGTGCAGCCGCCTGCCCCTGCGACGGACCCAAATACCCCCCGGAATGACAGCCTTTGCTCCCGGGTGTCCCCAGTACCACAGTCCGCCTGCCGGGTGTGCCAGCCTCGGCATGCCAGGTATCTCACTTCCTTCAGTGCCAAAAATAGCGGCATTTTACAACTCCTGGGTATCTCACCAAACCTACCAGCGGGGGGGTCGCCAAGGCTGTGCCTCGTAATAGGACATAGGAACTTACAGCATCACGGGGTCAGGGGGTTGGACTGTGTTCAGAAAATGGGGCTAATACTGATTTTTGTTTATTTATTTAGTTCTTTCTAATATTGAAGAACTGCAGGATTTTCACAGCTTTCGTTTCTAATAAAAAAAAAAATCTCAGTTTACCTTGTTCTCGTTTGTCCTGCACTGTCTGCAGCCCACGGACAGGAGGTAAGAGAAGTTAGCGCTGTTACAGCTGTTTGGCCTGCTGCAGGGTGTGGTGATACAGTTTTACTTCAGTTTTGTGACGTGTTATTCCTGTACTCCTGGGTCAGTTTGTTACACACAGGCAGACGCAAAGTCTGTCTTGTCACAATTCTGCTTGTGTCACCTGGTGGTCACACGAGTGTCCCAAACCCGATTGGGACCCAGAGAGCTGGGTGGGCACCTACAGACGACAGGCTACCCCTCCACCACCAAGGTCCAGTGGAATTTCACTGCTCTGTGACCCCAGTGAGTCACTAGTCTGGTACAAACCGAGCCAGCTCCCTTTCGCTGACGCTGCCCATCCTCGGCCCATGGCCTCAACTTGAAAAGGCTCCTTGTGTCGGTTATTTTTCTCTTCCTGCGAAGTCCGCGTGGCGCTGGTGTTTGCCGGCCTCCTCGTTGGCTGCCGGGACGATGGCAGCTGTTTGCGTTTAACCATGACGAGCCGCGGGATAGCGAATCCCACCCACTCTGGCAAAAAACTGGGAACTCGGCCACTAGTGTTGACGTTCATCTGCCTCAAACGCCTGATTTTTGTGGCTCACTCACGTGTGAATCGTAATTTTGCCGTCGAAAATTGCAATTCACCCCGAGTGGTTCCTTCTGAAAAAAAAATCCTTTAACTTTTGAGTTGCGATTGAGTTTATTTGTCCATTTGGTGGTTGTAATTATGATTTAACCTCAAGCATACAAAGGATGCTTTTGAGATATTTTGAGAGTTGCAATAACGACGTATCTCAACAGTGAAATCGATATAAGTGAAACTGATAAGCACAGAATGATGAAGACATCAGTTTATAAATATATGCAGCTCTCTGTTTTTTCCTCAGGGACACCTGTTTACATTGCCTGGATTGAGCCATCACAGCTACGCAGGCAGCGCCTAGCCTGTTAGCAGGCGAACAATGGCTGAAACCCACTCATTCGGGGGATTTATGCCGCAACGTCGAGCCGTGATGAGCCGACGAGGAGCGGGCTCCAGCGTCCCCGAGGGGACGAGGTAGACGGGAATACTGACAGTAGTGCACAAAGCATCGCCGAGCACAGGCGCTTATTACAATATTCGAGGAATGGGAAATAATAGACGCGGGCCACTCGTGGAAAACAAAGCGAAACAAAACAAACAAAACAAAACGAAGCTGCTGTACAAGTTGCGGGCGAATGCATTTTCACGCCTTTCATATTCAAATGTAGGACGTAGCAGGCATCAGATAAGGGGGGAGGGTGGTTGAGCGAAGAGGACCCTTTCTTGTTTTGGGTGCTAACGGTTGCATTCGGGAATCAATTAGGACTCAAATGTTCATCCAAGGTCACCAATACGAGGGTTGGCAGGGAAACGTGTCCAAATCTGCCCCAGATCAGCGTCTGGACCACTCACGAATACGCATGGAAAATGTATGCTTGAGAAAGTTAAAGACAAGTTATAACTGTGCTCCAACAGGCAAGATGGTTCATTTTTATGGTTGGCAGACTGATTAGCAGTTGACTAACAACTATTGTAAATGCCACAGGGACTGGTCAACCACAACTGCAGATTGTTCTGTGGACTGAGAGATGAACCTGGCCATCCTGCTGGGTATTTTCTCATGATGCTGCTGCAAAGCTGGCGCAGTGATGCAGCCACGTTGCTCTTCCTCGGTTTTAGCTGTTCCACGTGCCCTGGCCTTCAAGCATCCGAGGCTCTGTTTCCCAGTTCGCCGTCGCCCCCCTCCGCCCCCGTCGCCATGGTGAAATCGCACTTCCATCTCCATGGCAACCCGGACGACTCTCCACACGCTGACAAACTGCTGACAAACACATCGCAGGCTTACTGGCGGCGGTGCCAAGAGCAAGTGAGAATTTAGTCACACGGATCCCATGTTGGAAGGCAGGCTAAATTAGCGTACGCCGTCGTCGCGGGAGCCGCGGCCCTCGACGCCAACGCGCGGCGTTGACGCAATGACAGAAGGGGCTTCTGGGCTGCGCTTCCTCTTTGGGAAAAAGACATCGGAGGAAAGGTAGGGCGACGCGTGGAAACGGCTGTGAGCACAGATCGCAGCTGAGGGTCCTGTGGGCTACTTTACCAGAAATATAGAGCCATGTAATAAATTCATACACATTATTCTTGTCATAATTCAGGCATGTCTGTAACCACATAATGGTACAGACCAGGGGTTTTGAGCCTTTCTTGAGCCAGGGACCCCCCTTACTAGTAATGCATGGTCACATTAGTAACCAAGAACTGAAGACTTAGTTGGGGCTGTAATATTCCCTGCACCAGTACACACCGTGAGTGCCAAGGCAGGTGGTGGCCTTTGAATGACCCTTGACCTCTGATGGAGGGGCTGGTTTAACCTGGCTCTGATGCTGTCGCCTCCCTGTCCAGTTTTCTCCGGCTTCTGCAGGGTGCCTGGTGGTGCCGACACAGCCGAGCCCGCGTGATGCCGCTGAGGGAGGAAAAAGCAAATGCCAGGCTATCGTGACGGACGGCGTCGGCTCAGGGTAAGGCCTCATCCTGGCGTTTACTTCCAGCAGGAGGTTACACACCTTCTCTGTGTCATGGAAAAACAGCCACGACCAATTAAACCGGGAGGTAATGGCAGTGTGACTACGAGCCCGCGTGCCATCGTTAAAGCCTCCGAGTGGATGTGAAGCACTGGCTAGCGGGAATCTGTGAAAATGAGGGAGATTATCTATAGGCCATATTTCAGCCCACAGAAGGCGACGTAGATGTTTCCCCTATGAATACAGAATTCACAGAGTAGATTGCTTTATAAATAATGTATGTGGGAAATTTGAAACCACTATTGATACATTTAAGCAATTTATGTAACTACCGTGCATATTTAATGCCTTACATAAAGATTTAATACATCCCCATTTTAATTCGGTTAAAAAAAAAACACTCAGCTTTGTTAAAATCTTCGGTTGTACGGAGCCCTTAAGATGTTGCAGGGGATGAAATTTGGTTTTTCGCTTCTAGAATTTCCGAATCTGGAAATGAGCCATGTGATTGTTTCAGCGCTCGGCTGGAGTCCCGACGCAGCTGCTGGTGTGCGTTGCGTGTTCTGCTGTGTCCCTCTTCGGAATAGCACCCCCCGCCCCGCCCCGGTATCTGGTGACCACGTCCTATGCCCTACATCATCGCAGGGCAGATTTTTGTTCTTTTGTCGTGGCTTGTGGTGGGCCTGGTGATGGAGGTGGTGGTGGAGGATGGCGGGGGCTGATGTAGTTAACGCTTGCAGACTCTCCTGGGAAAAACTTGTCAGGTAGCCATGGAGTCCCTCAAGAGGACTTGTGACACTGGCTGACTGTCCCCAAACAGGCAATTGTGTTTTCTTGTCATGCTGTGACACTGAAAGGATGAGATCTGTAGGGGGATGCCATTGGGGCGTTAACAGCCAGTTGCTACTCCATTCCAGTGGGTATGAAGACACCAGCAGGGCCCGGAGGGTCTCGTATCTGCTAGCGACTGTGTCTATTAGTTGTCCTTGAGGACGGGACCGTGCAGTACTCTGGGGAGAGGTAACACCCCTCCTGAGGCTTGTTCTTTTTCCTCAGAAGGCCACCTAAAGTGTGCTGGAATTCTGACTTCAGAGAGGCCTCCAGCCGTCAGCAATGGCTGAGCAGAAGTCGTCAGTGATGTCAGGGAGTGTGGGGGGAGCCCAGCATGGGTGACAAACTGGGGGTTGATGTCCTGCTGAAGAACCGGACTCACGGACTGTCAGGTTCTCGGTCTGGTGGTCAAAGTTGGCGTCACAATGAGACGGCGTGGCTCTTTTGGATGCTGTGGATGTCTCTTGCTCTCGGAGTTGAATAGTGGAGTGTTTACTTTGGCCCGGGGCTCGCGGGGAACAGCCGCCAAACTCCCTGCGGGAACTAAGAGATGGCAGGGTAGGCGAGGGACGCTGTACATGATTGAAATGCCGCTGTTTGTTTGTACATCGCATTAGGTGAGGCCTGAAAATTCCCTCCAAAAATGTTTGCCTTATAAAGAGATTGCTGTAAAGGAGCCATGTTCAGCTTAAATTTTCATGTAATTTGTCCATGTCCCAAACACAGTGGACGAACTTGGGTGGTGATGGTGTCCTTGTCACATACACCTGAGCCTCATGTAGGGGCCACTTCTGTTTGTTGTGGTTCCTGTTCTGCCGAGGGCTGCAGTTGGGAGCAGGGCGGGGGTTTAGCGTGGGAGGTGCCGGTCAGCTGACTCGTAGTCGCGCCTACCACCTGACTGTCGACTACCTGGCATATGGGGAAGCAGGTCAGCTGCAGGCCTCTGGCGTTGTTTCAGCCCCCACTTTTTCTCAGAGTGGAGGTCCTCATTTGGATAGGCCTAATATAAGTAAGTGGCATGTCTCATGCTGGCGTGCTTCCGTGTGCAGCCCTTGCCTTGTCACTCGCCCCTCCCTTATGTCGACTTCTGTTCCTGCATGTTTAGGTATTTGTCGTTTGACCTCTTCAGCTCGACGGGGACATTCCGTCATGTGTCACCCATGTGCATCCATGGTTTGACAAGCATGGTATGAATGTAAACAAACACAACTGTTTTACAGCTCAGAGCAGGACTCAAGGGTACAACGGTAGAGCCCAAATCCTTACACTACAACTAATATTTATTCTTCCGGTTGAAAGCAAGCATTGTGCAAGCATTTCACCTTCACCTCAGTTTTCAAAAACCTGTGCCTAATATCTTCATTCCGAAGCGTGACTTTGACTACTTTTTCTCAGATTAATGTGTCCCCACCCGAGTGTCACTCCTCCATGTCCCTGGGCAAAGTGCTCCTCTGAAAGGCGAAAGGAAAAAAACTAAAAGACTCATCCTATCCTTACCGTGGATGTCGGCCGGCTTCGGAAACGCGAAGGAGTGCTTCGCTGAGTGGCCTGTGACTAAATATTATTGGTGCTGAATCCCGAAGCATCTGTGTTTTTTTACGTTTCTCGAGGGCCGGCCGTGCAAGCACGTCAGCGTTGGTCGGTGTGGGATTACTTGGCTGTTTGTTTGTTTTTTTTTTTTCTCTGGATGCTGACACGTAGGCGTGAACAGTGCGTGGGCCGGTGTTGCCGCACGTCGCTGGCGGTAGCTGGACTGGTCTCCTTTTACCATGTATAGGGTTTTGTTTTAAGCAACAACAAGGAAAAAAGTTGAAAACAATGGCTCCACAGTGCATTCTCTGTTGAGAGAATAAATCAAATTTACACTGAAAAGGGATCTGAAAATCTTAGGCTTGAAGTCGCTTCTGCTCCTTCCACAATTTAAAAATAGGACAGCTTTCACTATGAGGTGACCACCATGTTTGTCTGCAGTGGTTAAGGGTCTCAAGACCACGTGGCTGGTCACTTGGCTCCGTGATCCTTAATCTGATCCCCCCCCACGCCCAGGCAAGGGGAAGGTTCACAGCAGAAGTGATACCCACTCCACCCAGCCCCCCTGAATTGGCCCCTGTGTTTCTGTGTTTTTTTTTTTTTCTTCTGCATCACGGACACAGACCAAGGCAGGAAGGAGCTTGTTTGAGGGACGGCGCGAAACTTGGAAAGTAGTTCGTTGTAACGGCACAGAGCGTGGGCAGGCCACTCCTTCCCTCTGACGTGTGTTCATACATGCAGGTCGCGTCATACACAAGAAGGGGACCGCCTGTCTTTCTAATCTCTCGCGCTCTCTCTCTCTCTCTCTCTCTCTCTCGCTCGCTCACTCATTCACAACGAACTGGCGGAAAGCAGAGCCACCCCACGTGACGCTACGCCCAATGGTATTTTCCAATTTTGCCCGAAACCGAGGAACTGGAACTGGTACCCGACCCCCACCACCACCCAACGGCAAGGGTGCTGTGATGTCACCCTATTTTGACAACTCTTCTCTAACCACTTCCTCTGCGAGTCACATGACAGCACTTCTTCTTTCCGCCGGCCTGCAATGACAGAGTCATCTAGGCGGGCCGTGGGGTGTGTGCGTGCGTGGCTCTGTGTCTGTGTGTGTCTGGGGGGTGACTACGGCGGCTTTAGCTGCTTTTTATGAATGAAATGTGTTGTTTACCCACTCACAGAGCTATTTCTGTTCCTGTGCCGGTGATGAAAAACAATCGCAGCCAGCACCAACTCCATGGCCATGCCTTCCTCTTTCCCCTCATTCAGCCTGCCTACAGACGAGCATCTGACTGAAAATCTTCTTATGAAAGTCTATGTTTTTAATTTCTATACTAAACCAGAAAACGTTGTACCCTCACCCCCCCACACTGTTTCCCCTTATGCTTTGTAAATAGATCAGGAAAGAGCGGAAAGAGTTAAAAAAAAAAAAAGAAAAAAGAAAAATCTGCATCGCTGCCTGCATAGAGAAGCCGAGAGAATGTTCTGGAAAGCGGCGGTGTGGTCGTTGAGGCATTGGCTGCTACTTTCCAGACTCTCTGTGATAAGGCCGCATCCTGTTTCCGTCGGGGGCTCGCACAACGCACTGCATTGTTCCTGATGACGTGAACCAATGCGGCTGCATGCGGGGCTTTGCTAACGGGATATGAACCTTCTCCCACCAGCTTTCGGCCCCCCTGGGACCCTCTTTACCAATTTCACAAGGAACACACTGAGATGGGTCTCCGCTCCAGTTAAGATCGTTTTTCCTTCATCTGTGTGAAATCTACATCCTTTTCATTATCTAACTAGAATTTAAGTCGGGTGACTCAATTTGTAAAAAAAAGTCGAACCGACTGAGTGAAAACCAGGGCTCCGGCCTATAGCTTATCTTCTGTTCGACTGCCAGCCTCTCCGATAATTAAACTTTAATTAAGATTAAACTTTCCTCCTTTGAAATGTTTACACAGACTCGACTGCATACTCTGCACACGGATGCGTTCTTCATAACATGAAGAGGTAGTTTGTTTCTGAGTCACACACTTTTGCACAGATGACTGGATGAATCTTCCCTGATTTTGTAATATATCTGCACCCCCCCTCAGCTGAAGAAGATTAGTATTATGTAGTTAAATAAACACAGCCTTCCAAAGAAAATTGTTCATTTGTTTTCTGTTCCCCTTCACATACAATACTGTACAAAAGTCTTGAGACACCCCGTCATTTCTTTATATATTGCTAGGAAAATGGGACAATGGGTACAGTGATTTATTGCAACATCATCTGATCATCTGTAATCATCTGCACCTGTTTCTTCACTGGTTCATGCCTTGTTAGACGGCTTTCTTATGCTTGAATGATTCATACGTGGGTCACTGTGTGGCTTAAACAAAAATACATTCCTCTGAAACTGGTCAGGTACAGAGACTGGACTGAAAACGAGAGCCAAAAACTTTGAAAGTCCTTTAGGAAGCCTGGAGAACTTTTCCTCAAGACTGCATTTAAAAGAAATACAAGTCTGGCTCTTTGGAAGCAACAAAAAGAAATGGGGGTGGCTCAAGACTTTTGAACAGTACTGTATTTTTGTCCAAACGCACTATTTGTTGACTTTCTATGAAAAAGACTAAAGCAGACCGATAAAAATCTTTCCCTAGCATTCATCAATGTGCTATGTAAATATTTTTCAGGAAAACCTTTGGTTATGAAGTTGACTGAGTAAACATGTATATAATCAGTAGTGTTGACCACACTGTAGTGTGAGTGACAGCTAGTAATACCAAAGCGACGTCCCGCTTATTTCTTCAACAGTAAAACAGAAATAAGAATAAACACCTCCCCGCAAAATTGCCACAGGTTTCCCCTCGATGATTTCTGAGGCTGCTCTTTTAAATGCCATCGACCTGGAAGTTCGTGCTGATGTCCCATAATGCCTCTGTGTTGGGGTGTTGGGGCAATCTTCAGGAGGCTGGTCCAGGGAAAGCGTCAGGCAAGAATGACACTGTAGGTGACGTGAGGTCACAGGATCAGCCCGAATGTACGTATCACAGTAACATACATGTCATGTTAACCGTATGTCCAGTGGTACGTGTTGTTATCCTAACAATGCAATTACGTTAACGTCGTTACCCAAATTAGTTGCACACTTCATACGGGACCTGGATGGTGTGTCCAGTTCCTAAAGGTGAAGCCTGGGTTACCTGGGGTTACACCTGAGTACTGGTTAGTAATGTTACCAAGGGTCACACAGGGGGTCTAGAGACCTCCCTCAGATGAAGGTTTCTTGTCCTGGCCACGCAGCTTCAGGCTTCACCAGAGCCTCGTGTTGGTGTCTGCTTGGGAAGGTGGTGCTGAAATTTTTATGAGCGTGTGTCGGGAAGTACAATGGGCAGTATTAATAATGAAGAACAGCTCGTAGGCGTTCCATCGCCGCTTGCTGAGCCGGCTTTTGGGCCCGGCCCGGCCAACTCAGACCCTCCAGCAGGAAACGGCGAAGCCGCTTCGTACGGAATCCACATCGATCGCAAGAGATACGTTCCGCATTCCCTCCCGCTAAAGTGCCGAAAGACAGCCGGCAACACAGAAAGAACACAAGCCAAAGTGAGCGCCTAACTTACCCACGCAGGCCCGACTCTCCCTGACAGTGTAGCAGAGCTTGTGGGTTGTATCTTAGAGAATATGGTCCTGATGAGCTGCGCTCTTTAACAAAACAGCGAAGGCTAACGTGTATCTGCGGGCTGAGAAACCGCTGAGTCCTTTGTTCTGTTTACTCACTTACTCGTTGCATGATATTTTTGCCACTTGAAGCCTCTTCTGTACTGTGCCCCGACTCACGTCATCAAGTAACAATAAACTGAGCTCTGAATGAAGGCAATTTGAAGTCTCAGTTGTTCCTTGGTAATTTAGTGTATAAATAGGAACACTGTTCTCTAAAATGACTGCATTGACTGCTCATCCGCTGTAGCACATTATCTTTCTCCCTTTGATGCTCGTTGATCGAAAAACACTCACGCAACAGTTTTCATGTATTCTGAGCCAGTTTCAAAACGAGTATGAAAACTCTAGCATGTGTATATACATAGTTCAGGAATATCTGCTTAGCTAACTTATCAAGAATCTCTGATCCATCCATTTTCCATGAGCATGCATCCAGTACCTGATCTCCCCAACCCTGGACCCTATCCTAGGCAGCATAGGGAATGGAGCACGGGACACCCACGATGAGATGCCATGCAATCACATGGCACACGCACACACACACACACTGATGACTGTGCTACCATTCCATAATAAATGAATTTACTAAATGTGAATTTTCACTGTAGGCTATTTTTAAGTATGTACATCCATCCATCCATCCATCCGTCTTGAATAGACCTGCCAGTGAAGGCTCTTTAGCAAACATTAAATACATTAGTCAAATAAAACCAAGAGAGAAAACAGAGCAAAAAACAGACATAGCACGAGGTCTGCAGATATCTGATAGTCACAAATTACGATCTGATACTGAGATGACTGCAATTTGTTAACCCTTCACCTTTGCGGTCTACCATCAGAAGCATTAAAAATTAAAAATAATTTCAAATATCAGCCCAAGAAAGCCTGTTTCTAACATTTAGCATTTCATTACTGTACTGACCTTTCAGAATGTCAGCTGTAGGATAAGAACATTTTCAAATGTTATGCAGGAAACTATGTGAAAAGTATTAAAACAGAAAGCCAAATTGGCACCATGTCTTTGGTGTCACAAAGGCTGGTGTGGGTGGGGAGATGCTGGGAGAGAGTGGGGTGGGATCCCTAAATTTGATGACATTTCACATGTAAAATGCAAAAATCAGGAGCAAGACCCCCCCCCCCCCCCCCCCCGCCCCCAAAAATCAAGTGGGGACCCCCACTGTCCCCCGGGGGTGGCGCCACAAACAGCTTTGGGGTCGAGCCCCGGGGGGGGACGGGAAAAGGAAGGGGAAAGGAAAAAAGATCAAGGCGCTGTTCTGGTTGGACAAGACTGATTTTTACAGAAAACTTTATTAAAACACACAACACACACACCCCACAAAGGCAACCCCAGGGGTGAATGGGTCTGGATAGCCACGTCACTTCAATTAGCTTAATAACCTATACACATTACACAAAAAAAGTGGTCCATGGGGCCACATTCCCCTCCCGGATGTTGGAACAAAGGGAACAATTCAAAATTCTAAACTGATCAACCCACTACAGTAGCTAGATACACAGAACAAGGTGTAAATGGTAAATGATCAATTATTCTTAAGGCTTATGAGGTTCACTGCACCTTTACCCAATATAACCATAACTGTAGCGATTAGGGGTCTAACGGTACAGTTTTTCCACAGTTCAGTATTTGTCATGGTATTGGGTTTCGGTATCTTTAAATTTAAGAAGAAAAAAACATCACCCTTTAATTAAACAATTAACTTTATTCTGACTTGCTATTTTACACTACTATTTAAAATTTAACATTAAGTGAACTAGCTGTCTAAGCATTCTTCTAAGCTTTAACAACCTGGAAGGAGCCTAATTTGCCTTCTCTATTTTATTTAAACAGGCTACATACTTGTATAGGCAATATTGAATGTATAAAAACAACGAAATGCAAAATTAAGTATCCTCATTAGGTACACTAATGAGATTTTACCCGAATGATTTTAACATCTTTTTTCCCCTCGTCATCATATTGCACGCTGAATCCGAAATGTTCCCACACTGCACATTTGAAAGCTGGCGGGACCTCTTCAGATTAGCCTCTCTCAGTCTCCCTACTAGCACTCGCAGTTATCACATTGGAGGGAAGAGAATAATCATTTTAGCCTCTCTTGTCTAGCTCGTAGTTGCATACAAAGCACTGATAGCATAAATGATCCCCCTCTTGGCTATCTGCTCTTGTATAATGACATTTAAACTTACCGAACGGTTCGATAATATACTGAATACCATTACACCCCTAGTAGCAATAGCCACAAAGATAACCACTGCATTTGGCCAGTGTATTATTACAACCCACGATGCACTGCGGCATTCACACGGGCGGGGCACTTCAAAAGCAGGGGGCCCACTCCCCGTAGCATTCCTAAACGGAGCCACTTTCCTCGGAACTGTAATCTCACCGTGCAGCACACTTCTCAGAAAAGTCAATTAAAATGGTACCGAGTTGCATGGGGGCAATTTGAGCTAGGCCCCCACCCCTACTAGGTAGCCTTCACAAGGTTACCTGTTTCCAAGGCTGCAATGCGAGCACTTGGTAATCCGCATACATGTGTGAGAGTAGTTCTGATGACACCAGGTGAGGGGATCATGTCTCAGGCGGGGGCTACTTGCACCATGTTAGAGAGCCTTATTAACAGGCCACAGTGTTTCCACAGTGATAAACAAGGCACAGCATACTCGTAGCTCTTAGCTCTCCTTGGGGAAGTAGAGCAGGAAGATTTGAGAGCAAAGGCCCTATATCGGGTTACAGAAAGACAGGGAGACTGGATCGAGTTGGGGGGAGGCAAACCTAGCTCAGAGCATGGCAAAGCCATCAGGGACACCCAAGTGTGCCCGTTGAGCTCAGCAGACACAGAACGCGCGGGGGGGGGTCGTAGGACCCTGGCTGCGCTCCACACCTAATGTTGAGCACACCTGTTCTGCTTTTGATTTCCACACACCTCACCATTCACACCAGTGCTTCGTTACCGAGGCGACCGACAGCAGGCCCCATTTGGAGGCAGGTGGCCACACTCGCCCATCACTGTGGGTTCTTGTGAATGGGCAGAGGGATGAATGGAAGAGGAAATTCACTCAGCAGGAAAGGCTGCCAGGTGCCGTCTGAGAAAGAGGAACTCCTGCTCAGAACCTTGGAGCTGTAACCCGAAAGGGGCAGGATTTCAGGGCAGTGCCCTCAGCCCAGCCCAGCCTTCTGACATTAACCTGGCAGGACTGGCCTGACTCCAAAGGGGCCGCGGGTCGGGGAAACGCCTCGGACGATGCAGTCGAACAGAAAGCTGATCTGTTCACCCTCCGTGCAGGACAGGAAGAAGACGCCAGCCCCTGCAGAGAAGACGACAGAGGAAGACAGTGTCAGGCACGTTTCACAGAAACGATGACACAGCTCTGATCAATCATGACGTGGAATAGAGGGCCGGTCTGTTGCTTCAGGGGATGAGTCCCCAAAGGGATCAAGCTATAAGTACTTCCATGGCTTGTTGGACTTTAGCCTTTAGAAGTCTCGGCGTCAGGTAGTGGATCAATGACATCGATGAGTAACGCATTGAGAAGAGGGCTCCTAAAAGCAGGCAATATTACCATAAACTGTCACTCATGGACTGGGTTCACGACAGAGTTATGAGCAAGAGCGTGAGGCAGACAAAGATATGCCTCAGACATCGGTGGACGGGACAGCGATCCAGGCTCGCTCATCGACCATCACTGAGGAAGCATTTACTGGCCCCATTCCTCACATCTTGCTCCCTTCGACTACCTCTTGGATATGTAGCCATAATGCCAGTGTGGGGTTACTGCACTCAAACCAGGGCAAACGCACGGAAACACGCCTCATCGCCATGGAAATGTGGCCTTAACACTCTCTACCCGGGTGTTAATCACTCCAACTACTTAACACCAATTACAAGCAACAGTTTAACTTGTATTTGTTGAGGTATGCTAATCATGAGTGCCACCGCTGACTTAAAAAAAAAAAAAAACACCCCTAAAAACCCAGCACATTGCTCCTTAATTAAATGGCAGTCTAACCCACAGCTGTGGCCATACAACCCATACAGACTACACTTGGAGACAGTGACCACGTCACACTTTCAATACATTTTTAAAGTCCACCATGTGACTTGTTTACAACCTGCACCACTGCTGACTGGTGCTTAAAGGCATAAAAATAAATTTAAACCATCAAACCAGAATTAATGCAAGAGAAAGCACTGCGCCACCACAGAGCCCTAAATGTGAAGGTGAGGACCTTGGTGCAGACAGCCCAGATTTTAACAGGCCAGGGTTTAATTTCCAAAATAATTTTGGAAAACAAAGAATGAATGGAGAAATTGCAATTTTAGCACACAGAAAATGAGAAATACAAAAAAAAAAAAAAATCACAAGCAGACATTTCCATCCAGGAATTCACAAATTTTTTTTATCTCAGTTTTCATCCCAATAAAAGCATAAAAGTCCTGTACACGTGTACCAGAAAGGGGGGGGCACTAATCACCTGACTCCAGAGACAGACAGCAGACTCCCCTCCCCCCTCCCAGGTGACCAAAAAGCTATGCTATATGAAAACGCTGCTGTCAACACAATATGGTTGATACTCGTGTAATGAGAGCCTTGGGGTCCATCAACTATTGTTGTCAAGGAAAGAAAGATGGTTTGTGGAAGTGCTGCATGTCCACAGCCCATAATTTCCACACTGGAATGCACTCAGAGGTCGTCATGCCAAGTAGATGAGTTGAAAGACCACCCATGTTAACCGGTACGGTACCTTCTGTCACCCAACAACAAGGGAGTACGAGCAAGTGAGGAGGTCAGATTTGAGTGGACAGGAGTGATGTGTCCCTCCCAGTCGAAGCAGAAACAGCATCCGGGGGGGGGGGGGGGGGGGGGGAAGAGACCACCCCCCAGCCCAGCCACACCCCCGCCACCCAAATGCGGGGTGGGGGGGAGGGGTTTGTTGTTTCG
>JAACJT020000110.1:7324986-7349604 GCA_009936485.2 Gymnarchus niloticus | reverse complement strand
GCTCTGTGTCCTGGGCCGGGGGCGGCTTCGCGCCGCGGTGTGGTTGGGGGGGGTGGGGGGGTGGGGGGGGGGGGGGGGGGAAGACATCCTGTCTTTAACAAATCAGCTGCTGTATGTAATGTTTATCTTCCAAAGGAGACAACTGACTGTGACCTATTTTTAATTGTGGGCATTAAATTATTCTCTATTCTGGGCCTCTGTGTGACCGCGGAGGAGTGGCAGCAAAGAAAAGGGGGGTGATGATGACAGGGGAAGCCTGAGAAAGCCTCAGAGAAGGCCAGACCGTGGGGGGGGGGGGCCCCCTGCAGGAGCCCCATGAATTATGGACACAGCAAATTAAACAAATCGCTGTCGTCTTCTAGATCGTTTCCGTACCACAGCAAAGTCCCTAAAAGGCTACACCTGTCAGTTGGTGTGATTCTGATTTTTAATTTCTTTTTTTTTCTGCTTCAAGAGATGTGAGGGAGATGCAGTAATACAAACACAGCAGAGCAAAGAGGTATGTCCTCATTTAGATGCCCCCAAAGGGAATGTGATAGTTTGAGTCGCTGCTCCGTAAATGTTGTTCACCTAGAAAAAGAAAAAAAAAACAACACTTTCTGGAAAAAAAAAATCCGTGACAAAAAACTGTGAAATCCAAAGCATGTTGTTACACCTGATTCAAATGCCGTTTACCTTAAATTCAAACCTAAACACATTTATGAGCATCAGTGTGTGAAAATGAATATGAGGCTTGTCCGATTACAGATCCAATGTTTTTGGTCAGCAGCGGGACCAATACTGAATATCAGCTCATAACAACACATGCCCAACACTGACTCTCGAGAGTCCCAAAAAATGATAAAAAAAAAAAAAAACTTTAATCGATCACATGTACATTTAAAAAATTATTAAATGAAGGAATAAACCAGTAAAAAAAAAAAAAAGGAAACCATTTCTGATTTTGAGGGATGATGGACACGGGGACCAGGGTGTTGTCAGCCTAGGACCTCCAACAGCACCCCTACTGACTTTGCGTGGAAGGTCAAAGAACACGCATGGGAAACTGGGAAAAAACCATGACGCTTTGCTAGAAGCCCATGTGACTCAGCAGCGCTCCGGTCACGTAAACACAGCTGACCAACTATCAACTGGTAACTTCATAAACACGTCCTCTCCTGAAGTCAAACACACAGAAAACCAGCATAACTCGGGAACAATCTTTTTGGCAGAAAGCAGAATGGAGTCTAACGGTTTTCCCCTTCAGCTTCTGGCACTCAGCCGCAATCAGACGGGTGTCACGCTTCGCCTACGTGTACAGAAACACTCCAGAGAATGTGTGCATATGCTCCGGGGAGGCCCTACGGCAGCAGGGTGACTTACGAGACCAGCTCGGCATTTGCAGTCCAGTGCCGAGCTACACGCCCACAGGCTAACGACAAACCGACACAGTGAACCGAGAAAAGGTCAGAGGCAGCAACATGCTGTTGTCCAAGCACTTGCCTCAGTCACGCAATTCTGTAGAGCAGAATTCATCTCCGTCGATTATCAGCATTTAGGCTTTTAAGGTAGTTCAAAACTCCACTCAGTTTTTGGGACTTCGCTGGGTTCAGCCATCCAGTCAGCACCACGCAGAGAAGTTCCATCATATTCAACCCCACATTGATGACAGCAGGTAATACACACCGAGTAAGGTCACTTATAGTGACCTACCTTTTATCTAGTTACTCATATCTCTGCTCAACAGCCTCGCTATGCTGTGACCGTTAAAAGCTCCACATCATACATGACCACAGGTGAGCTGCAGGAGGCGCCAGACTGCACAAATGTCTTTGACAGGTGTCACGCTGTGACAGGTCTTTCCGGAACACGATTTGCATACAGTGACAGCGCCTACACTAACATGCAAATACGGCGCCATACGGAGTGATGACATTCCACATAAATTCACACCACACAGGTTTCGATCCACTTTATTGCATGTTTGTACAAATGACGATTACAAAAAAAAAAAAAATGGTTTATAATAGGAAATTGATGATGCAAGCTTTATAAAACAAAACTGACGTTAAGTTAGGCTAAGGCTGGGGCAGAATTTGCCTTGAGCCCACAGGCCATGTGATGGATGTTAAGGGTGGGGCCAGACACCTGATGGCCAATAAGATCTATGGGAGGAGCTTTGGTCCAGGTCCAATGTTTTAAGTTGAGAGGAGTAGAAGGGGAAGAAAAAAAAAAAAAAAAAAAATGGTGTTGAATGGGAGACTGATGCCAAGGGATCCTTCTGTTTATGACCGAGTGTACTTCCCCCAGATGTGCAGCATGAAGACTGATGCGATGAAGAGGAGACTCATGACCAGGACAGGTACTGGGCCCCTGGAGGACAGAGAGACAGACAGAGAGACACGGGCCAGATGAGCGCCGTCGCCATGGAGCTGGCAGACTCATACCACCAGATGAGGCTTATTTATACAGCCACAAGATGAATGAACCACCACGCTCATTTAAAACCCGAGTACAAGTTGAAACCTGAGACCGGGAAGAAACCAACAAGCCATATGAAAGTCGGAAACGACTCAATCCATTCATGGCAGATCTGAAATCCGTTGGCCTTGGGTGTGAAATTATGGAATTGCCCCCTTCAGATGAGTACCCGCTGATCGGTTTATCAAATTGTCAAAACGGTGAATAAAGCAAAAATCACATGCGTACCGACAGGTGATGGCTGTAGAGGGACCCCTAGTGGAAGACAGGTGGAACACGTTCAGCTGAGCTGCCCTCAAACAACACCAAAAGCTACGGTGCCCAATCAAGGCTGCACGGACACAGGAGTTTATTATAAACACTAATATTGTCAAAGATGTTACATATTTTATGAATTGATTGGGCATATTTTATTAATTGGGCATTGCTATGGTTGTCTGCAAGCAGACAAATGACACGAGCACACAGCCAGGTCACAAAGGGCACCCGCTCTGCTCAATACCGTTCACACACATTCATGCCAGGCCAGCCACCCCCCGTACAGCAGTTCATACAAGTCATATCACTGAGCACTGTAGACTACAGGCTGCAGGGGATGGAGGGGTCATAAGAGCCAAACAAGTCAATTAAATATCCCAGTAGGTCTAGGTATGGACTAAAAAGTGCAAACCCCCCCCATCAAGCACAGAAAGGCACCACTTTGTGGCAGTTGTATGATGCAAACAGTGTAAAAAGCCTCATCCTCCTGCCCTCTTTCCAAAGGACTTCTCCTGTCAAATAAACATGAAGAACTGAGGACATGCAGGAGCCCAAAGAAGCCACAGGGACGACGATGGGACCGATTCTTACCAGTAAACAAGGAAAGCTGATAAGCTGCTGCCAGTTGGCTTCGGACACTTGAAGACAAATTACAAAACGACACATGCAGCTTCTTGGAGCACAGAGCTTCAGCCGCACGTGACCCAAATCGCCGAGTCGGGAACCATCTACTCCAGTCTGGGGCCCTGACCCTGCAGGTCCAGACCGAACCCCACACACCTGGCCCAGCTCAAAAGCCGAACGAGAAAGCCACAGGCCGCTACTAATTAGGCTTGAAGAAGCCTACCCCTGGGACAGGCACACAGAGAGGTCCGTCACCAGGCAGCCTCTCAGCAATGCCGCTTGCCAGCCTTTCCTACCGGCTTTAATTGATGCGACCTTTACCGTGGTAACCTCTAATTATGCCCGGAGCATAGATGTTCGCCATACCTGTCTGTACGCACAACTCAGACAGCATGCACAACAAAACAACCCGACTATGAAATGATGACAGCTCAGATTGAACTGATAATCACTGAAACACTGGAGAACCAAAAAAAAAAAATTTAATTAAAAAAATCGTTCTTTGATTACATTTCTAACTCACTATTAATCAAATTAATATAAGACCTCTATCAAAAAATGAGGATAATCACCATTACCCTTCACCACCTTAACTTGACATTTACTAAAGTTTCAAACTGCTTTAACGAGAGGGGCGCAGAGCAGCAGAGATGCCCCATCCCACTTCAGCAGTACACTTTCAGATTCAGTCCCAGTTTAAAGGACATACTCACACTTTCAGTCCTGGGGAGTCCTCTGTGTAGAATCGCCACATGCCCCCCGTTCCTGCTGAAGTGGTGGAGCGCCCCCCGCTCCTTGTGCCGCTGCTGGCAGCTTTCCTGCACAAAGCAGACTGGAATTTGGTACGGTTTCAAAAAAATCAACATGATGTCAGTGCACAGCCTCCAGGGTGACCTGGGGCTTCGTTACCTCTGCCTGACGGTGGAGCCGGCGGCTCGGGGGGCCACGGCTTTGCTGGGGGAGCGGCTGGACGCGCCCACGTTGGTTGCGCTCGCTGCAGGACCAGGCTGTAGGGAGAGAGGCCATTTTTAGAAACCCATTCCAATCTAGACACACAAAACTAGTCAGACAACAAAGCACAGTTCCGGCTGAGTATACTGGACATTATAAAGGCTTTGCACTGAACCATCAGAAAAGGTTAACATGGCCACAGTCACTTAGTGTATGGAAGCTGGGGGACATTAAGGCCTACTTCAGTGGCCCTTATACAAGATCAACAGGAAACCTGGAAATGGGAAGTACTATTACTACTAGGGTATAATAATCTTAGAAGATACATAAAACCACCTCCATGGCTGGGGAACATGCCAGCATTTAATACCAGGCAGCCATTAATTAAGCAGGCTGACAGCCACGTCTGCAAACATGGAAGCCCGTTAGTTCGTCCTGCTCGGAGGCAACACAGATCATCAACAGCCTTCACACTAAAACCACACCAAATCTGGACATGCTGGCCATTTTTAGTGCCAAAGACCATCCAGGTGTGCCACGTACCACCGAACAACGTCCAAAGTAACCGTGGCGACGGGGGAGAAGCCTCTTTAGGCAAAACAAACAATAACACCATCACTCACCATTTCTCTGAATTAATCGAAGGTCTCAAGACGTATTCTACACCCCAATTTATCGAACCAGCAACATACAGATTCGCCGAGCTTCTGAAGAAGAAGTTCAGATGCTGAAAAGAAACCAGCGCATTACTGAAGGGACACGACTACACAAGGTAGGACCCATATAGGTGCCTAAGGCAGTGCCTATATTTTTGCCGAAGATAGTCCCTCGTAAAATGTAGTCACGGAAAAATATCTAACTGACATGCACAATAATTTTATGTAAAAGTTTATTATAAGCGTGTAGCTGACAGAAACATTTGAAATTAATTAATTCAAACAAAATTGTGTTTTATGTTATCGTGCAATTTTATAGACACACCCTAAGAATAACATGACGTGTAACAAAAGGCCCCTGTTCTGTAGCGGAAATGAACGTCATTTTGGCTCTAGCTAGGCGCTTTGATCACTATGAACCCCATAGTAGAATTGAGCCGTAATGGCTGCTTTTAGTACGCAGTGTAATACGGATATTAGAGAGTGAAGTTCGTAGTGTGATTGTTTGCGGACGTCGTTAACGTATCTTCGTGAAACCAAACGAAGGGTAAGGTTATCAAGCTGCTATTACAAAAAAATAGTATAATAGAAGATGACCTAAGCATAATTTACTTACTGTAGCAAATATAGTTCCTTTAAAGAGAATGACGTGGGTATTTAATGGCAGACATTCATTAAATGAAGCAAGTAGCCTCACCCTTCTACTTTGAAAAGTTAGAAGCGTTGATTGCCGACCATCAGTGTGTCTGTGATGCTAGATAAGTCGGTCAATCTGTAATAAGCAATCGTGCAATAACCGTTTTGTTGTTCAAGTCACTTTAATAACAACAACAGCAATAATAACAACAACAGCAGCAATAATAATAATAGCTATTAGTATTATTCTTAAGTGTATTCTGATGACAGCTTTAAATGTTGATAAATGGCGGTTTATTCATTAATCTGTTACCTGTCACAGTCTAAGGCTTTCTCTCCATAACCCACCTCAGTAGCAGATTATATTTCATTCATTCTTCGATCAGCTGTAGCACTTGTACTTATAACTGTAAAGATGTCAGATGTCAGTCTCCCACATCGGTCCCTGATTCTGAGGTTCGTGTTTGCAGACTGAATTCTCTGTATGTTCCCCGTCCTGTATTATTAATAAGATGGACAGTGTCTTAGATTTACTGCAAAAAAAAAAAAAAGAATCCTAACGTATTCTACAACTGATAAAGGTGTAGGAGGTTCTGCTTAGTGGGTCTTCCCAGTGGTTTTCTTGATGAATCTGGAGCTTTGATGACTGAGGGTTGGGCCTATATTGGCAGCATGGTGAAGGTGGTTTTCCTGCATCCCGACCTGGGCATCGGGGGTGCAGAGAGGCTGGTGGTGGATGCGGCCGTGGCCCTCCGCTCCCGTGGCTGTGCCGTACAGATCTGGACGGCGCATCACGACCCACGGCACTGCTTCCCGGAAACCCTTGACCCGGAGCTCCCTGTGGTGTGCAGGGGGGACTGGCTGCCCACCAGCATCTTCGGGTACTTCCACGCCCTGTGTGCCTATGTCCGTATGATCTATGTGGCCCTGTACCTCATCTTCCTCAGTGGGGTGGAGTTCGACGTAGCCTTCTGTGACCAGGTGAGATTCTTCCCATGATCACACTGTAGCCTCTGCACGGGGTTCAGGTGATCTCCACATAGGTGTCACACTCTCGTATGTACAGTCACCAACACATTTTGAATGGTACTTGTGTGTATAGAAGGTCTTTTACTTATTTATAGTAGAGAGCTGACTGCCTTTGGCTCCAGATCACCTTTACAACACTAGTAAGCCTTTCTTTGCCCTGCCTGGTTTTGGGTTCTAGGATGACCCAAGGGTGTAGCTCAGGGTTGCTACCGGGGCCATCTTTACAGTGGCTGTACTCTCATTTCATCCAGGTGTCAGCCTGCATCCCCATTCTGCGTCTGGCCCGGCAAAGGAAGACGGTCCTGTTTTATTGTCACTTCCCCGACCAGCTACTAACGCAGCGGCGCTCGGCCCTGAAGAATTTCTACAGGGCGCCCATCGACTGGCTGGAAGAGATGACCACAGGCATGGCAGACCGGATCCTGGTCAACAGCCGCTTCACAGCCTGCATCTTCAAGCGCACCTTCACCAGCCTGGCGGACGTCCGCACGGACGTCCTCTACCCCTCCCTCAACCCGGCAACCTTCGACGGCCAGCTGGAGGAACTCGACAGCCTTGTGCCGGACAACAAGCGGTGGCTGTTTCTCTCCATCAACCGCTATGAGCGCAAGAAGAACCTGCCCCTGGCCGTGCAGGCGCTGGAGGCCCTGCGAGGCAGGCTGGCCCTGGAGCAGTACAGACAGGTCCACCTGGTGCTGGCAGGTGGCTACGACGAGAGGGTGGTGGAAAATGTGGAGCACTTCGCTGAGCTGAAAGCCCTGGTGTCGAATCTGGGCCTAGAGGACTGTGTGACGTTCCTGCGCTCCCCGTCGGACCGGCTGAAGGCCTCACTCCTACACCACAGCACCTGCGTTCTCTACACACCCAGCGACGAGCACTTTGGCATCGTCCCCGTCGAGGCCATGTACACCCGCTCCCCGGTCGTCGCCGTCAACTCCGGCGGCCCCCTGGAGTCCATCTCCGACAAGGAGACCGGGTTCCTCTGCCCGCCCCGCCCAGAGAGCTTTGCGGAAGCCATGGAGAAGTTTGTGAATGATCCACGGCTCCAGAGGGAGATGGGGGAGGCGGGCAGGCAGCGCGTCTTGCAGAAGTTTTCATTAGACGCCTTCGCAGAGCAGCTGTATCGATACGTCTGTCAGAATAGCATCGCGTCTGAATAATCCCTCTCGAGATGGACGGCGCGCATTCTTGCGGCCGTTCTCGGCAACGCTCCAGGGGAGCCGTTGCTCCGGCTGGCTAATGAGAGCACGCAGTCCCCGTTAGAAGTGGACAGAAAACAAGCCTAATGATCACTCAGTGATCTGACTGCGGCTGGAACAGGACAGCGAGGAACAAAAGGAGAATCATCGCTTAGAGGCCAAGGTTGTTAGGAAATGTTTTCTCTGCTGTATACAACTTCAGATTGCCTACTCTGTGTATATTATTTATATACCTTATTTATACAATGTACATGTTTTGCTCTGTTAATAGTAGTTATTTTTTCTGCCTTTGCAACACAACCGTGGGCCATCTTAATAAAGAGAGAGACGAAGGCAGGACTCTGTATCTTTTCAACCCCTCTTCATGGCTTGTGTTTGGATTTTAGTTAACTCAGTGATTTTTATCATACTTTTAAAAAAAAAAAACGTTGATTTCACAGCTATAGATAACAGTATTGTCACTTTGTCATTTGCATTCTGACTTCCCAAATGAGATGACACGTGGAAGACCAGTTTTTCGCTGTAAGCATATTATGCAAGGTTAGCCTAGTTGAGACACAAATGTCTGTCCCTCATCCTCCACCCACAGCTGCTCACGTGACCCGTTGAAGGTTCGAAACAGAGGTTTGAAAAAACCTCGGACCAAGTGTTCTCTAAAGTGTGGGGAATTCTAGGAAGGCTGTATTGAAACACCGACAGCTAGAGAGAATAGCAGGGAGAGACAGAAGGTTTTTAGATTTTCTGTTGACCTCCTACAGGGCTCGTGTCACACAGGGCTGTTCACAGAGCAAAAAGACACTGGGAACTTTTCCCAGAGCAGATTCTCGTCCTCATGGCCTACCATGAAGGGAATACGAGAGCACTATGTTTACATGCATTCTGATGTTATTTAAGTGTATGTAGTCCTGCCATGTTCATTAATCGTTTGCAGGACACAAGCCATCGAAGGCTGTGGTGGGAGGAGTTTATGCCCTGTGTCAGTCACTACTTATTTAATCCAATGGGAAGAGTGGCCACAACATGCCCCGCCCACTCTGGATTTGGTTTCTATTATGTAATGTTTAAGCGATATCAACTTTAGCTTAGTGACTTGGCACTGACAGATATATGATATGGTAGTGCACAAACCACTCCGTGTCCAAACTATAGCGGTTTTTCTGGAGTTAAATAAACCCAGCTTGATATTTTGTAGTGGCTTGGCAGCCCTGCATAAAACGTTCTAGGTGGAATAATCAGAACGCTGTACTGTACCTTGGAAGGTACCTGAAGACCCCGGGGCCTGATGCCCTGCCATTGTTAAAGTGTTATTTTCTGAAATGCCAAACAGGAGAATGCATAAATAGGATACATGAATGGATTTTATAGCGGTGCTGGTGCGTGGGGCTGTGTGTGATTTAGCACCCCTGCAGTTCCAGGATGGTAAAGGACCCCCTCCTCAGCCCACCGAATGAGAGCAGGTCACACAGGGTGGGATGTGTTTTCTGTCTATTTTCGTACATGTACAGACGGGAAGCCGAGCCGCCGGTGATGTCTTCCTCCGAAGCCATGCCCGCTACTGTCTGCTGGACAACGTGTCTGTCCTCGGGAAGGTAGAACCGGGCGGTCATTTAAAAGCCAGCAGCATCCTGAAAATGAGCGATAAGTGGACTGGCTGCCACAGGCACACACGTTCAATTAATGAACTCATCTGGCACTGCGTTTGAAATGGTCTGTAATGTACATATTTAGACGTATACCTGCCTCATCATATTCGGTTGTATTATAACACCGTTTTTTGGGTGTCATTACGACCGGTGCGGAATTAGGCGAACACAGGCTACAGATTACATATTTGTATTGTCTTTCTCTGACACGGACTTGTTTAGAATAATCAAATTAATTTTAGTGCAAGAATGTAGCCTGAGAGAATTACACAACTTGCCAGTAGCTCGGATTTTAGAAGGTTTCTTAAGTTATGAATATCCTTCGACACCTTCTGTCAAGTTATCAAGGAGTTAAAAATGTAAATTTTTTTTTACTGAATGCCATAGTATCTTTAAAAAGAGTGCCTCTGCATCTGTATTCATTGCTGGTCTTTTTAGTGGTTTCTCACATGGAACACGTTAACAAATTACGGATTTCAAATTTTACTACGTCTATAAAATATTTAAATATATTAGCATATATCGTGTAACAGTTAAAGCTGGGGATTCAGTGGAGGGAAACATGACGTGTGATTTATTTGCAAGGCATAAAACAATCTCTGTGGGATTTTAAAATAAAGCAATCAATAATTTCATTTTTTGTGCATTATTACTAGATTGATGCCATCGATAAAATACATATTTATTATGCGGGGGGAAAAACAGCACTTTATGAAACGGGCTTCGGACAGCGTACATTGAAGTTTTGAAGTCCTCATTAATGTGTTCTTTGGGGGTAAATAAGAAATTCCAATTTAACATGAAAGGGTAAATTTTATAGAAATAGTACCAAATTTATAACGTTCATATTAAAACTTTGAATGTGCCAGAGCCTGTTGGGTAGTAATCCAGTTTTATCCTCGCTAAATACCTATAAATTTATTTTATTAGATGCAGCAAAGTTATCCTTTCGCTCGGACTCTGAATCCTCATAATTACCAGTATTCTGTTCCACCTGTTAGCTCTCACTATTGATTACTGGGGAGTCGTTTCACTCCCCTACTGCCTGTGAGTATCTGTGTATTTCCATGAGTTAAGATCCGACCAGCTATCGAGGGATGGAGCCCAAGACTTTAGTGCCACCGGCACTGATGGTGCCCGACTGGGGCAGATGCAGTTTGCCCCAAAGCCCAGTTTGGTCCCGTGGTGGTAATTCAGCATGAGCTGGTGGTCTCACTATACCCTCCTCCCTTTTTCCCCCCAGGGCTGATCAGTTTGCAGCGGGGGGTCAATCCTGGCGATCTTGGACGGCCTCCAGACGTCCATCAGCACGCAATCAGCATCCTGTCACTCAACAGCGAGTAAACTGACAGCACACATAATCACTGCTGGTCTGGGGCAGCTGAGGCTTGTCGCTGTTCCAGGCTGTGGTGCCCCTGTTTGGCTTTGCCAGTTTTTAGAAATTCATTTGCCCAGTTTCACCACGCGAAAGGCTGCGTGGGGTGTGTGTGTGTGAAGGGCGGGGGCATGAGGACTCTCAAGCATCACTTGGCGGGGGGGGGGAGTTTACACGATAACCGACTCCCATAGCAAGGATGGACCATGAGAAGCCTACGGGTGTGAGACACAAAGATGCCACTAGGATACCCACCCCCACCCAGCTGGGGGGTGGGGGAACACGGCTGATTAGCAGCCGCGGGTTCACGTCAATCATGGGCAGTCCCACCGCGCCCCCTTCTCTCGCCATGCCGACGCCGTTTATTTACCGGGGACACAATGCCTGTTCCGGACGCGGACGCGGACGCGGCCCAGAGATGGCGGGATAGATTGAGCTGTCAGCCAACGAGCCACCGATGAAGATTAATGTGCGGCACAAACAATAACTGCGAAATCAACGATCATAAATATGCTAATGGCCATTATCAATACGCAGCATAATTGTGTGGAGAAATTAAAAGGCTGCCGTGGAGATGGGGGTCTGGAAGGTTACAGATTAATTCAGGTCACAGAGATAAATAGGGAAATGGATAAATTACAACCATCGACACCCCCCCCCCGCCGAAATCTCCCCTCCTCCCAACCGAGTAGCGAGTGCGGGTTGGGTTACGGCTACCGCATCCTCATTCAGTGGAGTAAAAATAAAAAATGTTCAGGCTGAGGTTTTAATCAAGAGTCAGCAGGTCTGGAGATGTCGAAACGCCGGCCGTTGTTTTAGAGAAAATGATGAGGGCTGCTGAAAGGGACACACCACAATGACCGAAATCAAAATCCCAGAGCAGGTGTTCCACACGGCGGCGTCTAAATTGATTCGGGGGACATTGAAAGTCTGTCAGGTGGCACGTGGCCTTGATGAGCTAGTCTCAAATTACTGCTAAATTAAATATTTACAGACCAGAATTTTCACGTGTCCGTTTACTGGTATAGCCTAATTCAAGTTGCGTTATCCGTTTTCGATTTCACACCTGTGGATCTGGATCGTTTCCGGACCGCTGCGGGATTCACGCAGTTCATATGACAGCCACATCAAAGATGTGATTTTTGAGACAGGCGGGAACCAGCCACCACACGGTCACAAGTACAATTTTCTAGAAAGCAGGCCTCCTGCTGCCCACAGCGTTGTTTTACACCTTCTGAATGGGAGAATCGGGAATTTCACTCAAACCCCAGGCATTACAAGTGCCGGGGGTACCACATTTCACCGTGAAATGAAGTGGAGGGTCACTAGTTTACACCAGCAGGGGCAGGAATCGGGCTGGGCTGAGTGTTCTCCAAAAAAGTGTGAGGATGTATGCTGAGCCCGGTAAGTCCCTGGAAAACCAGAACCACACGAACGCTTCCCAGTGCAGTTCAGATTGCTTTCGCTTTGTCCGATTTGGCAAACGGCTCGAGTCAGACGGGAGAAAACTCAAGGGAATTCATGGTCGTATCTGCTTTTGCCAGTCTTGTGTTCCTCATCCTGCCACTACCCTCTAAGAACAGAGCTGCAAATGTAAGAGTGAAAGATACGAACACACGGCCCGCACACAAACCCACTACTGATAAGTGTTTTTGTTTTCTGGCATGGAGCCGCAGTAGTATAATTAGCCCCTTGGGGGGTTGACCCCGCTGGGGGGTCATTTTCAACCACGGCGGCTACAGAGAGGAACCTTGATGGAGTCTCTTCTACCCCCTCTGCGACCAAACCAGAGGGTGGTGTCCAGTACAGCTGAGAGACCCCATCACTCTGTAGAATACTAATCTGCTGCACCGAGCAGCTGGGGTCATTAGATGCTAACGGGAATTCTCAAAGCATAAAATCACAGGGGAAGGGTGCATTGTAGTCTTTGTACTGGACCAACAGTTTAACTAAGGGCTCAAAACAGGTATGGGTGTTAACTACATGTTCACTTCACCGTGGTTAACCACACTAAGAGGATCCAGAGAGTCCCCCCCATTTACAGTGTTCTGCAAATTGCAACGTTTTGCAAAGTTGTGTAAATGTCTTATTGTCCTAGTAAAGGTGGTGAAATCATCTGTGACAGTGAGCATTACTCAGTTCTTCACGTGGAGTCTTGTTGCAATAAGCGATGGAAGAGAGGGGTGCCACAGGAGAACACATGATCTGGCAGATGGAACAATGAGCCAGCATCTTTGGAGATGGCAGAATCAAGAGGTTCTGCACCGTAGGGAACCGGCCCATGACTGACGTTGCCCATTTTCCACGGATGAAAGGATGGCGTGTTTATAATGTGGGCATCAGGTGTGCTTGTCAATTGGGATGTTCGGGTCTTTTCTAATCGGGATGCCAGTCCATTGCAGCGCACAGACACACACACACACACACACACACACGTACGCCCTGAGACTTTTTACACCTAGCTGCATGTTTTTGGACTGCAGTTTGAAGACCCGAACAAACACGCAAGCCGGACTCACAGGCAGAAATGAAAACCCCGACTCTGTAGGTGTGAAGCCGCAGTGCTACCTGAGGCACTGTGCTACCACTCAAGGTTTTTTGCTATTACTTTTTATGTAGTTAAACCTGAAAAGTAATTTCGATTCACATCCAGAAGTGTCTTGGGAGTCTGTACCCCAGATCGCTCCCTTTCCTGGTTGACTTCTGTGTCATCCAGAGCTTACCAAAACAACACGAGACTGACAAACACAGACAGTTGCATTCAGTTACAATAATTGTCATCAGCTAGTTTAGGGTCCGGGTTTTGTTTGGTTCCCAGATTAAGTTAGTTGAGATACACCCTTGGTATAATAGACTGGTGTGCTAAAGAAACTGTACTCGGTTGTCACAAGCTTACTGGGGTTTCAGTACATGACAGCTTACTTATTAGTTCCAAGAGTGAAAAAAGCAACATTGGGCTGCAGAGCATTCTCCTACAGAGCTCCGCAGCTGTGGGATGGTCTTCCAGCAGCAGTGCGGGACTCTGGCTCACTCTCTATCTTTAAGTCTAGGCTTAAAACACACCTGTTTAGTCTAGCTTACAGAGACCTTAGGTAGTCACTCACTCCCCAGCAAGGCTATAGTCTGAGGTGTAGAGCTGGGTGGGGATCAGTGCCGTTGACTTTGGATGAACTGTTCTATGAGTGCAGTCACTCTTGCTGTGTGTTGTTGGAGTGCTGGGGTTCCTCATGCCTATGTCCCCACCAGCCTCTCCCTCACAGTTATGCTGCCATATGTTAGTCACGCTGGAGCTCTTGCTGTTTTGTTGCAATTATTCTGAGTGTCTGAAATTGCTGCTCTGCTCATGTACTTTTCCATCTCCCCCCACCCCCCTTTCTGGGGCGTTCCGTTCGGAGGTGCAGATTCAAGAGATCCGCCCTGTTTGTCTGCTGGCCTGCCACGTCCTCCCTCCCTGTCACCCGTCTACCCTGACCAGCTTGCCATCATCTAAGCTACCAAACCTGCTCTTCAACCCAATCACCTGACTGCACTCCTCCAATACGCTGTTGTCTATCTGACTGTTTTACTTAATTGTTGGTCATATTGTGCTATTGAACTTAATGAACTTGTTCTGCCCGGTGCTGGCCTGAGGAGGATGGGCTTCCCCCTTGAGTCTGGTTCCTCCCAAGGTTTCTTCCTCCTGAGGGAGTTTTTCCTTGCTACTGTGGCCATTGGATTACTCTCTGGGGACTGTGGACCTGGGACTATGTGAAGCGCTTTGTTAAAGGCTCTGTATAAATAATATTGAATTGAATTAACAGGCACAGTAGTCCACAGACCGTCCAGCAGAAACCTCACACACATAACATGCAAAGAAACAATAGGTTACTGTCTCTGTACAAGCTACGTGCATGAGGTTTTTAGCTTAAGAACCTCCCTTAACTGAACACGCTACCAAGCTTATTCTGTTACAAGCCTGGTTCTGGCCTGCTGCACCAGGTCACCATCAGTTGACATAACCCTTTGCACCTGATGCTCCAAGTGACCCACAGCACGTGTCAGGAGATGAAGGGGTTACAGTCCCACAAACCCGACGGACCTTGTTCACCTGAGCCCCCCCATTAGCATGCACATCTGCTGCCTGCAATGGCCATATCTGACCGGCTGCCAGGCTGAGATTAAGACTCAGTCTTGCAATTTCGATTATTGGTGGTGCTGAGGCAGGCCGGGGGGTGGCAGCGGGGGCTGCTTCAGGAAGGAGATGAGGTGGCCCCGCCCCTGTCGAACCAGGGCTTGGACACTGTGATCATAAAAGATGCCTCTGGAGGTGTGTGCCAGGGTGCTGGGGCGAATTCGGTGGCTTAACCTGGAGCACAGCTGTAATTAACTGGGACTAATTATTGCCAGGCAGTGGGGGGGGTTCGACTGCTGCAAGAGGTCCCACAGCTGCACGCACAGATAATCACAGCTAAAGGCTTTGTTGCTGGGCTATGGCTGTGCGGTGAAGTGGAGTGTGAACAGAGGCCCCTGCTGCTGGGGATTGGCTTAGAGTAGCCGGGTAAGAGAAACTTTAAGTTTCTGGGCTCGCTGTGGCAGGTTCTCGCGGTCGTCGTCCTCAGATCAGATATGTGAAAGGCAGTCCAGCCAACACTGAGGGTGCAATTAAAAATGTTACACTTGTGGCAATTTATGGCCAACAAATTAAAACGACCAAGACACTTGAAGTCATATACCAGTCCTATGCCTAAAGTTGAGAAAAGAGATAAAAAACGTTCTTCATGTTAATTTATTTTTTTGGATGTTTTTCGATGATCGATGTGTTTATGCAGGCTAAAATAAAAAAAGGTCTTGAATATTGAATAATTTAGTTCAGCACAGTTTACTTTTAGATAGTATCTTTCCCAACACAGTTGGCCCGATTGCTTAATTCGATTAGCATTAACGATTAGCGTGACGCACAGTAGTCAATTCAATTTACCGACGTTCACATGAAACCGTTGAGGGAATTATAATGAGTGAAGGGTCTTGACTTCCTGTGACGTACTCCTGGACACATTTTCTTGGATTCTTGGGTGTGTGTGTGTGTGTGTGTGTTGCAGAGATGGAAGGCTGACAGCCAGCAAATGGGTAGGTCGTCGAACAGGGGCCACTGTGGCGTGTGTGATGCCCATGGTTGCACTACAGCAAACGCCTCTCCTGCTGTGGGTCCAGCCTCCAGTGAGATCCCTGCCTCACACTCATCTTGGCTTTCGTGGTTGTCAGGATCTGAGATGCGTCCTTGTTTTACACAGTGGCTCAAGTGAGTTTGTCTACAGGCTGTTCTCCTCCGTGTCTGATTTCTGTCTGTTTTTTTCTATGAATACTCCCTGTCTGCCTCTGATTATGCTGTTTTCCTACCTTCCTATAAATGAACAGGTTATCAGTCTGCCTGAATCTGAGCGAGGTCCCCATCTGCCTCTCTTTATGCCAGCTTCTTGCATCCTGCATCCCTCTATAGAAGCAGCTGACCTGTCTGCCTTATTTAAGCAGGCTTCCTGCCTCCCTCGATATATGCAGGTTACCTGTCTGCCTTATTTAAGCAGGCTTCCTGCCTCCCTCGATATATGCAGGTTACCTGTCTGTCTCTGTTTAAGCAGGCTTCCTGCCTCCCTCGATATATGCAGGTTACCTGTCTGTCTCTGTTTAAGCAGGCTTCCTGTCTCCCTCGATATATGCAGGTTACCTGTCTGTCTCTGTTTAAGCAGGCTTCCTGTCTCCCTCTATATATGCAGGTTACCTGTCTGTCTCTGTTTAAGCAGGCTTCCTGCCTCCCTCGATATATGCAGGTTACCTGTCTGCCTCTGTTTAAGCAGGCTTCCTGCCTCCCTCTATATAAGCAGGTTACCTGTCTGCACAGGCTGGATAAGCCCCTGCCTTTGTCAGCCATTAAAACAAGACATGTGGCAGGGGTGGGATATCGAGCCACCCTAATTGACCCCCTTACCACTGTCTGCCCATTCCGGAGGCTGACAAACACCTTTGTCAAGGCGGTATTGTAATAACAGTGATAATAAGAGTTAACCAAAAACATGCCCAGCAGGCGATAAAGATCGACCCACGTCCCCACTTTTCATTAAATGCAGCTGCTGGACCTCCTCATCCTGTCAGTGTGACGGCTGGCTGTCGACTCTAAATGCTGTCTTTTGGGGGGGGGGTCTGTGATTTCCTGTGCTCTCAGGCATGTTTTAGACACATTGGAGGTTTTCGGTGCCACTCAGCAATTGATAGCTGTCTTGCTGCTGACGAGTTACTCACTTCAGCAGACATTTTATCAGCTGCCATCTTCTGAGTAAGGCCCAGTCTGCCTCAGTGTCTTCTAAAGGTGCTGAGGGGTGGAGTTTAAAGTAAGGGTGGGAAAAGCTCCTTAATTGGTCATAAACCCTGGACTGACAGCTGATTGCCTGAATCATATACCCTGGGCAGACAGCTGATTGTTCTACAGTGAGGACTGAGCTTGCCGACACTTTGGGCCTGAATCACTGATCATCTGTCACTATTGGCATGAAACAATGTGGCTCCTGGTCCCGATGGATCTCATAGGGCGTACTCATCAGAACATACATGGACTGATTTTAAGCAGTCACAATTATTATGTTGGGTTCTGTTCAATGGCTTATGTTTTATGCAGACCGTTATATGATGATTAGAAATGCTCACAGTGTGAGACCATGTGACACGTGTTTAGAAATTCTGTTGGGGGGGGGTGTGTGTGACCCCATCCAACGGGAAAAGGAGACTTGAAATATAGATGGTGGGATCTTGGCATGGAACTGAGAGGCATACCGGCATGCGATTATGAGCTCTGGAGGTGACGGTCGCACATCGCCATGGCAATGGTGCTGTTCCACCTCCCCGACCCATAATAGGTCTGCAAGTATCTTGTATGGGCTTTAGAAATGATGCGCTGATTTAGAAATCAGTGTAAGGAGGAGGATGACCAACAGCACTGAGATGCCACATGGGCTTGCGGGGTTTGGGTTAGGGCTGGTGGACGCTCGTTTGGAATGGAGCTGCAGTCCACCCATGTGTAGAGTGGAGGGTATGGAGAGGGATGGGGTGATGCTCCTCCCAGTGAATGACTTGGGGACCTGGGGGGGCAAAATCGTATCGTGATTCCGTGTGTCTGGTTTTGGGAGGGCTGTTGCTGATAGCCCTATGCCGAAGTCTCTCTCTCTTGCTTTCGGTGAAGACCAGCAATCATGTGACCATGGGTGCTGCAGGCCAGAGGAACGCACGCAGGACCCCTCCCTCCTGCCCTCATGAGATTAACGGAAACCCATTCTGGTGGATAATGGGCTCACTGGCAGGATTGATGGAATCTGGGAGACTGTGGCCTGTCCTGCAATCGATCCTGCAGTCTTCATATTGTGTGACTGCCATAAAATGGCCACACCAGCTGTACCTGCAGACCATCCTGTTCTCTACTGCATACTGTATATAAATGACCCCCCCCCCCCCCGAAGGGAGGCGATGAGTGATAATTAGTTCTCTTTTTTGCCTCTTGTTGATAATACCTTATTTGTCTCACAAAAGGCTTTAGCTTTAGAAATAAAATTAAAAACAGAGAAAATGTCAAAACATACAGGGAGAACAGAATAAGGATTTGCAGGCTCTTGTTATTGACAATGAGTTTTCCAGTAGAGCCTTAATATAATGTAACTTTCTGGCTTTACACTTTTTCCAGCCCTGGTGGCAGCTGGTAAGTGAGGATATGATAATAAATTGAAACGTTTGAATTTCAGTAGAAGATGCAGAAATGAAATCTAAAAGAGGTGGAACAAAGCTCTGAATAAACCATATTGGTAGGTTCTAGAAAGGAGAACTCCTGCCTGTGTACACACACACACACACACACACACACACACACACTCACACTCACGCGCATGCAGAGAAAGTTTTCCAAGACAAAATGGTGACTCTGGGCCCCCATGTCACTCAGAGTCCTGCTAATCCAGGAGAAACACATTTGACATTTAGCAATTTCATAATGGCCACAAGGTATCTTCCCTGTTAATTAATGGCCCCCTTTGAGGTTATTAAGATAAGGCAGGAATGCCCAAGGTCCATCATTACACCAAGGTGCAATTACAGTGCTGCCTTCTTGGCTGAGTGCCGGCTCAGAATACTTGGGGAAGGCCATTAGACTAGTCTGAGCTAAGCAGGGAATAATATCCCTGATAAATACAGGCTAATTGCCAGGTCCTGGAACAAGTGCTGGGAATTGATCATGTTGATTAGGGTGCCACAAGGAGGCCACACACGGCAGGATGGTGGAAAGGTCACTCAAGCCTGGGATGAGGCCATACGTGTAACGTGTCATTCCATCTTCAGCATCTGCTCGTCCAATTAAGGCTGTGGTGATCTGGAACCAACCCTGGGAAATGTGGGGAGCAAGGTGAGAATGCCACACACATTCACTCATATTAAACTCAACAGTTGGACTGTACAGATCCAACGTATCAACAGTCTGGGCTAACAGGCACTCCAACCTTATGGGTTCAAAACTGGACCTGTGTAGGGGGTCCATGTTCTCGCTGCGCTCTGTTGGAGAGTCGTCCAGGTTCTGATCAACTGGGAGACAACTTGTTCAAATATCTACCCCAGATCTCTTTATTTATTTTACTTTTCTGTATAACCAAAGCTATTTTTCCTCAAATTCCCATGTGAATATTTACCCACAATCCCATTTGAATAGCTGGACAATTGCTGAAGAGCGTCAACGGCAGAACCCTGTTGGTGGGTCTCAGTCGTTCTTCTTTCCTATACTAGCAAAGCCCTATTATTTTATTATTCCACCCCTTGTTTCTTGCTGTTAAATTCCCTGCATTGACAGAACCACCTTCTAGAATGTAGTTACTTATCTAATCAGCATTAATACTGCATACTTGTTTGCAGTAGGTTGATATAGTGTACCTTGGTGAGCCTGCAGCACACTGGTTCTGGTCCAGTTACATTGTGTCTGGGTATCAGCCAGTCGTATGCTCATCACAGACCAAATCAGAGAAACAGGTGGCACAATTTATAAAATGTACGTAATCAGTGAACAGCCTGCTGCTACACTAGATGTATTTCTAAGTTGTGTCATTTGAAATAAATATCTATTCAAGTTGAAACCAGTGATTGTAAATACTTTTATCTTAAAGCTTAATTCTATGGGTATATCAGTTTAGATGGTTGTTATATGAGCATAACGTAACTCTGCATCAATGGATTATGTCTGGTGATTCAGGTCATCCCTCTTTAACTTCCACCTTACTGTGGTGGAGGGGTTTGAGTGTCCTAATGATTCCAGGAGCCTTGTTGTTGGGGGCACTTGCCCCTGGTAGGGTCTCCCAAGGCAAATTGGTCTGGGGGGGCAGACTAAGAGCAATTCCAAAAAACCCTTATACAAGAGAAAAACAAAGACCCAGAAACCCCAAATGGAATAGGGATACTGGGGCCCCGCCCTAAAACCAGGCCTGGGGGAGGGGCTTGTCGGCAAGCACCTGGTGGTTGGTCTTTCATCGAAGGCGGCTGGCCTGAATAAGCTACTTGAGCCCACCACCTGCAGGAGGAGCCATAAGGGTGCGGTGCATTGTGAATACAGCAACAGTTGAGGGCATGGGCCTTGGTGGTGTGATCCCTGGATAGCAAAACTAGCTTTAGGGACATGGAACATTACTTCTCTGTTGGGAGAGGAGCCTGAACTTGTGCCGTAAATAGAGAGATATCATCAAGATACAGCTGGGTGCATCTCAATGCACAGCATGGGTTCTAGAACCAAACTCACAGAGAGGGGCTGGATTCTATTCCACTCTGAAGATGCCCTGGGTGAGAGGCGTCAGGCAGATGTGGGTTTACTCATAGCCCTCCAGGTTGTGAGTTTATAAGTTAGAGTTTACCCTGGTGAACAAGAGGGTTGCCTCCCTATGACTTTAAGTTGGAGGAATTGCAATGACTGCTGTCTGTGTTTACATACCGAACATCAGCTCAGAGGATCCAGCCTTCTTGGAGACCTTGGCTGGGGTGCTAGAAGGTGCTCCCTTTGGGTGCTCCATCATTCTACTGGAGGGTGTGATTGGGAGAAACGGCCTGCCCAATCTGAACCCAAGTGGGGCTCTGTCATTGGACTTCTGTGCTAATCACAGTTTGTCAATAACAAACAGCATGTTTGAGCATAAGGGTGTTCATAAGGGCACTTGGCACCAGAACACCCTAGACTGCGGGTTGATGTTGATTTCGTAGTTGTATCATCAAATCTGCAACTATATGTCATGAACATCCAAATGAAGTGAGGAGCTGAGCCGCCACCTGATCACCAACAGGTTGAAACTTGGATCAGATGGTGGGGGAGCATGTCAGACAGGCCTGCTGCCCCCAAATGTATAGTGAGGGCACATGGTGAGCATTTTGAAGAGGCCCCTGTCCTGGAGGTTTTTAACTCTCACCTCCAGCAGAACTTCTACTGTGTTCCGAGAGAAGCTGAGGACATTAAGACTAAGTGGGCCATGTTCTGTGCCTCCGTTGCTGAAGCGATTGCTGGTGCCTGTCACAGCAACAACCCCCAAACCAGGTGGTGGACACCAGTGATGGACAACTCAGGATGGGGAAGCAGTGCTTTGTTCATGCTGTATAAGGCAGGAATGGTGTGATGTTTACTTCGACTGGGGAAATAGTCAGGAGCTGGAAGGAGCATTTCAAGGATTTCCTGAATCCCACTGAAACATCTTCCTTGGAGAAAGCAGAGTTGGAGGACTTGGAGGAGATCTCGTCCATCACTAGGGCTGAGGTCACTGAAGTAGTCGTGAAATTCTTCAGTGGCAGAGGTGCTCTGCGGGTGGATGAGATTCGCCATGAGTTCTTGAACACTCTGGATCTTGTTGGGCTGTCTTGGCTGACACGCCTCCTCAACATTACATAGAGGTCAGGGACAGTGCCTCTGGACTGACAGATTGGAGTGGGGGTCTCCGTCTTTAAGAAAGAGGGGGTGTTCCAACTTTAGGGGGATCGCAGTCCTCAGCCTCTCTGAGAAGGCCTGTGCCGGGGTACTGCAGTGAAGAGTATGTCTGTTGATTGAACCTCGGACACGGGAAGAACAATGCAGTTTTTGTCTTGGTCGTGGAACATTGGACCAGCTCTTTACCGTCACAAGGATACTGGAGGGGTTCATGGGAGTTTGCCCAACCAGTCTACATGGGTTTTCTGCACTTGCAAAAGGCATACAACCGTGTCCCTCGCGAGGTTTGGTCGGAGGTGCTTCAGGAATATGGGGTACCGAGCACATTGGTTCCTGTATTACAGAAACAAGAGCTTGGTTTGCATCGCCAGGAGTAAGTCAGACTCGTTCCCGTGGGTGTTGGACTGCCCTCTGTCATCGATACTTCTTATAACTTTTATAAACAGAATTTCTAATCACCGCTAAGGGGTGGAGGGTGTCTGGTTAGTGGTCTCAGAATCTCATCTTTGCTCTTTGCAGATGATGGGGCCCTGTTGGCTCCATCCGGCTGAGACCTCCAGCTTGCATTGGGGCAGTTTTCAGCCAAATGTGAAACAGCCAGGATGAGGATCAACACTTCCAAGTCTGAGGCCATAAAACGGTGGACAGTCCTGTCTGGGATGGGGATGAGCTGCTTCCTGAAGTAGAGGAGTTTAAGTATATCAGGGTCTTGTTCACGAGTTATAGAAGAATGGAGCAGGAGATTGACAGGCGAATCAGTCATGCAGACACTGTTCTGGTCTGCTGTGGTGAAGAGAGAGCTCAGCCGAAAGGCAAAGCTGTCAGTTTACCAGTTAATCTACATTCCTATCTTCACCTATGGTCACAAGCTGTGGGTAGTGACCGAAGGAACGAGATCACGGATACAAGTGGCGGAAATGAGCTTTCTTTGCACGGTGTCTGGGCTCAGCCTTAGAGATAAAGTTCTTTACCCTCAGCCATAGAGGGTAAAGAGCTCGGACATTCGGGAGGGGCTCAGAGTAGAGCCACTGCTCCTCTGCATCAAAAGGAGCCAGTTGAGGTGGTTCAGGCATCTGTCTAGGATGCCTCTTGGATACCTCCCAGGGGAGGTGTTTCAGACATGTCCAACCTGGAGGAGACCCCAAGGCAGTCCCAGGACACGCTAGAGAGATTGTATCTCTCGGCCGGCCAGGGAACACCTTGGTATCCCCTGGAGTTGCTGGAGGAGGTGGCCTGGCAGAGGGAAGTCTGTACATCTCTACTTAGACTGCTGCCCCTGCAACCCGGACCCAGATAAGTGGTAGAAAATGGATGGATGGATGGATGGATGGATGGATGGATGGATGGATGGATAGATTCAGGTCATTAAATTAAATTCCAAGGTGCTGCTAGTCATTTCATTTTTTTTTTTTCTAAAAATTCCTGGAAGGTAAAGCAAAATTGGCAGGTCGATGTTGCCATCTGGTGGCAATAACAGAGGTTGCGTGCATTTTTGGCCAACTGAAGAGATCATACAGATACTGTACAGAACCATTTGCCAAAATGGAACAAATTGCTATAGATTAAATTGATTGCATAGAGCATCCTATTGCCATTAAATATGTATGATGTTTAAGACAGTTTCAGGTTTAAAGTGCTGTTTAGATGTGATTGTGTCGGCCTATAGCATTGTGATACAGTGAGCCAGGTAAATGCATTATGTGGAATTCACAATAAACGAGATGTGAACGAATTATCATAAAGGCAATGCGAATTAAGCAAACACTAACAGAGACAGTGCCTTATCAATGTTATGCTTATTACACTTTCTGTCTTTCTCTGGAGTTAGACAGCCGTACTCGACTCTCCTGGTCAGCAATGCAGAGTTTCTGTGGTACCAAAAGGCAGCTGATTCCTGTGAACAGGGAAGAGGCGCCACCTCCTGGAGAAAGTGAGTAGGTATCATTATTCTGAATTAATACCAGCACCTGTTGGGAGGCCAAGGTGGGTGGTGGTTAGCACTGTTTCCTTACGCATCCAGGGTTGCAGGTTGAAATCATACCTCTGTTATGTGTGCGTATGGTGTTTTCATGTTGCTTTCTTAGCTTTCTTTGGTTTCATCCTACAGTCCAATGACTTGTTTAACTACTTGTCTAAATCGCCCGTAGGGCAGGTGTTTTGTGCCCTATGATGAGCTGGCATCAAGGTGCATCCTAGGCTCCAAACCCAGCCCGCCCCCTTGTGGTCCTGACCAGGTAAAGTGGTTAGAGCATGAATCTATCAAATGGTGTTGCTGCATCAGAATACATGCAGCTAGCAGACAGGATGTGAAGGTTCACTTGCTGTTCCACTAAGCATTAAGATGCCTGATAAAAGTGATTTTGCACATGTGCAATTTTGAGTGCCACGTGTGGTTGTGCCAGCATATCAGAAACAGACAAAGTTCTGGGATTTTTATGCCCTACTGTACCTGTAGTTTACAGAGAACGGTGCAATGAGCTACCGCAAAGAACTTGCAGTCGATGACATTTCCGTGATTGGAAGCACCTTGTTAATGAGGGAGGTCAGAGGAGAATTGCCAGACTTGGTAACAAGTGCAAAAATAACAGCTCAGTACAACAGTGGTGAGCATAAAATCTTCTCTGAACATAAAACTCATCCACCCTTGAAGTGGTTCTGGAGGTCAGAATGGGTCCTACCCAGTACAAGCTAAGCATACCTTATAAAGTGGCCATTGATTGTGCATAATGAAATTTCTGCATAGTATTTCCCACTAGCCCCTTCAATGGATCACTGCCTTGTCGTGGCGAAGGGGCTTGCATAGTTCAGTGAAACTATGAGCTAAGCCATGTAG
>JAACJT020000110.1:7312166-7324886 GCA_009936485.2 Gymnarchus niloticus | reverse complement strand
AGGGCGGCCTGGCGTGCTGTGGTCCATGGAGTCGCGAAGAGTCGGACACGACTGCGTGACTAAACAACAACAATTTCCCACTAGATATTTCTCCACATTGGTATTTCTGAGAGATAAATGGTTTGTGCCTTTTAGAGTTTATGTCATAGTGATTCATCATTTTTACTGCCTTTTTATTGGCATCTTTTTGACGGTATTATGAAAACTCATGAAATGCTTGTAAAATGCAGCTGTAAAAAGCAGGATTGCCTCACAATGATATCCATCCATGCATCCGTCCATCTTCCAACTGTTTATTGTGGTCAGGGAAGCAGGGGATCCTAGAGCTTATCACAGGTAGCTCAGGGTACAAGGCTGGGGTACACCCTAGATGGAATGCCAGTCCATCACGAGGCTGGGGTATACACTGGATGAGATGCCAGTCCTTCACAGGGTACGATGCTGGGGTACACCCTGGATGAGATGCCCGTCCATCACAGGGCATGAGGCTGTGGTACACCCTGGATGAGATGCCAGTCCTTCACAGGGCACGAGGCTGGGGTACACCCTGGATGAGATGCCAGTCCATCATGAGGCTGGGGTACACCCTGGATGGGATGTCAGTCTTACAATAATATTTTCAATAAAAAATACTAAAAAACATTAACCAGTTGTGTTTAACAGTGAATCAGTACCAAATGTTTTATCAAATATACTGAAGATACATAATTAGCTTTTAACTGAACAGCAGTATAATTGAGAATCGTTCTTAAAATATACCCAGAGGTTTTAGAAACAGCACAGTTACTGGATAAGTCAAACATGCTGGTTCCTCACATGTGGCTGTAAATTCAGTAGACTGAATGTGCTGAATCACGAGTGACATGATATGAGATCTGCTTTTTTAATAAAAACAGAAAACCAGCCTACCATAAAGCAAAATGCTAGGGTTTACTTATCTAATCCAAAGCTCACGGAACCCCCCCCCAAAAAAAAGAAACACCAAGGCTCATTCATACAGACCGTTGAAAATTTTTTGGACAAAAATTGTATATCATTATAAAGAATGTGACGATCTTGGGTGCCAGCGCCAGAGCCTATGGCTCCCCTTGATTGAGCCCTGCATTACACACAGCTAGGGTGTAATGTGGGAGGAGCCACAGCTGGCACCCGTTGGCAGTTAGCCAATCAGGGGTATAAAGGAGCAGGAGCAAGCCAGGGAGGGGAAAGATCAGGACTTGAGGGCCCATCGCAGGACAAGTCGCTGGGGCAGGATGAGCAGCGTTGTTGATGAGGGAGAGCACCTCCTGCCAAGAGGGATGACCGTCTCCCGGGATCATGTGACCATGCTGCTGTATCCTGGTGTACCAGTCAATAAATGAACACAACTTTGGTGGTCTGTATCTGTCCCCTGTCAGGAGCAGATATGTAAAACTGGACTGTTTTGAACATTAACGGCTTGCGGTGATTATTTTTCTCATTAAAAAAAGTAAAATAAACTGAGTGTGGGACTCTTGAGTACGCAGAACCACACATATGCAACTTACTGTAAATCTAAAACATTTGTCTGTTTTATTAATGGACTTCTTGATGAAAGCATTAAGAAGTTTCGTCTGCTTACCTGTTTGTGTACTCAAAATGCTTTGTGCACATTCTTGTGGATTCAGCCTGCTACAAATGTTACAATAAAAATATGCATTTTATGTTTGCATAAAAGGATCTAATATGTATAGTATATAGAAGATGTCATGTATTTGGTATGTGCAATATATCTGATGGTATCTCATGTAAATAATGCATGTTTGTTTAAGCTATCTGATGTGTTGTTTGTTTATGATATCTCATTGTATATGAGGCATGTTTGTTTGAGGTATCTGATGAATATTTGGTACGTTTTTGTAAGATTTTTGATGTGATTTTTGTGCAAAGTAATTTTTGTAACGCACCAATCTGGGAAACAATATTGAGTCCCTTGTAAATATCTGCTCATAAATGATCTGTTTAATGATACTTGATTTATTATAAATATAATTGTAAAAATTTGGATTCCACTAAGCCACAGTTAACAGTCTTATAACAACGTTATGACATGCTTTTTCGCACGTTATTTTATCCAAAGTTATACGCATAACCTAACAGTGATATACATAACAAATCAGGGGGACTTAATTTGGTTGTGAAGTTGCTAGTTTTATGCAGTATTCAAAACATATGCAGGGCTAATCATTTTTAAGGAAAACACATAGCCCACGAGATGAAATCAGACAGGCTCTCTCCCCTCCACAGCCTCATCTTAGGTGGCTGAGCATCTCATCACAGCCAGACACGCTGCTAGGCGACAGGACGAAACCAACATCCTGAGCTGAGGTTTATTCACTTCAAAAATCGCCGTCAGCCAGCGCGGCTCCGGGCAGGTTGAAATGCAGCAGCCGGTGGAAGAAGACCATCCCTTCTCAGTATCCCACGGCCATTAGGCGTGTTATTAAGCAAACTGCGGCTTTGTCTCAGATCCCTCTAATCCCGGATTGGTTTAGCCGCCTCGGTCCAGGCTTAGATGTGCCCCATCCACCGCGCATCAGGGTCTCTGCTTTCCGCTATTAGGGAGTTAAAAGATATATATATTTATAATTTTAAATCGTGAATGCATACAGAGTGTGCTTCATGCTGATGTATGGCTGAGGTGTGTTCACGCAGGCTGCGCTTCATCCTGATATAACGCTGACGTTATGCATCCTCGCAGGAGTGATGCTCGGATGCAGGCACTAATCACACGGGCAGCCCCTGCCTGTATGCCGTAAGCCGTCGCCATCGGCCCTTCGTGTCATGTTCTCCCTGCCGACTGCGCTGCGGCGGCTGCTGCTGCTGCTGCTCCTTCTGAGCGCCGGTGCCGTTTCCAGCCCCAGCGATGGCCGCGGAGAGCAGGGTGAGCCGGGGCACAAGGAGGCGCATCAGGATTCCTACAGCACGTTCGCCTCGGAGTTCCTCGAGTCTAGGTACCTCTCGGATGAGGGTGAGTTGTTACGCAGCACTGCTTTAGTCCTCTTTATTATTATTATTTTATTATTATTCCCAGCTAACAATCTTGAGCTAGCAAAACGTTTTTTAAACGCTGTTCTTAGGTTGTTAGAACGTTTATGTCCAGTTTTAAACGTTATTTTAAAAACGTTTAAAAATAAAAAAAAAAAACTCCTTTTTTGCTTAAGTTCCCCGATCCGCATTTGAGGAACGTTACAGCAACGTTAGTTATATAACGTTGCAACCGAACCCTTAAAAAACCTAATGAGAACGTTATTGAAAGTTGTGGGAACGTTCCCTGTTTACTGGCTTATTATTATTATTATTATTATACTCACTAATAACAGTTTTCAGTTAAACAACACAGCATTCTTTCATTGATGTCACACACTTCACTTCCCCTGCCATCTGAATTGCACCATGTTCACAGTTGAAGCGGTGCCCAGTGTTAATTCAGCGGCCCACCGCCGGTGCTGCTTTGACTGGTTCTGTAACTCCAGTGTGTGACATGAAGCCGCTCCATGGCTGCGAAGGCAGGCGAAATGCCGTCGCTCCTACTTTGGATCAGCACCCTGATCAGCTGGTTCAGGTGGACGCGGGGGTCCCCAATCAGAGCTGAAAGTCCCTGTTCTGGTGATACTGGACTGTACTGTACTTATCTGCAGTCAGTTTAGGTTATAACTGTATAACATCTATATAACTCTATATCTGTATAAATACCTCAAGTTGTGTATGCCATGGAAAGAATAACTCAGCAGTTAAATAATAAACCCTAACTCTGTCTCAGTTCTGTAGTTATCCACACGATACAAACATTTTTCAACAATTTTTTTAACAGGTTACCCCTTCCCAACTGCACCTCCTGTGGATCCATTTGCCAAGATCAAAGTTAGCGACTGTGGGGTAACCAAGGGCTGCATCAGGTAAGAGGTTTACCGTACAGTACTGAGTGTCATGTGAAATATCTCTTTAGGTGTGATATCAGATAAGGTGGTCATTTTCACATTAGAAATTGTGTTGATATTGTGTCAGATGTGATGTTGCATAGGCCTATAATACAATGTCAGCTATCTTGTTGGATATTGTGTAGCGTGTTGCGTTATTGTCCTGTGAAGGCTTGGCTGCCTTCCTTGTGCTAGGAACAGCTCCAGACACCCAGATGACCCTGAATTGGATGACGGGGTTTGGACAATAGATTTATGTTGTGTTGGTAGACATTCTGTTAGATATTACATTGTAAGTCATGTTTGATGCAGAGAACTTCTCAATCAGCTGGTGGGCAGAGAGAATGCCGAACAATCTGTCATCTCACGATCTTTCTGCATATTTCACTGTAATCTGTGTAGCTATGGATTCTGACCTACTCCCATGCTCATTTGTGCCGGGAGCGTTTGGCCCTGCGTGTCACTTGCTAAGCTACCATCTAAATGAAGAAGGAGAAGGCCTGGATGCTGCCACGCTGTGCTGTGTCTGACATCCATAAGCTTGCAGGGCGAGATGGTTCTTAGATGGGCTGGTTTTGGACTTGCAGAATATTTTTTTCCTTTGACCTGAAAATACAGTGAAATTTCAAAGTCCTTATGTTCAGTGCGTTAATAATTCATTAATAATAATTTCAGCCTTGGCTGACAAAGGACTAATCATGCAGTCCATCCATCCATCCATCCATCCATCCATCCATCCATCCACCTACCCTGGACAGGGTTGTTGAGTGATTCCATTGGTTGTTTTTAATTTTTAACACATTTGAAACAAAAGTATCAGAATAGATGGTCCTCAAGGATGCCTTGTGTATAATAGCCAGCATCTAGCTTGCCGGAATCAGTGACCTTATCTTCGGTTGTTGGAAGGCCAGGCAAGGCGTGGCTGTTGAAGGCATGAGCAAAGTTTCGCCAGAGATGTCAACCTTGCTCAAACTATAGACTGATGTCTGCTAGTTAAGCACTGTATGTGTTTAAATGGGTGTCGAGATCCACGTGAAGCCTGTGGGCCTGTAGTCATAGAGTTGAGACCGTACGAGGTTAGTCCGTAAAGGTTGTTTCCATTTGGAAGAAAGTTCAAATCTTTACCAGTGTATTGTCCTAAGAGACATGACTTTTTGACCCAAGGCATGATGGAGAAGTGTTCCGCAGGGCCACCCTTTCGGTATGACGAATTCGGTATGATGATGTTTGGTGCTTCATCGCAGGTATGGGAAGCCAGGATGCGATGCAGAGACGTGTGACTACTTTCTCAGCTACCGCAGGATTGGCGCGGATGTGGAGTACGAGATGAGCGCCGACACGGATGGCTGGGTGGCCGTGGGCTTCTCTTCGGACAAAAAGATGGTAAACAGGCGATCAGGCGGTCTGCTGTCCCTGATGTCGGTCATCTGCCATGTCCATCTGGATATGAGTCTGAAAACAAAATGACAGTTGGACCTTTTGTAACTGACTGGACTTAGTCGGAAATGCATATACAGATCTTCTCTCAAGTTCCTCTCATTTGGGATGGTACCAGAACACCTCTGGACTCAAAGAATACCTGTGTATTAATCTGTTTACCTGTGTCCTACGGTTTTCTTTGAAAAAACATGGAATTGCAAATGACAGCTGTAAAGAACGCCCTTACAGTTCAAACGGAGTGATAACACACCCAACACCACCATCTGTTGAATGCTCTAATGTTGTGATTAATTATGATTAGTTTGGTAGTTTTAACGGTTGTGCCATGAGTGCCACGTCACCAGGTGAGGTGAGGTAATGTGTTTCCTTTCAGCATTTCAATGCTCATGAAGAAAAACTGACCAGGCCAAGCATCAGAGGACTGAATGTACCGTGAGTGCAGCTGACTCACACCAACTCGCCACGTTTCTCTTTCGCCGCTCAGGGGGGTGACGACGTCATGGGCTGCGTTCACGACGACAACGGACGCGTACGCATCCACCACTTCTACAATGTGGGCCAGTGGGCCAAGGAGATCAAGCGTAACCCGGCACGGGACGAGGAGGGCGTCTTCGAGAACAACCGCGTCACCTGCCGATTTAAGCGACCGCTCTATGTTCCCCGTGAGGAGACCCTGGTCGATCTGCACCTGAGCTGGTACTACCTGTTTGCGTGGGGCCCTGCCATTCAAGGTGAGCGCCTGCCTCTCGTGATCCCCACGGGTCGTCATTGCTTCTTTCTCCGAGGTCGTGAGCGTCACTTCAGGTGCAGAAATAAATCCACAGATCACCGTGTTTGGCTTATAATGTTAACTGAACAATAAGAGGTGTCTGTAGATTAGGAATTGCGGTAGGAATAATGTTCAGAAGATGCTGACCTCTTGTGGTAACCTAGGTAAGGAGCCTCTTCATCAGCAAACATGGATGAGCAGTTGAATTGTAGTTAGAGGTTTTCTGCTCCAAATTCAAGGAGACCTTTTGCAGTTGTGCCTTCCTCATTTGGATTAATGCTCAGCGTACAGCTGGCTGACAGGTGATTCTATGAAATTAGACATCCCCCTGAAATTCTTCCTCCCCACCTCGCCAGGATCCATCACCCGACACGACATCGACAACCCCCCTGTGTCTGACCACATGATCAGCATCTACAAGTACGAGGACATCTTCATGCCCTCGACGGCCTACCAGACTTTCTCGTCCCCCTTCTGCCTTCTGCTGATCGTGGCGCTCACCTTCTACTTGCTCATGGGAACACCATAACCCCCCTATAGGGAGGTGTGTGTGTGTGTGTGGGGGGGGGGGTTAGGGTTGTGGGCTTTGAATGGGGAGCAGGAGTCAGTAATAACGTAGGAGACAGAAGGAGAATTGTGCATGAATGCCGTGGACTTCAACTGTGTTCTGCTGGATATACACAGGCTCAGAAATCAAATATGCAGTAAAAACAGCCTGCAAGGCATGTAGACTACGACTGTATTATGTGGCAACTAAATAACCAAACGGTGTCCTGGTTAGCCTGATCTGTATGGTGTGTTTTCACAGTATTAACCTAGGCCGTGATGTACTTATATCCTGATCTCTAGTTGCATGTTGATTGCTAGTTCCAGGCAAACCAGTTGCTTACATTAGCTAGCACACTTTAGCTACTCAGCAGGCAGCCCCGACAGCATGACGACGAACAGGGCGGGACCTGGGTGACAAAAAGCCAATGAGGACTGACACAGGCGGGGTCACCAGAAGACCTGCCTCTTGGGACCCATTGCCATCCTTCCTTCACCTACCCTTGTGTATAGCATCTTTTCCATAGCTGTTTATTATTTCTTCCAGTTTTGTATTCCATACCGCATTCTCTTTGATTTGTTAAAGCCATACAGGTACTAACTTAGAAAAGGATAATTAAGCATAAACTAAAATATACGTTTCAGTGGCTAGTTGCTTGTCATCCGTTTCATACGATCTGCACTGTACTCTAAAGAAACCGTTGTGCTTAACGTTTGCCGTTTTAAGTAGCCCTGGCCCGAGGGCCCTTTTGTGAAATATTAGCAAGGATCAGTGGCAATTTTAGACCAGTTAGAGGGTGGCAGGGTGGTGCCAGTTGGTTTGCTGGGTGTGGCTCATGTGAGGAAAAAAAAAACGTGTTGCCACCAATCAAATTACAAGATAATAAAATGCCCTGTCACCCAGGGGGGCCAGTGGGGGGTCCAGAACTATTGACGGGGGGGCCTCCACCCAGCCACCACATAGAACTGCCCCTGGCAAGCATAGATCTACAGTACTAATGCATCACACTTGTGTTTTAAAAATCTTTGGTTAATAAAAATCCTGTGAAAAGTTTTATGGTTGTAACATAAATTACTAAATGGAATAATAAAACACTTTCTGTTAGAGATGGATCAGAGTTTATAACAATTATCCTGAAAAGCTAAATGATCAACCATCTTATTTTTACATCTTTCATCTGTACGATTTTGTAAAATCAGAACTCTTTTTTAAGTGAAGGATCCAGATCATATATGAATCGTGTCTTCCTGCTGACACAATACTGCTGCAAAATGCAGCCTCCTTTTCTGTTTTTTTTTTTTCAAAGCAAATTTCTATCGATAAGTAAACTGTAGAAGTCAAGATATCAGGAAAAGGCAGTTTCGAGTCAAATTCCTTATCTACGTTACAAAGGTGGACGTTATACATGTATTATTCAAACGTTCTCTTGTCAGGACAAGCTTGTGTTAAAACGTCAGATTGGTACAGGAGGTCACACGCATTTAAACTGATCCACTGGAAACCAATTGCCAAATTAGTTGAGAAACACCAGTGGATCTCTGCTATGGCCAGTTAGATTGTAAAGGTTAGAGTGTGGAAGTCAAGTTAATCTGCTACCTAGTAAACCTTAGAAATGGAAGACAGTACCATGACCTCTGTCCCTGGAAATGATAGCTTAGAAGGTATAAATATCTTCTCTTTGCTTCACAGTGTTCTTAATAAAGCCAAGTTAAAAAGATGTCCTGATGTGTACTTTGGCACAAAAGTATCTTTAAATCTTCCTGCTATGGATTTACCTTTGATTGCTTTGTTTAGTGGGGGCGCGCACTTCCTCATGAGCCGTGATAGGTGCAGGTTTTCGTTCCTTGAGAACTCAATTAATTAGCCTTGATTATCATCTGGCTGAATTGGCAGTGTCAACTGGAATGAAACCAAGCATTTTAATTAATTTATACTAAACAAAAACCTGTGGAATGGTGGCTTGGTGGGTAGTAATGTTGTCTTTCCTCTAGGGATGTAAGTTCAGATCCCATCCCTGGTACATATGAGTGCAATTTCTGTCCTCTCGCTGTCATGTGAGTCTTCTTCCAAAGGCCAAAGACATGCAGTTAGGCTGGACTGGCATCCGGTACAGGGTATAGGCCAGCTTTGAGCCCTGTGCTGCCTGGTATAGGCTTATGCCTGTGACACCATTGAGGATAAGTGCTTTGAGAATGTCTGTCTTAGGGTTATACTCAGGGAAATTTTGGGAAGGGTTCCCAACATTGTCCTGGGATGAACATATTATCCATGTCTATGCTTTTACTGGTTGCATTATTTTGTCTTAAGCTTCGTCCTTAAAGGCTTTTAAACCAAAACATTTTTTTCCAGGTGATTTTCTCTTGTTTGAGTTTACTGCAGCCAGAAATGCAACTAGAAATAGACTACTAATTGACCATTCAACACATTCCTTAGTTCTCCAGTTGTGACTGAGCCAAGTCAAAGCAATGAAGCATCGGCTTTTTACACCCAATCTCCATTAGTTGTAACAGTAGAGCCTTAGCTCTTTGAGTCAGCAGGTGATAACCGTGAAAAGGGTTGGAGAACACGATAGTCAAACACTTCATACGGCGTTCGACTTTGTAAATAAAACGTCGATCCGGTCGAAACCGCCCAACGAATATTTGATAAAATTTTTAGCAGGTGATATAGGAAGAATCATTAAATCAATCAAATAGGCCATTCTATTGTCATGGTGCGAAAATAAATTGTAAATTGCATCCGTGAATAAATATTTATGGTAAAAAAACAAGTAAACAAACATTAATATTAACAACGCAGCGAGACGGCGTGCTGTTAACAGGGTATAGAGTGCCAGTCTGGCACGTAGACTGTCTTCGAGACGCTTACTTATTAATATTGGTGATGGGACAAATGAGGCTTCAAAACCCATGTTGGGTGGGAGTGTCCCGCCGGCCACCACGAATTTTGAAGCCTCATTTGTCCCTTCGTACGTATTAGACAATGATGATTTGCTGGGAAGGTTGAGCGACCGTTCACGTCTTCGAGCACGTCTTACGTGCTCAGCCGTTAGCGCTCTGATTGGCTAGCCGAACTGTCACTCAGGTGCGGCTCGGCCGCAGCAGAACGGCGGCGTGCGGCCGCGATTCACGGAAGCCGTTGCGCGTGTTCCCCGGCGTAAGAGCCTGTGACGCCGGAAGAGATTAAGCGTAAAACATTGCGTAAGAGTTGAAGTGCGGGGACGGAAGCAGGTAAGGCAGTCTGACGAATACAAGCCAACTAGCCTTGTGAGCTGAGGTGTAATTCCAGAAGGCGAACGCAAGTGCGCGTTAGGGGGGTGGGGGGAAAAAAAAAAAAAGCTAAAACAAACCTGTGGCTGAGGGAACTACAGTGGACGACTGGTCGTGTTTTGCCGGCTTTTACTGAAAGCAGCGAGTCCCTGTGCTGTGCAGGCCAGAGACAGGTACGTGGGCTCTGTGTGGCCGCCTGATTCTGCTGTTAAGACGCCAATTTCCACCTCAGGCACAGAGAGTGTGTCAGGCGGTTAAGGTGAGTGTTGATACGAGCCCTGTGTGTGTTTGGAGCGTAAAGCCTGACGCGGGTTATGGAGACAGGCCATCCTTCGCTGAGGGGGTAACGTGTCCGGCATAACCAGCGGGTGGCTTATTAACTAGTCCTGCCAGTGGACTTAACTAGTCCTTTAGTCGCCTAGCTGGTTAGCTAAGCCGGGGTGTTGACGTAAGGACACTGGCTGACTGCGTAAGTGCCCTGTTTACAGGCCCAGGTGAACTGTCACTGTGTGTGCGTGTGTGTGTCACTGTCTGTGTGTGTGTGTGTGTGTGTGTGTGTCTGTGTGTCTGTGTGTCCAGATCTTGTATTTCCCGTGTCTCCCCCGCCCTGTCAGTGTGGGCTCTCTCCTACTGTTTATTTAGCGTCATTTTGGCAGTTCATCTTGCTGGTGTTTTATTTTCTACACGCTGTTTGGTTCCGATATAATCTGCCTGCGTTCTGAAAGGCTGGTAATCTGTGCCTACGGTTGTCATTGTTACTGAAGGTAACTTTATTGATGACAGCTCGTCACTTTGTTGGCTTTGCTGATGATCACTATAAAAGTAAGTCTCTCACACGTACACTATATGGACAAAAGTATTGGAACACCTTGCCTGTGGAATATCTCATTCCAAAACCAGAGGTATTAAATAAGAAGTTGGTCCTCCTTTGCCTTCACTCTTTGGGAAGGGCTTTACGTTAGATGTTTGAATATCGCTGGTGGGATGTGCTGCCATTCAGCCATAACAGCATCAGTGAGGTTGGGTATTGATGTTGGGTCATCGGGTCCCTTTCTGTTTGTGTGACCTATGACATCACAACTGAATTCGTTTATTGAAGTTTCCACATCACAATCACTTCACTTGTAGTTAACCAAGGCAGAAATTTGATACTGACTTGTTGAGAAGGTGACATCCTAAGATGGTGCCATGTTTAAAGTCACTAATCTCTTCAGTGTGACCCATTCTGCCACCAGTGTTTGTTGCTAGAGATTGCATGGCTGTGTGTTTAATTATACACCTGTCTCAGCAGTGAGTATGGCTTAATTACCCAAGTCCAAAAGTATGTGAATCCCCCCCCCCCCATTAACTGGTGTCCCAATACTTTTGTCCATTTAGTGTATTTTGGATTAATTCAAATCCTTACTGTCCACTGCTAAATTTATAGACCCTTAGGATTTCATCGCCATGGTGGCATAGAACGTGTTGATTCCCTACCTGACAGTTTAACTAGTGCCCACCTCAGTGACAATGAGCTGAGACAATAGAGGTAGAACAGAGCATTCCAAACTCTAAACAGCCATCTGACCTTAGCTCATTACAGTATTAACAACAGCGGTGGTAATCATAAATGGCCACATCGAACCGAATATCAAGTCAATAGTTTTACTCGATCGGTAATGAGAAGACAGACACTCCTTAAATGTCACTGTTTGTACTTTGGCTAAACTGGACATGTGCTGATCACTTGTGTTGCCCCAACAATATTCTTTAGGCAGACCAGTCATCACTGTTCTTTTATACTGGTTTTGAGATATGGCATTACTGTGTGCAAGCATGAAACCAGTTTCTAGAAACTTGTCCTGTGTATGTAGTTGTTTGTTTTTATGCTTATAGCTCCTCTATTTTGTTTCATTTATGTCTCTTGCTATCTCTAGGTTGGGTAAATGTAGCCATCGTGGACATCCTTCTGTGCTGAGACCCGGGTCGCCCCAATGCCTGCTGACCCCTGACCCCTAGTTCCTATACCTTATGATTTGCCGTGAGGCCATGGCGACTGTGAACATCACCAGTGACATCTTGCACCGCCAGATCACGGTGAGCACCTTCGTTGATTTTCCTCTGTGGGTTGTCATCGCTGTTGCCGTGCTGCTTTTGTCAGTTTTCGTACTCATCATCGAACTAGTGTGTATGGGAAGCTGTACTACACCCATTTCTCAATATAGTTTTCTTTTTTTTAAATGTGGTTTTATTGTGTATCTTTGGGAGGGGCGACCAGTCACTCGATCAAACCCTGGAACAAACACTGCCACGTTATGGATGGAGTCTGTATGCTCTGGGTCCAGTTTATGTGTCCACTGGGTCAGGAGAGTGAGAGGGCAAGGAGGTCCCACCCAGAAGCACTCTTTTTGTGAGTGTGTGTGTGTGTGTGTGTGTGTGTGTGGGGTGAAGCTTTGATGTGCTGCTTCTACCCTCTTTGTCTCCTCCAGGACAAAGGAGCACTGGGGTTCCAGAGACACTATCATGTGACTGACCCCTTTATCAAGAGACTGGGGCTGGAGGCGGAGTTACAGGTGGGGGATAGCACTGCTCTCTCTTCTCTGTCTGTTAGGAAACACTCTCTGTGCTCTGGATCCCTTCCTCAGTCATCCACAACACACTCTCTGTGCTCTGGATCCCTTCCTCAGTCATCCACAACACGCTCTCTGTGCTCTGGATCCCTTCCTCAGTCATCCACAACACGCTCTCTGTGCTCTGGATCCCTTCCTCAGTCATCCA
>JAACJT020000110.1:7282262-7312066 GCA_009936485.2 Gymnarchus niloticus | reverse complement strand
GGATCCCTTCCTCAGTCATCCACAACACGCTCTCTCTGCTCTGGATCCCTTCCTCAGTCATCCACAACACGCTCTCTCTGCTCTGGATCCCTTCCTCAGTCATCCACAACACGCTCTCTGTGCTTTGGATCCCTTCCTCAGTCATCCACAACACGCTCTCTCTGCTCTGGATCCCCTCCTCAGTCATCCACTGTCTAGATTAGTGGCTCTGAATTACCCTTAATGTGTTGCTATGAATGGTCTGCTAAGGATTTGTCCTGCTGCTGCCACTGGTGCTCCAGTGTACCCAGCAGCCCTTGGTACTCAGCCAGGTTCATAATATTGCTTAGCACATCTTTTTACCAGCAGAAATCTACATGTCTATTGGTTTGCATAGTGTGTGTTTATTTTTAACACTGGACTAAATGACTTTATATATATTCATTTTAGTATGCAAGAGTGGTTCTGTTACTGAGCCGAATAATTATTAATTGTGCTCTTTAGAGTTAAAGGTCATCGACTTTGTGCATTAGATAGAAGTTATGAAAGAGGGTGTTTCGTGGGAAATTAGAGCATCTCTCTCGCCTCTTTTTTCAGGGCCACTCTGGATGTGTCAACTGCCTGGAGTGGAACGAGAGTGGAGAGTGAGTGCGTGTGCCTGGAGGGGGTGGGCCTTAGACGTCCATGCTCTCTAACCAAGGCTCCGCAGAGCCATTTTATAAAAGCTTGATGAAGTGTACTGTTGATGCTCTCATGCATTCTATGTAATGTAGCCCGCCAGCCACCAAATAATCAGCATATTACTCTCATCTGCTCTTGTTTCTTTCTCTTATGGAAGACATTTAAAACTTTGAATAAATATTAATGAGGTTTCATGGGGTGCCCCTGGAGTGGAACCCCTTGAAAAAGGAGGGAGTCCCTCCTCGGAGTAGTGTCATTCTTGTGGTGATGGGTATATGAAAGGTTGTTGGCACCTGGCTTAGACGGCTGGATGGGTACCTGTTTGTAAGTTCATGACCACCTCTGGCTCCCTCCCTCCAAGCCTGCTAGCCTCTGGATCAGACGACCAGCATGCCATCGTCTGGGACCCCTTCCGGCATCGCAAGCTCACCACCATGCACACTGGGCATGCTGCCAACATCTTCTCTGTCAAGGTGAGGTGAGGAGTGTGGTCGTGTCCAAATGGCATTGGGTAGCTGGCTGAAAAGGCCTTTTTAACGGTGTGCTTATGGGGTCTTTTGACACCCCTTAAAGTTGTGAAAGGGTGATGTATGTATGGTGTGAAGTTGAATGTGAAATGAAAGATGATTGTTTTAGCAGGGAGCAGTTATGGATGCTTGGTCAATTTAAGGTCATGGTCTCTGTGCAGCATCTAAAAGTAAACGTCTCTCCCTTTCTCCCCCCCAGTTCCTACCCCACACCAGCGACCGTATCCTGGTCACAGGGGCAGCAGACACCAAGGTCCACGTGCATGACCTGACGGCCAAGGAGACCATCCACATGTTCTCTGACCACACCAACCGGGTCAAGCGCATCGCCACAGCTCCCATGTGGCCCAACACCTTTTGGAGTGCGGCCGAGGACGGCACCGTCAGGTCCGATGACCTGAATGGCCATGCCACCAAAAATGCTACTCACACTGGTTTCAGCTGTTGTCAGATCATATCAAAATCGACCGCCTCGCATGAGTTTATACCCTGCGATGTCCATTAAAGAAATGCCAGATGGCAAATCTGTTGGCTTAACGATGCTAAGGCATATACTGGGGATACGCTGACCTGTGATCACGTGGCCCACTGTAGTGTGAAGCCCTGTTCGGTTTGGGCAGACCGTTTGTTTGTGTTCCAACACTATGGTTACCTGCCCCAAATCTGTTCCACTGGGGTGATAAAAAATCTTGTGGAGCCAGCAGAAACCTGACCCACGTCCCCCATTCCGACAGGCAGTACGACCTGCGGGAGAGCAGCCGTCGCTCTGAGGTGCTGATCGACCTAACCGAGTACTGTGGCCAGCTGGTGGAGGCCAAGTGCATCGCCGTCAACCCGCGGGACAACAACTACCTGGCTGTGGGAGCCAACGGGCCCTTCGTCCGCCTCTACGACATCCGCATGATTCACAATCACCGGTAGGGGGCGTGGTGTGTCTCAGTCTGACTTAAAGTTTGGCTCGCTGTCGTTTGACTGAGTTTGGCGTGCTTTATTGGAATGACATGCATCTGCGATAACATAAAAGTTTTAAGACTTGTTACATTGTATGTTTTTCAATAGCAATGTTATCCACAGAAACTAAAATGTTTACGGTGAAACGTGCCATGTTCTGGGTGAGAGCGTCTCTGTTCTGTGCTCCAGTCAGTGTTTACCTTATCATTTTACTGCTTTGCGTTGTCTCGTAATTATTGCATGCCCTTGGTGAGGTTTTCGGATGTATTAGATTTGCAGCACGCACAAATATTAGGGAGTGAAGTAAGCACTGTAATTCTCTCTGGCAAACCTAGCCATATGGACTGTCGGAAAGATCCCGGATGCACACGTGACCTCGTACCAGCCGGGGGTGCTACTAGAACCAGGAAGAGTTTCTCTTCTGTGGACCTGCTTGGATTTTGTTTGTTTTTGCTTTGCAGGAAGTCTTTGAGTGCACAGTCAGCCATTCACACCTTCTGTGAGAGGCAAAAGACCATCCCTGATGGGGCGGGGCAGTATTATGTGGCTGGTAGGTGTGTGTGTGTGTGTGTGTGTGTGTGTGTGTGTGTGTGTGTGTGTGTGTGTGTGTCCTCCCATTAATGTGTGCCTAGGGTCATCCAGTCCTGGTTTGTCAGGACCCAGTTGACTGTGGGTTTTCCCTCTGCTCTTTCATCAGATGATGACTTCAGTCCAGAGAGAAGGCAGAATTAGTTCAGTGTTGGAAGTAATTAGCTCAGTTAAATGCTTTGCTGCTCAGTTTGGATAAAAACTTCTCAATCTAGTAACAAAATCCCAGTCCTCCTTTTAATCCCTTCAGAATGTTGTTCTCTGGTGTCCACTAGGGGGCAGCACCCTCTTTTAAATGAAACTTCTGTTATTTGTACAGGTACATTGGAGTGTGATTTCCCCATATCCCGCCCTGCTCTCCATGAGACATACAGAACGCGGTCTGTGGGGGTTAGAAAGGCAATATGCAGTGAGACTATGGGCATTTGAGTCCATTAGACTTTCCTAATGAAAAATGTCTTGGTATAGGTTTATGTAGTGTGTCTAACTGAAAGGTGTCATGGTAGATTTCAGCTGTAGAACCATGGTCTACAACACACTCTGGACTCAAGGCATATGGAGTGTGGACCTGGTTCCTTTGCACACGTGCACAGTACAGACCCAGCTACTGATCGCTGGTTAATTCATTACCATGGTAACTGACCCCGCTTCCTCTACCAGGCCATCTACCAGTCAAACTACCAGACTATAACAACCGGTTACGGGTCCTGGTGGCCACCTACGTCACCTTCAGCCCGGATGGGACGGAGCTGCTTGTCAACATGGGTGGGGAGCAGGTACCTCCATCAGGCCGTCGATGGGTGGCGTAGGGTAGACCGCTAAATTCCCAAGTAAAGTTCTGTCAAAACGTCTTGCTGTATCAGTAATATCTGCATCAGAACTGAATGAACGAGAATCGTGACTCAAATGGATTCATGGTGGTTTTTTTTTTTTTTTTTGTGCCTATCAGGTGTACTTGTTTGACCTGACGTTCAAACAGAGGCCATACACCTTCCTGTTACCCAAAAAGTGCCATTCAACAACAGGTATACATGGCTCAGTGGGCTTGTCAAGTAGTGATTTTACAAATGATTCTTCAGAACCCATAGTGGGTCGGAGTATCTCCAGTTGCCAATCAGTACTGACTAGCACCAGCATTGATTGGTGGTTTGGGGTAGTCCCACCCACCATGGGTTTTGAAGCCTCATTTGTTCCATCGCTAGTGTTAAGTGCCTGACTGTTACCACAGCAATTCAGCCCTCCACACTGACCTTGGGATCACCCCCCCCCCACAGAGGTGCAAAACGGAAAGACTTCTACCAACGGAATCTCGAACGGCATCCACCTGCCCGCCAGCCGTCTGCGATGGACGGAGGGGAAATCCTCCAACAGGTACCCCTCTGTTTCCGAGGCTCCACCTTCTGTGGCGTTTATCAGAAGCTGATCCGGAACCTCGGAGCAAGCCTGTGCTCCTAAGCCTGGAATCCTTGGGATATCCTGGTAGCTGTGCAGCACTGGGACAAGGCCAAGATGACTCTCTCTGGAGCACATATCCTGGTAGCTGTGCAGCGCTGGGACAAGGCCAAGATGACTCTCTGGAGCACAATGCCCCTAGAAAAAGTTAGGAGAGAGCATGAGCTTTCTAAGCTGTTATAAAGGTCAGATCCAGGCCTGTGACCCACTGTTAGACCAGATGAAGGAGAGGCCAGCTTTATATATATATATTTCTGCTGTTGCAGCACATAGTCTGCCTGAGGTTTGGCTGCCTGAGGTAGTTTGGTTGCTGTTGGCCTTTTTAACACAGATAACGACCACAGGGTTTTTGTTTCATCTTCTCTGTTGTGTGCCTTTTTTCATTTCTAAAGTGTAAGGTCTTTGTGATCTCTATCAAGAACTTTGAAGCAGCTTTTGAAGGCAGCTGTTTAAAAAGGAATGTCTGTCTATAAACTGTTTTAAGACCTGTGCCCACGATGGCCTTGAGAGACTGTCCATCCAGGGACCTTTTCCTGGCGGTCACCGTGTTTTAAGATGATGTCTCCCTGTCTCCCCTCGACTGTCCTGATAATGCGACAGCACCTCCGCTGACCTGCCCCCCCACCTGGAGCGGATCAAGCAGCAGGCCAACGAGGCCTTCGCCAGGCAGCAGTGGACCCAGGCCATCCAACTCTATAGCCTGGGTATCCACGAGGCCAGTGGCAACGCCATGCTCTACGGCAACCGTGCAGCCGCTTATATGAAGCGTAAATGGTGGGTGTGAGCCACTGGAACCCCGCCGGCTGCCTCTGACCTGCCAGTTAACACATCTGTCCAACTGGGGGCCACGATCCCGTACTCACCATCCAATCAGGGTTGTCGTGTTGTGTATCTGTAAATCGGAATGGTCCTAATGTCATTAACTTGTTAGTATAGCCCAGGTATTGTTGTGACGTAACACTAGTTTCATGCATTAGGTTACCCGCAGTAGCTCACGTCGCAGTGTTCTTGTCACGTCGAGTTATGATTGGGTTTAAAGGGCAATGAGGACATCAGTCAGCTGTATCTGCTTGTTCCCTTGGTACTTGCCCCCTCCCCCAGGGATGGTGACCACTATGATGCGTTGCGGGACTGTTTGAAGGCGCTGGCACTGAACCCGAGCCACCTGAAGGCCCACTTCCGGCTGGCACGCTGTCTGTTTGAGCTCAAGTACGTGGCAGAGGCACTGGAATGCCTGAATGACTTCAAGGGCAAGTTCCCCGAGCAGGCGCACAGCAGTGCCTGCGATGCTCTCGACAAGGACATCAGGGCCGCGCTGTTCGCCAAGGCCGAAGCCTGTGAGTTTGTCTCTGTGAGTGTTGGCGTGTTGGCTTGCGTGCTTCTGCTTCGTCATGTCAGCCGGTGTGTCGCCAGTGTGTCGATGAGCTTCCAGTAGCCTGTGGTAACGCTTGTCGACTTGTCTGCGTACATACAGCGGAAGATAAGAAGGGGGGCTCCCTCCGCTTTCACGCCTTCAACCGCAAGCCGTCCATCCCGGAGGACGAGGCCGTGCTGAGGGAGCGCAGCTACGACTACAAGCACCGCTACTGCGGCCACTGCAACACCACCACTGACATCAAGGAGGCCAACTTCTTTGGCAGGTCGGGGTTCACTTCCTGTGGGGCTGTCGTGGTTTCAGAAAGTGGTCCTGGCTTCAGAAAACACTCCTAGAGTCGGTGCCCAAATGCCACCCCTGCCTGTTGGAAAGCCAGCTTTCCTTGGCAGGCCGACGTGTACGTTGTGGTAACTATGGCTGAGAGGTGTAGGGGGTCACATATGGAAGGCTCAAGGTTCGTTAGAACGTTGGACTGTTTATGGTTATTGTGCATGTGTGCTATGTTCATTTCGTTGCCTGCAGATGTAGCAGAGAGTCTTTAGGGTCGTTCACATAAATGTAAAGCAATAAGCCTTCCCTTCAGCTTAGTGATGTTACCAAGACTTGACTTAAAAAGTGCTTCTGAAAGACTGGGTTGTTTCTGTCAGAGTAGGAAGGCCTCACTGTGCCCGTTTAGCTTGTTCTCCTGATTTCGCCTGGTTCTCTGCTTCATTGTCATGCGAGTCTCCTTCCCGTTTTCCCTCAGCAAAGGGCAATACATTGTGAGCGGCTCGGATGACGGCTCGTTCTTCATCTGGGAGAAGGAGACCACCAACCTGGTCAGGATCTTACAGGGTGACGAGTCCATCGTCAACTGCCTACAGCCTCATCCCAGCTACTGCTTTCTGGCCACCAGCGGCATCGATCCCGTAGTGCGGCTGTGGAACCCCAGGCCGGAGGTATCTGGCACCACCTAGTGTCTACAAGCAGAGTTACCAGCTTTTGTTAAATGGGCAGTCAGAAGGTCAACAAGAGAATGACTGAGTACCGTGTCTAAAATGGTTAATTTCACACTCGCTGTCATATATGGGGAGGTGGATGTTAATGATGAAAATATCTTTCCCTGATATAATTTGTAGGTCATTTATTAATCAGCAGGGACTCAAAATATGGTTTGGGAGGCAGTCCGCAATCATGTAGAAGTTAGCGAGACGCCTATTCCAGCAGTGGACCTATAACTGTAGTTAAACCAGATGTGCCCCCGCTTCCTCCTCATCCAGACGGAGTGCGAGAATGGCCGTGTGGTGGTAGACATGGAGGGAGCTGCCCAAGCCAACCAGCGGCGCATGAACGCCGACCCACTGGAGGTCATGCTGCTGAACATGGGATACCGCATCACGGGCCTCAGCAGCGGCGGGCCCGACGGCTCCGATGACGAGGACAGCTCCGAGAGCCAGGTGCAGTGTCGCCCCAGCTAGAGGCCAGACCCCCTCCTCCCCCCAGGCCGCCCTGCCCTGAACCCCTCTGCCACCCGGACTGTATGTCTGCATATTTTGTGTGTGAGGGAGCATGTGCGTGTATGAGGACAGAGGGCTAGCTGTCTGGGCGGGATGACCTTTGACCTCGTCTGAGCTGGCTCCCCTACCCGAGAGCGATGTGTCGTGGAAGTCACTGCTGTACACTATGCACAAATCTGTGTGGATGCTGGCATTGGGGGCGACCCTCGTCGTGGAGCTTTTATGGATAGTGGTCTCAGCAGCAACAACACCCATACCCTATCCCCTTTCAAAGACGACTATCCTGCCATAAGACCCCTCCCCCCCGCACCACATTTTGAGGTGATGTTCTGGGTCTGTTGGATGTCCGAAGTGGAATCAAAAATCAGACCCGGACAGCGAGAGCCTCTACTTCCGTCTTTGGCTAACGCCCGGCCTACTTGCCTGCCGAGAGCCCCCGCCCCGTAGTATGTGTGGTGCTGAAATGGAGTGATGCATTAATAGGCACCCATGGATAACTGAGGAACACCTGAGGAACCTGCACAGCTCCGGCTAAAATAAGAAAAGACTCTTGGAATGTAGGGCTTCTAGAATGTTCTGGAGAAGTTTTGGAATGGATTGAGCTCTGGGTTGGAATTCCCACAGGACATAGGAAGGCACAGCTGCACAGCCTCATTCCACCGGAGGCTGATGGCTCTGCCGTCAGCACGCGATGACACGCCCTGAAGTAGATTCGCAGTGGAGCTCTGGTGACTAACCACATTGCTCTCACACGAGCTCTGCTAGGTCTCAAAACTCTCATCCTTTTCGTTGTGTATTTCAGTCAAGTGGGTCGTCAAGATATTTTTGTTCTTTTATCTCTGGTCTCAGAGAACACACGTGAAGGAATGATGTGGATGGTGGGTAGTTCTTGGACTGGATTTAGAGGTTTATGGAGGCTCTGCTGCTGGGTTCTGGATTTTTGAGCGCATATGCCTTTCTGAAGTTCCCAGTTCTTTCCTGTCTGACTCCAAGCATCCCTGCCCAGCTCCTTGCCAACTTTCTAGTGCTTGTACTAGAGGTGGGAAGGCAGTTTGGATGTTGGTGTGCCAGCTTCTGAACCGTCAAGTTTTCCCTGTTACTTGCGATCCAGTTTTGTTTTTGTGACTTCCTTATTTTTTTTAATGGGTGTGGCTTGCTTACGCATCCTAATATCCAAATTTTATGATATTAGAAGACTCTGTCCTAAACTAGGGTCATGATGCAGGTAAAACCAGGTGTGTCAAAGCTGTATGCTAAGTTTTTAGGGTGATAGCTGGGCTCACAGGAAAGTGCATTTAAGATTTTTCTGCAACTGAGTTTGGGTGCGTCCAGGTAGAGCTGCATCGTTGCCGTGTTCCGACTGTTTCCTGCATTGTGAGGTCTGGTTTCACAGTGCTACAGATGTTAAGTTTCAAAGGTTGTTGTCCATCCCTGTCCCTCCCCTCCCCGTTTCTCCAACCATTATGACAGCGTACTTTTGGATCACGGTCAGAAGACAAAGTAACTTGTATCTGCCCAAAACTTCAATATGTCACCCAATCCATGGTACCGTGTCAGGAGCGATTGTCAGGCCCAGAATTGTAAACAGATGTACGGTTGGAGTCTCTAACACTAGACCTCCATGTTATAAAGCCAATTAAAGTAATCTTTTTTTGTCTTTTTTTTTTTTTCTTCTTATGGCTACTTTGAGTTTGTTGCAAGAAAAACAATGAATAAATGAAAAGTAATATTGAATAACCCTGTTGGTTTGTTCCTTATTGTTATTCTTAATCATTCTTTCCGCTCTCATTCATAAGCATCCCGAAGCTCCGCCCACAGCCGCCCCATTAATTTCCCCTGGGTTCACAGTGGAAGACGCTTTGTTGGAACAGGCTGAGATAGTCATTAATAAGCAGAGTTATGGACACGGTGTTGCTGATTCATATCCCAGGAGAGCACCAGCCTGAAGCAAGACATTTTTACCCGCCATGCTTTTGAAATGACATCAAAATAAATGCAGTGGAAGCACAAGTGTATGGCAATGCATGTAAGTCTGTTCCCGTTGTCAGCGTGTCTGGAGAATGTATCCTGTGTACACAAGCTGTTTGCGTGCTGGCTTTTCAGCAGCTAAACTCACCTGCTGCTTTGGTTACACTGGTGATTGTGGGTGTCAGTAGGTTTTACTGACAAGAAATAAGGACCCTGACAACACAACTGACGTCGACTCCCATTGCGTGCTGTTTTTTCTGCGAGTTTCCACTATGTATGGAAAGGGCCAACATCAGGAGAGCAACCTTGCATTGCATACAAAAAACAGGACCGTCTCAGCAAACGCTGCACCATATTAGTCTTGGGGTAATGTGCTTTATGGAGGGGGGAAATTAGAAATACATTGTTTATTATTTTGGCCCATAATACCTTACCCCGACATGAGATTAATCATCCTAACACCACCGATTCCCAAGAGAAACACGTTGTCGTTTATCTGGGTCAGCGTTTTTGCATTGATTTTGGATTTTTCCTACCGGCTTCTTCGTTCCAGCGCCATTTCACCCGTTTAGATGGAATCTTATTATCGTGCACGTTCAAAAATGGTAACTTTCCTGACGACGCGTTACACCGCGGCAGTGACTGCCGCTTTAAACACTCCACACGTGTATCGTATTATGGAAAAGCTTGATCTGTTTGAAACCGCTCACAAGCTGATCTCATGAGAAACAATGTGGGGTCTCTCTACACACAGGATCCAAAAGCATCTCTAGTCTCCCATGATCAGAAGGAACTCGACCGACCCACATATTATTTGACGTGACTGGCAGTAGTAATAGCAATTTTTATTAAATAATAAATACACTTGACTACCGAAATTTGGTTTTGGGTGTTGTTACACGAAAAAGTTACATGCAATAGCGTCATCTTCTTTTTTAATTGGGTTAGTTGCGCAAGCCGTTTTCCCGGTGGGGAGTGGATCAAGTCCTCCATACTCGACATGATGAACTCGCCGTGTCCACTCCGCGTCGCCTCCGTTTGTCATCGTCTGCTGACTGCGTTGTTTTTTTGCCACGCTTAAATGGATCCATACGGGGAACTTCGGTCCCAAAGCGTCCTGTCCGGCACCAGCCTGGCCTACATCTGCTCGCCGTAAACGTGCAGCTCTAGCCCGACATCAAGGGCCTGTTGGTGTACTCGTTACCCGAGTGCGTCTTGTCCCGTTAACTGGTATGGATTTTCGTATTTAGTCCAAGCCGTGAATGCCGATCTGGTGAGGGGTCTGGGGTCAGCGTGTCAAATATGTTGCTCTAATTTGCTATGGTTATTTTTCACGCACACACACCATGAGCCTGCCAGGCTGGGGACTTGAGCTAATACTGTCCTGCCCAAGTGTAATGACTGTGCATGGGCGATAGATGGCGGTATGCGGCGCCTTTCTGACACGTGTCACGACTCCTAGGAATTCTGCTCGCATGCATGTGTGCAGGGATGAAAGAAATCAGCCCTGACCGGTTTAAGCACAGTCATTGATTTGGTGTAGCTGTGTAGTCGGTGAACGGGCGAAGCGACGGATCGTCAGCTTCAGATGATGTCACCATCGACTGCAAGAGTAATGCAAAAAATAAAGGAAATGGAAACGATGGTACTATACAGTTACGTTATGGTCTCTTGAGTGACCTATATGGTGCAGCATATACAATTAGGGCACCGGTGTTGACTCGAATCCCAAGAGGCGTTTGCTGTCGTCACTTTGACGTGTTTTCTGTATTCTAAGCCTTATCGAGAGCTGTTCCAAACCACTGGGTCTCCTGCCGAGCTTAGAACTAATGACATGTGAGGACCCAACAAATGCATTCAGACGTTAGTGGAAAGAAAAAACAATATCGAGTGATTCTCAGCTTCATTCTCGCTTAATGCTGGATGGTGATCCCGACAAACGTTCCGGATCCACAGCCTACATTTACGAGACTGAGAAAGCAGTACCACCACGCCGTAGTTACTGCAGGGTCCCATCATAAATGCAGTGATAATTTTGAAAACGTTTCTAAGACTATCCAGAGGTTGTGAGCCTTGTTATGGTGATGATCTGAAGACTTGCGTCGGTGCCGGTCAGCGTGCCCAGCACTGGTACAGGCAGAGATAAACCTTATAATTATAGCCCATAATGATGGCCGATCCGTCAGAGGCAGATGCGCTGACAAATGACAGCGAGGAGTGCGAGAGAACAGACCCACTGAAGAGCCGCTATCCTTATTGCATCGTCTGGACGCCCATCCCGGGCTTGTCGTGAGTCTCTGCTGCCTGTCACTGTCGGTATCTGACATCCATTTCAGGTTCTTCCACCTTTTGGGGGCTGAGATGGCAGCTTAGAGTTACGCTGGAATATCCAGTAACAAAAGGAGGGCCGCCGTTTCCCACCGCTGCTTTATGTCAGGGTCTTTCGTGCGTTACTGTGAGATCTCGTCCTGATACAGCGTGGTACGGCATCCTTAGTGAAGCACGGCTACACAGCAAGCGTTAAGAAAAAAGTTAATGCAAAACCTTTCTTTCTGATGATGATGATGATGATGATGATGATGATTATTATTATTGTCGTTGTTGTTGTTGCGTTGCCGCTTATGTAGATGTAAAGTCGCGTCATTTCAAGGATATTAAAAACGCACTTCGGGATGACCTCGGGATTGCTGACGCAGATCACACTTTATCTGGCAACAGACTTATTACCTGTGGAGACAGGGCAGATTGAGCAAAAGTAGGTGAGAGATCACTGTGTTTTCTGGCTGCCCCCTGTTAACTTTTCAATTTTACCTGGTGCCTTTTCGTGACTTGTTTTTTTTTTAAGGATTCGCTGTTTAGTTTGTGGATTCCAAATCTGTAAGCTATTCAGACATGTATGTTGAAATCCAGGCGTACTGTTATGCTAAAAAAACGGTATTATGTCAGGTCATTTGGTTACAAACACTGATGGTCCCGTGACCCGGCTCAGGATAAGCTGTTGGAAGAGACATAGCTGTATGAATGGATATAGTGAGGGACATAAACAAAGCTTTATTATTTTTGATATAAAGGAGTACAGAACAGCTGAGTGTGGTGGTCTGGCACCTGGGATCTCTGGGTGGAAGGAGGCAGGAGCCAGAGCAGAGTCTGGTCGGGATGCAGGTGGAGAGCGTTTAGGACTGATGTGGGTGGGGGTGGGCAGATGTCTAACTGGCTAAGAGATGTTGGGGGAGTGAGCCTGCCCCAGATCCTTGGAGGAGCTGGGTCATCGGCATCCTGAAGTGGTTCAGAGGTCCTCCCCTGTTTGGACTCCAGTGTCAGCCCTCCCCCAATTGGTTCCTGACAAGCACCTCATGAATATTTCTGGTTCCACAGCACTTTCAAGCTGGCTGACAGTCAGCAGAACCTGTAAAGCACACACTGACTAATATTTTACAGGAATAATGCAGGTGAAGGGCCCAAGTCCACAGTCCAGCAGCAGTGCCCCTTATGTAGATCTTGAATCGTCACCCTCCAGGTTAAGATCCAATGTCCTAGTGGCCATTACAGCCCAGTTGTTAATGTGCTTATGCTTCTTATTCAGCTCTTCTTCCTGCTGAAGGACATTTGTATAATACACACACACACACACACACACACACACACACACGCCACACAAGGAGAAACTATAAAACCCCTTCATTACATTCACAATGCTGTATATGCAGGATGACAAAAAGTACCAATGAATGCAAATCGTCCATTTTCATTGTGCAAAAAGACACTCGGGTCGTAAATGAGTGTTTAAAACTGTCATCTCCATTTCCCTTTCTCCTGACGGTAAAGGATAAATCAAGCACCCATCTCCAGTCTTAACATCTTCAGAGGAACAGCTCTTCCCGTTCTTCCTGAGTTCAGCGGCACTAAAAACCGATTATTGTAGTCGAAGGGTTTCTAGGAGACGATGCACCTGATGGTTCCAGATTTAGGGAAAACAGGAAAGAAGGAACTGTTCCTCTCCTTGCCACACCCCCCCCAAGGTTTCCATGGTTACCTGGGTGCTAGCACGTAGACAGCCTTGGGTGCTGCCTATCGCAGATAGAAGTGGGGAGGGGGCAGGCATGGCGGTAAGCAGGTATATTTGTGTGCTTTAGCAAATCACGTGCGTGCAAAAGTGATTCAACACTTGTGTTATGTCGGAGAAGATGTACTGTTGTCCTAACCTGCAACTGAGAGGACAGTCTGTGTGGTCATCTGATCTGCGATAAGAATTCAGTGGATACTCATTCAGTGGATCATGTATTGAGTGCTTGTTGACAAGCATGGAACTCTCCATGGATTGCTGTTATGCCACCAAGTATCCACCATCTGTTACATGTAGTAATGGGAAAAATGAGGCCTCAAAACCCAGGGATCAACCAATTAATGAACTAACCAACCTTGAACTAACCAATCAATGCTGGTCAATCAATACTCCCACCCACCATGGGTATTGAAGCCTCGTTTAGCTCCAGCATTGATTTGTTAGTTCCGGACACTCCCACCCACCATAGGTATTGAAGCCTCATTTAGCTCCAGCATTGATTTGTTAGTCTCGGACACTCCCAACCACCATGGGTATTGAGGCCTCATTTAGCTCCAGCATTGATTTGTTAGTTCCGGACACTCCCAACCACCATGGGTATTGAGGCCTCATTTAGCTCCAGCATTGATTTGTTAGTTCCGGACACTCCCAACCACCATGGGTATTATGGCCTCATTTAGCTCCAGCATTGATTTGTTAGTTCCGGACACTCCCATCCACCATGGGTATTGAGGCCTCATTTAGCTCCAGCATTGATTTGTTAGTTACAGACACTCTCAACCACCATGGGTATTGAGGCCTCATTTAGCTCCAGCATTGATTTGTTAGTTACAGACACTCCCAACCACCATGGGTATTGAGGCCTCATTTAGCTCCAACATTGATTTGTTAGTTCCGGACACTCCCAACCACCATGGGTATTGAGGCCTCATTTAGCTCCAGCATTGATTTGTTAGTTCCGGACACTCCCACCCATCACATGTTTTGAAGGCGCATTTGTGCCGCTGCTACTTATAGGTGCTTGTCTGTTGTAGCCCTGTTCCTTCTGTGTCATGGTGACCGTGACGTCCCGTGTGCAGGTGGCTGCTACCTTTTATCGGGCATATGGGAATCTGCACATCCTCCGGTGTGATCCGGGACTTTGCTGGGCCATACTGTGTCGCTGTAAGTATGGTCAGCCCCCCCCCACACACACACACTTTAGGTTGATTACACTTTAGTAGCTACAGGCAAAGAAATGCCAGGAGTTGTGTAAGGAACAAACAGCACCAACAGGTGGTAGGTTCAAATCCCAGGGATGGCCCCTCTTATAAAAGCTTTAAGCATTGGCACTTAAATTGTTACTTCTATAGATCCATTTATGTAAATCAGTAAAATTGTGATGCTATTGCAGTTTCTTTCTTTTGTTTATCTGCAACATTTTTGGTATTTTTTTAAAACCTGACATGACCAACAGTGATTTTAATAATCAGTTTGATTTAAAAAGTTGTATTTCGTATAGTATTCTGCTTTCAATCAGATGCATGGGAGCATAAATTATGTTTGAAATTACCGTCTGTAATTTTTAGGGTAAACCTGTGCTCAATTTTAACGAGAAATGTGACCTCCTTCGATGGTGAAGATACGTACAGTTCCTAAACGCAGTTTTGTTTTTCAGGAGGACGACATGGCTTTCGGGAGACCGACTAAGTAAGTGACCCTTCATTACCATCGTATCGATGGCTGTTGTGTGATGCTTCCTTTAAGCTATTTACTCAAGCCCTCAACTGGAGTATTCATGCTGCAAATCATTACTTTAGTCATTAAAAATGACTGTTCGTGTTAAGGTGGTAAGCACAAGGTTGTCCTGATGCAGTGAGTCATAACGATTAACAAAGAACGATTGTAATGGTTATATGGATTGGTGAGCAAACCGTCATCTCAGTCACACCGGGCATCGCATGGCGATAAACAGTCGATTTTGCGGTTCTAACGTCAAAGGGGCGTCTCCTTGACTGTGAGTCACTACCGCAGGTACTGGAGGCTGGACGTGAGCAAGGTTTGTGGGAGCAGCCCTGATGCCTGGGATGCCGCCGTGCGTCAGGCATCCGAGGAGTACGGGCGCAGGATGGTAAGACGTGGGAGAAAATGGGGGCTGGAACGTAATGGAACATGAGAGCCCGGCCCCCTTTGTTGGCCACGCTGAAAACAAAACACCAGGTTAAGTTTAGAAGTGAGAAAAAATAAAGGCAATGCATGTCGATCACCGTCTTTGTAAACATTTATGGTGAGGATGGAGATGGGTACAGCTTGTATCGTCGTTCGTGTCAACAGCTCCCGCCTGAAGAGACACGATGTTCCCTGATAGGGTAGGAATTCAGAGTGGATGCTGCTTACCCCTCAGGAGTAGCATTTCTCGATCCTGCCCTTTTCTGGGCATAGGTCATTTAGTCTGTGCACTGGACATTTGGGTAGATTCGGGTTGTTGCTGGGAAGCCGTAATTCTTTGTCTTGTGATATTTGTCATGTTGCAGAACAAAGGGAAATGTTGCCTCAGTCTCCAAGCTGAATACAGCATGAGCACAACCTGTCCTAACCCCCCCACACACTTGTCCTCTCTCCTTCTCTCTCTCCCTCCCTCTGTTTCCCTCCCTTTTTCACAGCACAACCTCTGCTGTGACAACTGTCATTCCTACGTGGCCTCTGCCCTGAACCTGATGCGTTACGATGACAGTACCTCCTGGAACATGATTAATCTCTGCTTTCTCTCCCTGCTCCACAGCAGGCATGTCAGGTAAAAAAAAAATGGGCGGAGCATAGGTGTTAAGTCACTGCAGTCTCTACAGCTCACCTTGCTGAGTAGTACTGGTCTTCATGGTTTCCTGTGAAGCATTGAGCAGTGCTGCTCTGTGTTTGGGAATGGTAGGTGTAGGAACATTAAGGTTATTTTTTAACGTGTCCTGGAACATCAGTGATTTCTCTGGAGACCTTTTGATTATTAGAGGACGTATTATCCAGTGAAAACGGACCAAATGGAGATCCACAAAGGCATAAATGTGGCAGGAGGTCGTCAGGAGCTTCCACAAACACTGCATGTCTCTCTGCTCTCACCACCTCTTTCTGCATACTCTCCACCCTTCACTCCATCCACCCCACCCCACCCCCCCGCCCAGCAGTGTTGCAGGCACGCTGAAGACTTGGCTGCCCTTTTTGCTGTTGTATGGGGTCATTATCACCATCACAGCGGTCCTCAGTGTGTGCTGACGGGTCTGGGGGGCTTGTCTGGTGAGGGGACGCACAACCGGGAAGCACATCTACCTCCAGGCCAGCGTGAAACTCCTCACAGCCCACCAGCATTCAGGAGAGCCCTTGATGACCACTGCTATTTGACTGTGCGAAGGGCGTGGTGCAGCTCTGTTTTCAGCCGTCGATGCCTGTTTTCTTTGGATCTCTGCACTGTAACACCTCCAGTGTATGCTCACACATTCCACAAAAAAGTTAATTACACACAAGTGCTGGTTTAATTGAGCTGCGCTTTTTAACTTACATGGGCTACATTTGCCTCGAACTCCCCGCCCAGATCTTCACGTTCTCAGTCCAACACCATGGCATTCAGAGATCGTTGCATCCATGTGGGCCAGACGGTGTGCTCAACTTGAAAGGAGAACCGGAATTGCAGTTCTGTTTGACCACTGCTATCGACAGCCTGTGTGTTGTTCACGTCCCGGTGATTTCAGGCTCAGAAAGAGGGGCGTATTTTCAGGTTAACTCCCAGAATTCTGCTCCCCGCTGTTTCAGATTGTGCCAGGCGTGCAGGGTGCTGTTCACGACTGTGAAATACCCTCAGGAGAGGTCGTGAGATTTCAAGATTATGGGATGGTCAAACTCATATCTCCCGAAAGTAGACAGGTGAAGTCAGTTCTTCATTGTATCTGTTTCTGAGGAAGAATGCTTTTTATTTCATTACATACAAGAGGAAAACTTTATTTTATTAATATGAATAAAGAATAAAATTACAGAAATGGCCTTACAAAGACATGCAGTTAGCCTAATTGGTGCCACGAAAATGTCGGCAGTATGTGTGGTTGTGCGTGTGTGTGACCGGCGATGGACTGGAATGTGTTGTACCATATGCTGCCTGGGATGTGCTCCAGACCCTTTCCCGACCCCAACCAGGATAAGTGATTGCAAGATGGATGGCTGGATGCCATTCAAGTGAACGCAATCGTGTAAAGAGTAATTAAACATTGATGATACATAACTTAGAGCAGTATTCATTGTTTTATTGATTGATTTATCATACTCCAAAAACACTCACATTGTACCTTTGAAACCGCCCTCTTGTTCCTGTATTTTTTAAATTTACCTTGGTGCCGGAGCACCAATCCAAACGTGAGGCTGTTGCCATAGGAATTATCACAAACCTTTTGTGCTCCACCTTTTTTTTTTGTTTGGCTGTCTTCACCAATGGATCTGTCATCAGATCCTCACACTCTTACGAACCTTCGGGTCTCCCTTTTCAAGAGTGGACTAAAAGGCCATTAGCACAAATGTAATCCTGAAATGAGTCTACTGCAGTGTAAATCTGGTTTGCGATCATCGCCATCACATCAGCCTTGCCTGGCTGATTTCATCAGATGTCAGTTAAACAGTCGTCTTCGTCTCAGATGTACCAGCGGTCCCGATAGGCCTGAGTGCATGTAGGCTTGCACTCTGCCCGAGCACTTAGGCCCCGCTGAACTAATTATGAAGCTCGATGGCCTGGTTCAGACTCCTCTCTCCTTCTGCGAAGGCCGTCAGCAGCTTACAAAGAGCTGGAAACACAGCACACACCCGACCTGAGAACCTCTACTCCACGGCCAGGCTTCAAATTCCTCCTTTTGAGAGAATTTGGAGGGAGTTCTCCTCTATCTTGTTGTCGGGGTCCCGGCGGAGGAATTGAACCCCCTCTGTGTCCGGGATCCAACCCAGACGCCCCCGCATCCCCCCTCCTGGATAAAGGGCCATGAGCAGCAGGACGAATATTGTCCCGGACTCCTATGAAAGCCTCAGATGTTAGTGGGGGAGCATCAGTCCTCTTTGGAAGTTACGATGGAGATAAGCTTGCTAGATACTGTGAGACTTTAACGCCTTCCTTCAGGGCTTTCTCTCGTAATCCAAAATTCTTTCAGCTAGTTATCCGGCCACTCCAAACCTCCTCGAGAGTTTGCACTTTGGCTGTGACTCTGTTATATCTCTGGCATGCTCCTGTTAGATGTACGGCTGTGACTCGCTTATAGATCCCAGACGAACTCTGGTTAAATTCACGGCTGTGACTCTCTTAGATTCCAAAGTCTGCTTATGTGCAGAGCTGTGACTCTCTTAGAGTCTAGATAAACTCTTTTTATATACACGGCTGTGACTCTCTTAGAGTCCAGATAAACTCTCATTTATATACATGGCTGTGACTCTCTTAGAGTCCAGATAAACTCTTTTTATATACACGGCTGTGACTCTTTTAGAGTCCAGATAAACTCTTTTTTATTTACATGGCTGTGAGTCTCTTTTTGCATCATGTCACTGAAACAGAAACGTCCATACCACAGTATGGGCACGCGGTGAAGGTCAGCAGCGTCCACACTGTGCCTACTTGAGGCCCGTTTTTTAATTATTTCTCAGTAATTACATGTGCATGGCCTAGGTAGGGGGGGCTTTTTATTACGGATGTACCAGCAGGTGGGAGAGTGCAGATCCCATCACTGTCTTTTCAAAGAGCTGCCAGATTCTCTCCGGACTCAGCTGGCATGCCGGTATCCAGGAGCCCCGGTTTTGGCATGTGGGACCTAATGACTAAACCGCTCAGGCGCCCTGAATGAAGGCCGAACTGCACACAGTGACTGTCCCCTTCACTGGTCACTCAGCAACAAAGCATTCGACCCCCCTTTATGTAAAGCAATTCCACAGCTAGTCTCACTTGTCTCCTTAGTTTTCATAACCAATAATTGAATTAAAGTTCAATAAAACCAAGCTTCCTAAATGTAAAACTGGACCATATACAGCTGCAATTTTATGGCGACTAATTGAGTGACTTTGCTCAAACTGTGAGAACAGTGCCATCGCTGGAACCCAAACACCCACAACTGGTCGAAATTAAGTATTTTAAAAATGTGTTTATTAATGTACGAGCAAATGTCCGACGATCTTCCACCGCTTCTCCGCGTTAAGGTCACGGTTCCACTGTTATCTCCCGTAAATCATATTCAGTTATTTAGTATAAATCGGCATATAGACGCGCATAGATCGAGGCTTCATGGACAACACAGAACATTATTTTTCATACGCCAAATATAAGGCTATGTTCACAAATTCAGTCATATGTACGGAACTTAATTAAAGACTTATTAAGGCAGGAATCGCTCGTCCTAGCTGTTTTATTATAAAGCGGGACCGCTCTTTCATAACAGGCGGCTTTGTGCCCAGACTGATTGATCATCCTTTGCTCCCATCCGGTATGACACTTCAGACTGATGCCCCATTCTTCTCCAGCACCCCCAGTGAGATCAAATGCTGGTGCTGGGAGGAGGCGAGAGCGCCGTACGCTCCCATCGCAGCAGAAGGCGTTTCGAAAGCCTTCATTCTTTTCTGCAGACGTGTCGGAATGCCTGCTTGCTGGAAGGACGTTTACCCGACATGCGATCACTGATTCTCGAAATCACTTTTTCAAGGTGGGGGGTGGGGCATTTAAATAGCAAGTGTGACCAGGGGTGAACAGAACCACGGTACAGCCCGTACCTACCTCATACCTCACTTAAATCCACTGTAACCTTAGAGCCGAAGAGGAATATTACCTGTAGGCGAAGGTAATGTCGATTGGACCTTTTGTTTCAGAAGGAAGGCTCACGCCTTCACTGGAGACCACACATAACAGTCGATCTTTTACAAATGTTACGATTTTGTTATATACACACATAATTGTTCGTTAGTGACGATTTGTAACAACACACACAGTAACAACAGTAACAATTTGTTACTATTATTTGCCAGGGAACTCTCGGTTTCTTATATGATCACCGTTTTGGTTCATAGTGGATTGCATGTTAATCAACGTTCCACGACGTTTCCATCGGGGATCAAACTCGGAGTTAGTTCATCGATGTCCGTCACACATGTATAATAAAGTACACGACATACTGTGGTTTATGCTGCTATTTATTTGATTGAAAATCATCGCTGTATCTCATTTGAAATGAGGACCGGGCGTGTGAAGCACGTGTGTCTGCTATGATCGTCGCCCCGTCGCTGGACTACACATGATCTGAAGTCCCTACGGCAGGATGGCAGGGGTGTTTAGCTACGACCAAGTCAAATACCCATCAGACTGCCACGTGTAATTACATCTTAAAACACGCCCGCTGCAACGCTGCGATGCACGGCTGCATCGCTAAACGCATCCGAATTGGGACGCGTCAGATTCGCGCCCTGCGTTAAGTTTCACAAACTGGAGGCTGTTCTTGGTTTAAGGTAGACGGTCCTCACTTTCCCGAAGCCGTTCACGGCGGTCCCGTCGCGGCGATCGCCAGCCCCCTTTCCGTCGCTTTAGGGGGAGCTGGTGGGCTTTCGGCCCCCTCCCGCCGCCGTTTCCTGTATCGGCGACTCTCGGCTGTTGTTTCAACTCTCCTTATTCCGTTCCAGCTCCGAAAGAAGCCACCCCGGGCGTCAGACACTGGGGGCGACCCGCTCGCCTTTTCACATGGAAATGCGCCGCTGCCCCCTCAGACTGACGGGGGGCTTCTGGAATGCGATCAGCTCCGGCGGACTGGGAAACGAGAGCGCCTGAGAGAGGAGAGAACAGTGGGCAACTTGTTCAAAAATGATCCCCTATATGAAATAAAGCCGCCGAAGACGCATCTGTAAGGCTCGATCGGACTCTCGCAGCAAATCTATTGCAGACCGACTCTTTCAAAGTGGCAGCGCGATTCCTAAAAAGAGATCGCGCTTAAAAGCACCGCCGCAAATGCATTGAAGTGTCCATCAGATCGCAGGCAGCTATCTTTTACATATGCACCGCAGGCACCACGGACTCGGCACGGATCGCTGGATGGAACTAATCTAATCCTAAAGCTCGGTTACCGCCTTCCTCCACGATGCTCTGGCTGCTTCTGATCGCCGGTATCGGGGCGCTGCTCCGGTCGACGGCGCTGAGTGCGGCGTGTCCGTCCGGATGCGAGTGTTCGGAAGCCGCCCAGACGGTGAAGTGCGTCTCCAAGGATCTGCAGAGCATCCCAGCCGGCATCCCGGGCTACGCCAGGAACCTGTTCATCACGGGCAACCGCGTAGCCCGAATCGGACCCGAGTCCTTCAGAGGTCTGGAGAACGTCACCAACCTTTCTCTGAGCAACAACAGGTAAATCCAGACGCAGGCACGTAGCGGACCATTAAATGGTTTTTACATGAGTTCAGAATTAGATCGCCGGGTTTTAATTTGTAATATTCCACGCACAGGTCTGCAGGGCTGTGTAATTCCATCTGTACCCGGAGCTTCATTCCACGATTAGTTTTTATGCGTACTTTCTGGTTATCATAATTGGGTGGTGACCCCAGATTCACGGTGTTGTGGGAATCTTTCATACGTGACAATTTTTGCTGACAGCTTTCTCTTGTCGATTTCTATTTAAAAGTGGTCACGAAGTAGTTGATTGGGAGCCCACAAAGTGTGTGTAGGGATACGCAGCTCAGACACTTTTTAATCTCTTTCTTACTGATCGGAACTCCTTTAGCCTAATGGAGAATATATTTTACAATGTCATTATTAATGAAACAAATATATGAAAAGGTATTCTGCTACCGTTCAGCCCGATCTGGTGACCTTTAGTCGGACGCCATCCATCGAAATGTCTAAACGACTTACTGTAAATCATCCATGAATGTGAATTTTTATTTGGCGAGTGTGTTTTTTGTTGTTGAATACATTCATTAGTGTCATCATTCATTCCTACTTTTTACACAGAAAAATGCACCTGACAACTTTTTTTATACATTTAGGTGTTTATTTGGGGTGTTTACTTGGTTCAGGTCAATAGCGCAGGTCCTAGTGTGACTTGGCCCCCTGCTGGCTTTCAGTGCAGAGCGATGCTATATAACTGCAGCCCCTCCTGTGCCCCCCCCCCCCCAGGATCACTGAAGTGCAGTCCCAGGCCTTTTCCTCTCTGCGAGGCCTACGTTCTTTGGACCTGAGTGGCAACCAGCTGGCTGTGATCCACCCGGAGGCTCTAGTAGTGCCTGGAGGCTCCCTGCGGGAGCTCAACCTCAGCCGGGCACTGCACAACCGCTCCTGCGTCGGCGACCTGGCTGTGGCTCTGCGCTGGGGGGTGCTTGGCAGCCTGCAGGGCCTCGACCTGTCAGGGAATCGCCTGGTACTCTTGCCCACCAGCATGTTTGGCCACCTTCCCAGCCTGCGGCATCTCGTGCTGGCCAACAACTCCCTGGTGGCTCTGCACAACGGGAGCCTCGCTGGCCTGGAGCGGGTGGAGTTGTTGGACCTCACACACAACTCTTTGAAGGCCCTGGGGGAGGAGGCTCTGGGGGAGCTGGAGCGCCTCACCGGCACCCACCTACTGCTGGGGGACAACCCTTACGCCTGCACCTGTGGCGTGGAGGATTTTGCCGCCTGGCTCAATGTCTCCCACGGTCACGTGGCCGATGCCGAGCGGTTGGTCTGCTCCTCCCCGCCTGCACTCCGCGGCACCCCCATCTTGGGGCTGGGGAGTCGCATCCTGGGTTGCCACGACGGCCCGGTGGGCGAGGGAGCCCGTCTGGCCCTGCAGACCTCTTACGCCTTCCTGGGCGTGGTCCTGGGCTTTGTCGGTGTCGTCTTCCTCTTTGTTCTCTACCTGAACCGCAGGGGCATTAAGAAGTGGATCGTGGAGACGCGGGACGCCTGCCGGGACGTGCTGGAGGGTTACCACTATCGCTATGAGATCGACTCAGACCCACGCTTGTCGCACATATCGACCTCGGGAGATTTGTGACGCTCTGATCTTGGAGAAAATGTTGGTTCCCAGACTCTTCATATATAAGGAGGTTTTGCTGGCCTGTAAGATAAATATATGCATATCCGGTGTATAAATGTTTATATGGTTTTTAAATGCACATTTTCTTTTTGTAAATGCATGCCGACTGCCTGTTTGGTCCATTTTTAAGTGCTTCCTTTAGAATTTGGTATGTCTGACTGCCTCTTCATGAAGTGTATCGGTCTGCTATGGTGTCTTTGATGTCCTCCACTGCATCCCAGGCTCAGGACCCGGTGAGATGTTCCAAATGACAGAACTGTACAGTATATGAAGAGGGGTGGGGGGCAGGTCTCTGTGTACAAAGGTGAAACCTCTGATCGTCCGCATGAATTTTACCCAGCCTGCATTACCTGGATTATTAGTCTGTGTGAAGGCAGAGACGAGCCCTGTTCTATATCTTCGGCAAACCTTCATAATTTCTTTTTTCCATAGATGATGCCAAATTGTGGGTGTCCTGGCGAATGCCGCAATGCATTTAGCAGTGATTTGACACCTTTCCGCTCACCCTGGACTTTGCTTTTCTGCCATCGTACGGGACGGTACCGGCGTTCCTCCACAATATGAGCGTCAGCGGTACCTGAAGTGGTTCTGAGTCTGGCTCAGCTGCGACTCAGTCAGTCTTCGAGCTTCTTTTTCGCGAAGCCCATTAAGCGTCCAGTATTTCACTATACGTGGTGGGCTGGGGTTTTCGACGCTGTGCTCTCACGTGCCAGCGAGGTCACCCCCTTTAGACATTGGCGTTGGTAGTAACTCAAGATGAGGAACTACAGTAGAAATGGCTATTCTCTGATTTAGGGTTTTCGCCTGAAGAAGAGGTCTCCGGTTTGTGCCGCTGCCTTCGGTTTGACAGTGCCATTTGTCTTCAGGATACCTCTGCTCCGCTCCGCGAGTGGATGAGATTGAAGACACCTGGAGAGAGAGAAGACAAGCAAGAAGTCTCTGCCGCACAATTTCCGGTGTGTCTGCTTGGACCAAGGCTGTTATTATTTTAAGTTTCAGCCACAGCTCAGCCATTTCTCTGGTGTGAGGTGGCCAAGCTCTCATTAGCCCAGTGAGATGGATAGCCTTAGGGCTGGAGGGCAGAGAGGAACAGCAAATAATGAGAGGACAGGCAATGCAGGAGCCCAACTCTGGGTTATGGTGCACAAGTTTCGCACGTATATTGCCTTGGAACGGTGGCACTGTCGTACTTTCGATGTAGAAGCATTGCTAGGGTCGCTTTGAAAAGGATCTGCTGCTACAGGACTGGAACGCCATTGAAGACTGAAGCCTCGTTCAGAGGTGGCTGTAAATGACACTCATGTTCCATTTAACCGTTCATATAATATGAATGCAAATTGCACAGAAATTGGTAAAATATCAGACCATATGCAGAATCGATTATTGATTTTGTTTCCAGACTAAAGCGTTTATTAAGCATGTTGTCACTGACTATCTGTTGAGTCCTTGGTGTCCTTGGGGGGGGGGTTGTCAGCCGGGAGATCCGATTTTACGGCATGTCGTACCCCTTTGTCGTTGGGGACAGCTCATTGGTTCTTGTTGCATGAAGGCCCGAACTCCGTTGGGTTTGAATTGGAGCATCCTGCCAAACAGTCATGTCGTAACATGCTAGCTGGTGACAATTGGTCTGCATGCTGAAATGTAAAAAAAAAGAAAAAAGAAATGCATTTTAAAATGTAGTACTTAGCCATTTTATAGTCACTAAAGGAATTTTTATGACACTTTCCTGCGTCCTCTCTTCCCTACTGGATTGTTTATCATTTGTTGGTATTAGCTGAAACCAGTAGACTTTGCTTACAGAAACATTAAAATTTTCTTCGGAAAAAACTACTTTCAAGGGTTTGCCTTACCAAGCTGGTGTCTCGTTAAAAGATTTCACAACTGACTGCCGTGAACCTACAGTGTCCAGCACACTGGAATGGGTGCTGATGTGATTCCACAAACACTATGCCTCTTCAGCGCACACATCAGCCAAGAGATCCGTCATTAGTGTTAAACTCAATCCATGAGCGCCCTGTATGAAGATTTTCACCCTGCTTTCTCCATTATACTGACATGGGGTAGTTTTTTTTTTACAGTGTCGGAATGATTGTCCTTCACGTTTCCAGTAGCCATTTCAAAAACAAGGAGTACACACACAGTTCTAATAAAACTGCACACATTAAGCAATGAGGTCATGTCCAGAGGTAGTGCATATAAATACTTAGGCCAGGAAAGGGCTGCTACTCATTGGCACTGTTAAGCAACAACAAGTGGAAAAATAAATCATACCACTGATTACCAGAATATTACTGAAAGTGTATTGTGAGCTTGCCGAGTGGTTCGCGCCACAGTGAATAATTACTGTTTTGGTCTAAACGCTGACTTCATCTTGGTAATTAAAATATTACGGGATGTAAATCTGGCTGAATCCTTGGTTACTCGATCCATTATGTCGCTTTAGATGTCATGATCGTCACCTCCAAAAACAGACGATTGGGCCGATTAAGAATATCGGACATGAACGTCGGTGGCTGTGGTTAGGTCGCTTAAATTAATACTGTATTAATTTAAAAAAATGTATAATGTTGCCTCATGCTTGGAGTGTTTATTCCTTTCCAGGTTGCTGTCAGTAAAATCGTTCTGGTCCGAGTTCGTGGTCAACACGGTTCCGAGTCCAGGTAATCTAATTTAAGATATTTAAGATGAAACCACAAGAAAGCAAGTGAATCATCTGTATACCGTGTGTAAATACATAACCCCCCAGCCCCCCAGGCTGTCATCACACCCTTATCTAAACTGTCAGTTGTATGGAAATCAGAATGATGGTGGTCTCAGGTTCTGCGTTGTGTTAATTTTATTGCCCCTTTGTTTCTCCACAGTTTCTCGTATTTGCTGTGTGGATGCGGGGTTTTCTGCGCTCCCAGTCACAATTTATATGAAATGCGTTATTTAACGCCGTCCCTGGTAATGATCAGAACAGAATGCCGAGCTGCACATGCATTCAGCATTTCAGACTTTCCCAAGTATTAAAATGCAAAGTTTTTTTTTTATTATTATTATTCTTTTGAAGAATCACAGTCCAGCTGTTTAATGGCTGCATTTGTAAACCACTGCGGAAACAGCTGAAGTTGCCCGTCTTTGTTCTTTCACGTTCAGCTCGGATTGAACGACACGCTGTGCGCTGCGGCGTTTCTGCGTGACAATAATTAGCCGTTCATGTCACTGTAGATAATTAGAAACATATTCCAGCCGTCACAGTGTGGCTTGAAAGAGAACGGGACATCTGTAAAGAATTTAACATGTAAAAAGCCACAGCAGTCACTATAGGGTCTGTGGGAAGTCGGTTTCAGACGGCAAGACGGCTCTTTTTCTCAGTCAGTACTTTTTTTAAAATTCGTTCTTCTTTTTCTTTGTATTTTACAGTTGCGTCTGATTTTACTGATAAAAACAGATATGCAGTATAGCACACTTGCATCACTGCACTTTCCACAGGTGATCTGCACTGGAAAGTGTCCGTCCACTATGGGCTGTCTAGACTGGCTTGACTCAGACAGACCACTGGAAAGTGTCCGTCCACTATGGGCTGTCTAGACTGCCTTGACTCAGACAGACCCCTGGAAAGCATGCATCCACTATGGGCTGTCTAGACCGGCTTGAATTAGACAGACGATAAAACAACAGATATGGTACGTCGTTAATCACTATTCCTGTTTTATTAAATGTAAACACAAACATTTATTACGCAAAACCTGCTGCATTGTACTCTCTCCATTTGTATAATAAAATATAAATATTATGCATTCAGCATCAACTTCACTTAATGTGTCTGTGGAATGAATAAAAATATTTAACGTTATTCTTGTAAATCTGATGGTTTATGCTGTAGAGATCAGGTTATATTTGGTGAATAACACAAGGGTAATACAATGTGATAACTTGGCCGAGCAACGGTCGCTAAATAAACTTATTAAGTGAGAGGAAGCATGGGAACAGTAATGCATTTTGCCAGCCAGTTCAAGACGTTTGATGGTTCTTTGAAATTCATGTTCATGGGGGTAGGGATCGTGTGGCTTGTCTTTACACACCCAGGATGTAACACACCAGATTTCAGACGAGCTCAGCACTCTCAGGTTTATGACCTGTCAGAACATCTGTCCGCTTTTAAGTGTTGCATGTTATTTTTTTGGACCAGCCAGTTGGCCAATCGTTTTCTTGTACCGCACATTTGTCTCAAAGTGTCATACAGATACGTCAAGGGGTTAATGGAGGAAATTAAATCAAACCTGCTATCTGACTCTAAATCATCATCGTATTAGTCATTAATTGTATGGCAATGAAGCACAAGCTCTTCTAAAACAGTCCAACCCAATGAGAAAATGCAAGATATAATGTCGTTCAAGAAATAAATTTCTATCAAACAATTCAATTGTTTTCTTGATAAAGTTCTTACTTTCTGGTAAAACTGTAAACTGTGTAGGTAGCTTTTGCTGGCCAAGCAACATCTGCTTGGCTTGAACATCTTTCCCCATCAGTCTCTGCTCCTATAAATCTCGCAGACCATTGATTGCCCTCCCCATAGTTGATGTTAGTCAACTGGCAAGGTTTAGTGATACCCAAACTGGGACACGCAGCATGCTGCAGGGCAGGATGCTGGGAAGATGCCTTCAGCAGGAGCAATAGACATTTGGTGTCCAGCTGTGACCTGTTCAACAACGATTCCTACAGCTCTCATTGTCTGTGGGAGTGGGTGTACATTAATACATGGTGTGTACTGGGTAAGCACTTGGAAGATGGATAGATGTGTAAAGAAACAATGTTTAATGAGTACATGGGCGAGTTGAACATTTTTCACCAAAATCTATTCTTCCTTTTTGCTTCCATTCGAAGACTCTCTTTTCATTTTACAGCTCACTCCTTCTTTTCTCTTCCCTTTCGCCCAAAGTGTTCCTCGGGGTGAAATGAAATATCGTTTAATTATTATTGTTAGCCCTGCTATCTGTTGAATTTCAGCAGTCACTGAGTATATTCATTCAGTCAGTAAAACACTATAATGAAAGTTATACTTGTCCCTCTATAATTGTCCCCCTCATTAATATGTACTGAAATTCAGTGTAATATTACATTTATTAGAATGTTGACAGATGTTTACTGTTTACCCAGGATGCTGAATGACCTGCCCTTATTGCCCATCCCCCTCTCCCATGGTGCCAGCCCCACAGAACCACGTGGAGGTTTGGGGGCAGGGTTCCACATCGTAGGTACAAATGGGAGTGTGGGGTTAGGGAACCAGGAACCAGGAACCAGGAACACACCATACTTAGGGGACATGTGATGGGAGTAAGGGTCAGCCGAGGTCATTGAAACACCATTAAGGGGGCACATGGCAGAGGGGGATTGGAAGGGTATGCTTTATGGTCATAAATAACAGCAATGGCCTTTTATCCTCTGTGAGGCCTCTAGTACCCCCAAAACAAGCTGTGAGTGACCATGCCTCCACCCAGCCAGAGGATCTCGTCTCATTCGTATGTTCCATAGTGCAACACCAGCGTGGGACTTTGCTCCAAGTTGACAGGATAGGCATCATTCACGACGGAGAAAATGAAGAAGATGACTTGCATATGTGATCTTCCCAGATGTTTTCTGTATGTAAGGGAGAGGCTGAGCATGGGGAACCGTCGCCATAGCATGTGTAAGCCATTCCGCGCAACTGGGCCTCAGCAGTGATGTAAGCTGCATTTTTTTAGAAAAGGCTACATCTCCAGGGAGATGTTTTCAACAGAAAACACTGGCTCCCCCTTGTCCCTGTCTTGTCCGCTCTGGCCGAGACTGGAGGATTGTGGGTAACTCCTTGGCGTGGGAGGAGAGCGAATCTCATACTACACATTACTCTTTTATCTCGGCAGCTAGTGCTTGATACTGGTGTGCTCTGGGAAATACAGTCTAAGCTTATGTACAGAAATAGGAGAAGGCACTTATTTTAGGCTGCGTGAGATGAGCTGGAGGTGTGGGTTTAAGCAAGAGACAACTGCTTAGCTAATGTGAAGTAACATTAATACGGCTGAATATTTTATGCGACCAATTCATGTGCATGATACCGCTCAATGGTACAACAGCAGAAACCGTGAACCATCCGGGCGATGTCTGCATTATTGACTGCCAAGCTGCCTGTGGCTGGATTTCAGCAGGAAAAAATCAGGGTGTTGGAGCAGAAGGAGCCAGGGGTGTAAATTTTGCAGCAGTATGTCAAGGGGCTGGTTTAGGCACAGGAATAACAGACGACGATCTGGTCAGTGAGCCATTGAGTTGTTTATCCATGAAACAGGATACGGTAGATTTCTGTCTCGGCCCAGAGAGAGAACACTCTTCGCCCCGGTTTGATTTTTATTAAACCACGGTCATTTCCAGCTCCTCATCCACTCCGTCAACCAGCTCGTGCTCTAATACTGGAACGCAAAGCCGGTGAAACCGACCCGTCAGATCCTGGAGCTGGTGTGACCCAAGCCCCCCCATCATCGACCTGCCCTGCCAACCCCAACCCCACCACCACCACCACCACCACCACCACCTTCCTTAGCCTCAGAGACCTTGCTGTGGTTTACTTCTGGAAAGTGTCGTCTTATTTCGGTACATTCCTCTCCCCCTGCCACCTCCACACCCCCCCCCCCTCCCCCCCTCTCCCCCCCCCTCCACCCCCCCCCCCCGCCCCACCCATCC